>OX461811.1:23238421-23838421 GCA_949802685.1 Dicyrtomina minuta | reverse complement strand
AGTTAACATGCTAGCTCGCATGTAATGCTTTACATACATACTCAATGGAGATGTGTACAATATAGGTATCTATCTCTACCTATAGGCGCATATCAACATTTTATAAAATTCATTTTCGTGTTCCAAAAAAAAATATTACTATGCTATAGTATTACGTATATATATGCACGCTGCTGTCCATACTCAGCCCATGCACAATCTAGGCTTAAGGCTTAGACACAGACTTAAGGCCATAGTGCCAGTCTGAAGAGATTTTAAACTCAAGACAACTCCGCGTCGTCTCCAGCAAAGATGCTTGAGGTACGGGGAGAGGAGAGTCGTAAAGCCTTGAGGGGTTTAAATCAAAATCATAAAAGTTGCACCATGCAACAACTAACAAAATAACAGCAACAACAGCATGGATGCATGCATGCAATAAATGAATGCATTATATTTTATCTAACCATTCCACGAATGCGAGTACGAGTACGAGTCAAAGTCAACATCCACACTCAGAATGAAAAATAAACACCTGAATTTTAAATTGTGTATAGGCAAATGTTCTCTGTGTAATTACTTTGCATACTTGAATTCAAATTTCAACATGAACATAAAACTTCAAATCAATATTTTTGACAGTAATAATGAAAAGGAATTAATTATCCAATGAAAAAAATACGTTGTTAAATATCTGTAGTAACATAAGATGTATATTCACTTTAAACAATACAAAATAAAGGGAAAAAAACAAATAAACAATAAAAAATTGAAGAGATTTCTATTTGCTTGAACTTCTTACTACTACTAAGCTATAACATCTAGACAGTCTATGTCCAGCATGAGCATCCAGTATTTTTAAACGCCAACACCAAAGCCAATGTCAAGGTGAGAAGTATAGTTTCAGCTTTAGATTTGAATTTGGAAAAAGGAACCAAACAAAAACAAAGTGTACAATGGGAAAGGAAGGAAGACGGCGACGGTATGAAATTATATAGTGTGTAAGTAAACATAAGAATTTTTATATTCCTTTTCATTGAAATACTTGGAGGCAGGGAGAGAAAGAGAGAGAGAGAGAATAGACCATGTTGTTGATGTTAATGTGGATGGAATGGATGGACGATGTACTGGAATGGAATGGCTAGATAGATAGATGATGAGCTATAAAAAAACGAAAGGGAGAGAGGGAGAGAGAGAGAGAGAAAACAAAAGTGAGCATGTGGTAATAATATAAGATAAGATTTAGAGAGAGAAGACATACCTTCACTGCCATCCAAACTGTAGACCCGATCGGAGACGATGCCTGAGGTGGTGTTGGAAGAAGCATTGCTAATGACAGAGACTCGTTGGTGCTCACTGGACTCTCCGCCACCAGCCAAGAGTAGACCATCAGCCCATAGAGACAAATCCAACATTTTCTCATCATTTTTGGTGGATGTCGTGGAGGAGGTGGAACCCAGGAGTGTTGGATTACAACTCGATTCCCCACCAGTACTGCTCACGTATGAAGAAGATCCGGATCCAAGTCCTTTCGTATGTTGGGGCTGCTGCTGCTGCTGCTGATGATGATGATTACTCAACTCGGTCGTTAGTAAAATCTTATGATTCGAAAGATGAAATTGATGTGTGGACCGACAGAGAATGAGAAGGTGTCGAGGAACGGACTCGGTCGCAGCCGTGAAGGATAATTTCTCTGTTGAACAGGGGGGACAAGCTCGACCACGAATCTCAAATTTCTTTCTCTGTATGTCAATTAATAAAAATATAGAATTAGAATTGAGTTCATAGAATCACACGTACATTATCAAAATATTATGTAGATTAGTTCTATGTACATACTCTATGGCAAGGATAATATTGAGTAGTTTCAATATTGAATTACACATTTATAGCACAATGAAAATATGCTCTATAGAATTAACCCACACGTTCCTACTCTTATTTTTACTGCTCATGGATGATATTATACTAAAATTAAAACATACTATACTATGTACATGCATAAATTACTTGAATTTTATGCCGCCATTAAATAATTGTACGTGAAAAACATCATTCCTATATCCATCTACATTTTTACATCCACCAATATCCTAAATGCGGTAGAAAATAAATCTACATAATAAAATTCAAATAACGCTGTCTGTTTCTGTCCGTTTCTGTCTGCCCTTTCTGTCCGCCATTTCTGTCCACCGTTTTTATCCGCTGTCCCTCTCTTTTACTTTATACATCTCCTATATACCGTAAAATTAATTTAAATGAGATATGTTTTGTATCCTTAATACCTTGCCAAATCTAATTGCCAAGTTTTTTAAAGCTAACATAGCGACACCAACCTGCAACATACTGTTCGATGAGGAATTAAATTCTGTATTAGGTGTATTAAAATTTTGTGACATTGGTATTTAATACTGACTGTATGTTTAAAGAAACAACGAAAAATGAAGGATTTTTTGGTTTTTTAGCTATAAATATGTCTTAAATAAATGCTGTTACATTCCGTCCGTAGGACGGGCCGTGTTACTAGTATTTTATAAAATTCAGAGCAAAAATAATAATAGATTGGCATTGGGCATTTCATAGAATTAAGATTCCAAAAGAAGTGATAAGATCATACTTAGCCAATAAAACATCTACACAGAATAGAAAAAATTAAAATCTTTTTTGAAATGTTCCTATTATTCAACACTAACGCTGGAAGAAAAACAAACTAATTGCAATAACTCTGTCGATATGCAAATTTGACCGATCTATAAAACATCTTTTTAAGTTTTGTTTTTTCAATCCCCGACAGCTGAGAAAAATTACCTAGAAATAATTACATCATCTCCATCATCGTATGTAGCTGCTATTGATGATGACGACAACGACGACGACGGCGACTACCGAGACCGACCATTAGTATTATTAACACCGGCTGTACAATTGGTAATGGTAAAACTAACATCCTCATTGGAATGGAAATCGACATTCGAATTTAATTTATGGACAGGAGGATTGCGTAAGTGTCAAATTCTAATCACTAATCATGCTATGCTAAAAGTCTCAAGTCGTCATAAGTCATGACTCTGCAAACATCCAACAAACATAATAATATAGGCACTTGAGCATTTAACGTGCCTAAAATATGTAGTTGTATATGAGCAAAGGTAAAGAAACAATTTCCAATAATTATTCATTGCACCCTTCAAATAGAAAAAAATAGAATAAAAATGCAATGTATGAATATGAATAATAATAATTATTACTATTGTAATTTACAAGTAGACATTCCCTATATGCAATGTATTTTATCCTCTTGTACGTGTATAAAACTATTAATATTAACATTCCAGGATGTCCATGTATACACAATACAACTAATTGTACGACAAAAAAACAACAAGAAATACCTCACAAACTCACAATAAATTAAATTAAATTAAAAAATCACTGTCATATTCAATGACTGTAAGTGCTTGTTCCATCCCATCCTTTACCACACCATGTATATCTATAAGATATACTACCTACTATATATATTATGCACTTAATTCAAATTTTAATTCAGCAAAAACAAGAACAACAGATATATACCTACGTCACTCCCAGAACATAACTAATAAGAACAAGTAACTCTATTATGTTTGAGCTAATAAGTTGATAGTAAAGTAACTAGACAAGTCATGTTTTTGCTCTGGAGATTTAATTTACATGGAAATTGAAATCACTTTATATGTGTTCTGCCTACCTATGCTTGTGCTACATTGCCCGAGACAGAGAGCAATTTTGAATGTTTTACATTGTTACATCGGGTTCAACTTTTGTTCAAACCAATTTACATAGTTACAAAATGCAAACTAAGAGCATCTAAATGTTGAACATTGCAAACAACATTACAGGTAAAAAGCACATACAGTCAAATCAAGGTCACTACTTACAGCTACGAGACTGTATGTAATTGTCTAATATAAATAATAATTAATAATTTGTAATTAACGTATAGAAAAAATTGTATTTTGAAATAATAATTCATTTTCTTACCTCAAAGTAAAGCTTTGTAATATTTGCCCAAAGAAATGTTACTTTGGGATGTTCCGGAATTTCCAAGCAAGCCATTCCATTCTATTCATTTAAAATGATTACAATAAATTAATAAAATATAGCAAAGAGACAAACAGTTGTCAACATCCACGAATCCTAATAATTAGAAATTAGAATTTTAAAAACTAAGAACTGACCTGATAAATCTCGATGCCCTTGGGAGTGACACCGATCCAGACTGGAGTATCTTTCTCTTTCCCGTCATCTTTGGTTCTCAGAGTCATGCCATACATATGCATATTGTACTGGGGCATGACAGCCCGAATAAAAGCTATTCGAGCTGCAGCCTGGGTGAGCCCTACGAGGGCTTGATGTGCCCGGGTCAGAGCTGAGCCTAATTTTAATTTTTGAGCCCATATTTGTGTTTCTTGACAAGGTCGCCAATCACCTAACTCCGCTTGGTAGGCAAAGGCAATTGGTTGTGTGATGGATTCGGCTGCTCCTGGAGATGTACTTCGTGGAGCTAAGACTAAATTTTGTCTTAGCTGAAGATAGTAGTGGTGGAGGGACACGACGTCACTGTAAAAAAATAGTAGCAATAAAAAATAAATTAGAATTAATACAATTGTAAAATATTCACTTACACATAATAATAGAAGTACATATTATACCTAACAATAAGTTAGATAGGTAGGTATCTACCTATAATTAAATCTTTATGTAAGAATGAAAATTTATAACCGCATTCCACATTACATCTCCGCACCCTAATAAAATCTATCACTAAACATACATTAAACATTACGCTAAATCTGTCCAACACTCCAGGGCAATGACAATGACATTCAGACATCAGTCTGAATTCAAACTTTGAATTACAATAATTATTATTTTAGGTAGTAGTAGACTGACTCCACACAAATTGTAGTCTAACCTCGCCCATACATACTACTTGTACGAACTAATACTCAACTAAACAGGAACATCATTAACATTACAGATATAGTATCCCTTAAGCATATATAAACTACAGCTGCTTCAGAATAAATTATAAACTACTGTTTCATACACATATACGTATTATTCACTTAATTCTACAACCATGCCTAGGTATAGATTGTAATAATTATTTCAAACATTAATATAAATGTAAATCCTGCAAGAATTTTATGTTGCTTCAGCCCCTCTCTATGCTGATATCGGCAGTAGCCTTATTTATTTTTAATGGACATATAACGAAAACCTACAAGTATGTAATTACATTTAGGGGATGATTTAACATTATTTATTCATATATATTTATACTAAAATTATTTACTACAATATAACCATAGCATATTTCTTTTTTTTTTAAATACAAATTATCATAATGATTATATACTGCAATTTTATTGACAATGAAAAACTACATTTACATTAATTAATAATTGACGACGGACGATCCTAATATAAAATTCACGTGTATATACCAAATATAAAATTACAATTGTAATAACCCCTGCTGTTTGCTCAATTTTCTGCATGTATCCCCATCCCCTAAAGCGTGTGGCACCAAGCCACGAAAAATGTTCTCCTGATCCCACCACTATCCCTATACTACCAATGATTATTCTACTCCCAAGTACCTCGTAACCGTAAACCTGACCATAATAATACGTACACCTTTATAATTATATACATGTATCAACTTGTGAAATTACCTGCCTAGGTACATACATAGATACATGCTCCATTTCGATTTCGATCAAGAACAATAAATATTAATAATAGTGCTTCCCATTTGCCAAATACAAAATTAAAGATAACTCTCAAGAATACATACAAAGTCAAAAGTACACGAACCATGATGAGCAATAAGAAATTCTACAAAGAAATACCTATGCAGCACACAGCTAATTGGAATTAAATTATTGATCCTATAACATTGAATTGAAATTGAAGTTAATTTATTTAACGTAATAAAACAATAATGGAAGCAGGAAGAAGTCAAATTCACATTACGCTTATAATAGCGAATCCCGTAAGATGAGACAAAACGATCTTAAAAACTGTAGCATTGACTTAATACACTACCCACATGATGTGTGCCTATATACAGAGAGAGAGACAGATGCAATTTTATATGTGTAAACATTTACTGCACGTAGGTATGTACAATGGCAGAATATAAGTGTTCAGACGTGACTGAGCGTAATATTAAAGTTTATGTGTTACAAGTATGAATGTTCCAACTTCTGGTGATGGCTGTGTGGCAACTGCTTGAATTCAATTATGAGTGGAAAACTATGATGATCAATTGATGATTATGTGACTGATGGTCGATGTAATGATCCAATTCCGATGCGTATTATGAGTAATGTAGATGTAAGCCAATATTCACGCACGATACTAACAATAAGATGCCAAAATCGCGGACACAGGGATAATGTTATATTGTGACAACAATATAGTCAGTACTTAATTTAATAACATTAAATCCCTAACAATGACAACTAACTAATTACTCTAAACTAATACTTCTTATTGTATTACAACAATACAATCTACTACAATTTGGATACCTTTACAACCGACAGGCTAGGAGAGACTTCTCAAGGTTTACAAGGCAAGGCTGAGACAAGACTAAACTCCTAAAATGGAGACGAGAATATTACAAAAATAAGTCAAGTCTAACGACTTGACTTCACTACCACTAACCAAACTGCGCAAGACTTGACCTTGAGTAGTCATCCAATAAGCCACACTCTACGAAGTAGAGCTTTAACTAAGTAACTACTACTAAAAGTATCTACTAAATACTATGTAACTTAAAACTATTCTAAATTACACTGAGCAGTACAGTAAACTGACTGCAACCATATGGCTCTAGCCATCCATTTCAACACCGCCGACCAAAAATGACTACGGGTTAAAGGCATTTTTTAACCTAAACTAACATTACGGTATATCAACTAATTATTATTTAGACACCCACGAATAAATACATTGATAAACCTTACATTCTATATAACCTATCACGAATTCACTTAACTTTATAAAACGAATCCTGAACTCATGTTACATTACAATTAACTATTTTTAGGCACTAATTAGGTATGGCACATTATCACAATGACAATATAACCTAAAACTACATATATTTGACACTAATTACGCATACTTAACACAAATAGTACACACACAAACACGAATAGCACACAAATTTTTCGCATATTGACCTAAAATATACACCAATTATTATGATCAATTAATTTCACATCATATACTTTTACAAAATGTTCAAGCACCACATTTAAATTGGAGCATCACTACAAGTAGTATCAATAGGCAATGGACATAATTTAACTACTGGTCTTACAAATTTTGACTTAAACTTAGTCATTACCGTAGCAGTACGAACAAGACCGTCCTTGCCTGGATGAACTTCGATGACTCTCGCCAAACTCCAGAGCCGAGGAGGAAGATTTTCATCCTTAATCACGACAATGCTCCCAACTTCTAAAGGTGTCTTCGCAATCCACCACTTTGGTCGCTGCTGGAGTCTGGATAGAAAATCAGAGCTCCAGCCGCGCCAAAATTCTTGGTGAATTTTCTCAGTGATGTGCCACCGTTTTCTAATAGTAACAAGATCCTCGGATGTTCGATCAGGTTCTAACACAGCATTCAACGGAGCACCAGTAAGGAAATGTCCAGGTGTGATTACTTCAAAATCATTCGGATCCGCCGATGACTGACACAGTGGCCGTGAGTTGAGACATCCCTCTACTTGACACAAGACAGTATACATTTCTTCAAAATTCAAAACCGTTTGACCGATGCTCGAATACAGATGTTTTTTCAACGACTTTACACCTGCTTCCCACAAACCACCAAAATGAGGAGCTGCAGCCGGGTTAAAAGTCCACTTAGTATTATGACTTGCTAAATGTTTCTGCACCTCATCATTGGACTTCTTAGACGTCATTTCTTCAGCTAACTTATTCAGCAAATTATTAGCACCTACAAAATTAGTGCCATTGTCACTGAATATTTCACTTGGTTTTCCTCTCCGTCCCACAAATCGCTTCAAAGCCGAAATAAATGAAGCCGTATCACTACTTGTTACTAGTTCAAGGTGGATAGCACGAGTAGTAAAACACACGAAAAGAGCGATGTAAGCTTTAAACATAGTATGACTTCGCACTTTAACTACACGAAGAGTAAATGGACCTGCATAATCTACACCACACTTTTGAAATGGACGAGCCTTCGTCACACGGGCAGCAGGTAAGTCACTCATCAACTGGGACACAGGAGTAGGATTTAATCTGCAACACCGAACACAATTTCGAACTATGCGCCGCACTACCTCCCGTCCATTAATAATCCAATAATGATCTTGAAGTGTTCGTAGTAACAACTGACACCCCGCATGAAGATTATTTTGATGTTCGTGCACAACTATTAGCACCGTTAGATGATGCTTTTGAGGAAGCAGTATTGGATGACGTCGATCAAATGGGAGATCTGAATTCTCCAGTCTACCGCCGACCTTGAGCAACCCGTCACAATCAATAAAAGGGTTAAGAGACAGTGTTTTGCTTTTCTTCATCATATCTTCATTGCATGAGGAAATTGCCCTGAACTCCAACTGAAATACTTCTCGTTGCACAATCTTAATCCAAGTTTTCAGTGCATGTTGAAGTTCGTCCACTGACAATGGACCGATGACATTGGGTATTCCAACCGCTTTTCGATGATTCCGAATGATGCGTTGCAGAAAAGCTGTAAGCACTAGTAATTTACGTAAAGTTCCACATTTATGTAATAATAAATCCGGACGCAACTGTTGACTTACAACCAGATGAACCTTCTTCTCTTCCATTACAACTTCTTGATCATGCTGCTGGGGTTGAGATACTTCGTTGTAAACTGTGTTCGCACACCGGAGCCATGGTGGCCCGTGCCACCACAGTGGATGATGGTGAAGCTCCTTCGCCGTAATTCCTCTGGAAGGTGCATCTGCTGGGTTATCTTCCCCTGGTACATGGTGCCACTCAGCTTCCAGCTCTTGAATTTTGGAAACTCTATTAGCCACAAAAGTCTTCCACCTAGAAGGTTCGGAAGCGAGCCAGTCCAGCACCACCTTCGAATCTGACCAACAATGCACAGAATTAAATTTTACCTCTAATGCCACCAACACAGATTTCATTAACCGACTCAGCAGATGAGCACCAAGAAGCTCAAGTCTTGGAAGTGACACAAATTTGATGGGAGCAACACGAGTCTTTGATGCCACTAATTGTACAACAATATCATTGTCACACACCGATCTTACGTATACACAAGCTGCATACGCACTTAATGATGCATCCGAAAATCCATGGAGCTCATGACTGTGTGACATCATAGGCATAACACATCGCGGGACTGACACCAATTCTAAATTCTTCAGCTCCGCCTGATATTGCTTCCACTTTGCACACATTTCTTCGGAAAGAGGATCATCCCAACCGAGCGACTCACTCCACAATGATTGCATGAACAACTTTGCGCAGATGGTAACCGGAGCCGCTGATCCAAGAGGATCAAACACCTTAGCAATGTCAGAGGCGACAGTACGCTTAGTAATGACTGGATGCGACGTAACACTTACACAGAACTTGAACACATCACTAGCTGGATGCCACCGGAGACCAAGGGTTTTGACGGAGTCATCAGTGTCAATGTCTAAACACAGTTTTGTTTCTCGGCACTCCACAGGAACGGAATTAAGGACTTCTGTACTATTAGACGACCACTTACGGAGATCAAAACCACCACAGGCCAACATTTTTATTAAATCTGATTGTAGAGACACCGCGTCAGCTACAGATTTTCCGCCTGAAAGTACATCGTCAACATAAAAATCCTTATCACACACCTTTGATGCCTCTGGAAACTGTGACTCATAATCAATAGCTAATTGTTTTAAAACCCTGGTAGCCAAATGTGGAGCTGCAGCAGTTCCATACGTCACAGTACACAATCTGTAATCCTCAATTGGATCATCCGGATTAAAACGCCACACTATCCGCAGATAATCTTGATGTTCTTCACACACCAGAATCTGACGATACATTTTCGTAATGTCTGCGGAGAAGGCAATAGGATGTTTTCTGAACCGCACTATAATTACAAATAAATCCTGCTGCACCTTCTGTCCCACCATCAGATTATCGTTGAGCGACACACCAGTCTCAGTAGGAGCCGACCCGTCATACACCACGCGAAGTTTAGTAGTAGTACTATCTTCTTTAATGACGCAGTGGTGTGGTAGGTAATATGACCTCCCCACCGGTGTATCCACATCCTCTGGTCTTATACGTTCCATATGCATGAGAATTAAATATTCATCAATAAATGCTGTATATTCCTTTTTCAACACAGGATGTTTGTTCAACTTACGCTCCAGTGCCATGAACCTCTTTACGGCTTGATTACGAGAAGACCCCATTGGCTTCATTGGAGTAGTAAATGGCAGCTCCACTATGTACCTTCCAGTACTGTCCCGACGATGAGTTGACACAAAATTTTCTTCAACTAGAGCCTCCACCGCCGTCATGGAGCTTGCGGTGGGAACTTCCTCCACCTCCCAGAACCGTTGGAGTAACGAGTCCAAATCCACAGAGACGTGGTTGCATGATAGAACATTAGTACTAGGACCGTGAGATAGCCGCCCAACTAAAAGCCACCCAAATGCAGTTTGCATACCAACAGGTGTGCCCGATGGTCCTTTACGTACTCCATCCAGTATTATGTCATGCCAGACGTCCGCCCCCAGTAGTAAATCCACCCGAGAAGAGAAACGCCAATTGGGGTCAGCCAGTTCCAACCCCTCAATGTGTGGCCAATCAGCAGCTGCCACTTGATGCTTCGGTAAAGATTGAGAAATTGAGGGAAAGACATACGCTTGGCAGTTAACAACAAACACACCCTTGGAGTTGCCAAGACAAAGAGACACAGCCTTTGTCGCCGTTCCCGCTGTTGTCGCCCCAATTCCCAAAATGGAGACTTCAGTTTTCTGTTTTACGAGCCCCAGGTTTTTACAACACCTGTCCGTAATGAGGCTGGTCTCGGATCCCATATCAATCAATGCCCGAACTGTATTCCAACCTCCATTTGGCCGTTGCACTTTCACTAGCGCCGTTGCTAGCAGAACTTGTGATGTTGTATTTTGAGTAGCGAGTAGAACTTGTTTCTTCTCCTGCTCCGAGGGTTGTGGTGAGGCGGCTGGAGGATCGTCAGCTTCCTTCTTTCCAGTGTCTTCATGAAGCAATAAATTGTGTCTGCCCCGGCATTTCCCACAAGGCCTAAACTTGCACTGCTTCACCATATGATTACCGTTCAGACACTGGTAGCACAACTTCTTTTTCACCACAAATTCTTTTTTCTCCAATAATGGCAACTTTACGAACTTCTCACACCGATATAATAAATGTTCTTCGTTGCACATTACACATTTTTTCTGAAATGCAACATGATTGAGTTGCTTCTTCTCTTTACCTTGTTGCTGGTTGGTCTTGCCTTTGCCTTGATTAGTAACCTTGCCTTGATCGCTAGGGATGGATGCCAGTGCTGTAGCTCTGTTGTTGACAAATTTTGTAATTTCTTCAAAGGATGGTAGCTTATCTTCAGACTGCAATAATTCCCATTGTTTTCTAGACTCACAGTCTAGCCGTTCAGCTGTAAGATATACACGTATTACGTCCCAAATGTCTGTTGTAGCACCAAGAATTTCTAATTGTTCGCTGCACTCAACAACACTATCAATGAGGTTACGTAATCCCACAGCTGACTCTGTCTGAACTGCACTGACAGTAAATAATCTACGTACATGAAAATTCACTAATGTACGCTTCCTTTCATACCTAGCTACAACGGCTTTCCATGCCCTCTCATAATTAGTGTCACTGACCTGAATTGTCTGAATCACTTGAGCCGCTTCCCCTTGCAATGACGACTTTAAATAATGCATTTTCGATGCACCTGGCAATTGACTGTCATTGTGCACTGCATCAATAAATCGATCATGAAATTGTGACCAATTCTGAAGATTTCCGTCAAATGTCGGCAACGTCATCGGAGGAAGCTTCAACTTATTTATTGCACTATTTCCAGCTCCTGAATTCTGTCCATCTAAAGGCACTGTATTCATAACTGGTAGGTCATTAAGGATACCACTGAGTCTGTTGCATTCCGCAAACATTCGAGTTTGCTCTTCTTCGTTCTTGGTAAGTTCGTCATCACCCTCTTCGCATAATAAATTTATGCTGTCGTAGATTTCATCAAGACCAATTTTCCACTCTGCCAACTGCTCCCGCATGTCTTGAATTCTGGTTCGTGACCACGACCTACACAACTCTTCCGTAATTTGAAGGCCAAACATCACTAATTTTGATGCACATCCTCTTCTTCTTCTTGTGTAGTGGTCAATGTCAAGCACAGGAGCTGTTTTTGGAGCCATTATAATTAATAAGGAAACACTAAACACAAGTAACACAAAGTTTAACTGTTAATCGAAGGACCACTGGTATTAATATACGGTTCGAAGATGACCAAATGTTCAGACGTGACTGAGCGTAATATTAAAGTTTATGTGTTACAAGTATGAATGTTCCAACTTCTGGTGATGGCTGTGTGGCAACTGCTTGAATTCAATTATGAGTGGAAAACTATGATGATCAATTGATGATTATGTGACTGATGGTCGATGTAATGATCCAATTCCGATGCGTATTATGAGTAATGTAGATGTAAGCCAATATTCACGCACGATACTAACAATAAGATGCCAAAATCGCGGACACAGGGATAATGTTATATTGTGACAACAATATAGTCAGTACTTAATTTAATAACATTAAATCCCTAACAATGACAACTAACTAATTACTCTAAACTAATACTTCTTATTGTATTACAACAATACAATCTACTACAATTTGGATACCTTTACAACCGACAGGCTAGGAGAGACTTCTCAAGGTTTACAAGGCAAGGCTGAGACAAGACTAAACTCCTAAAATGGAGACGAGAATATTACAAAAATAAGTCAAGTCTAACGACTTGACTTCACTACCACTAACCAAACTGCGCAAGACTTGACCTTGAGTAGTCATCCAATAAGCCACACTCTACGAAGTAGAGCTTTAACTAAGTAACTACTACTAAAAGTATCTACTAAATACTATGTAACTTAAAACTATTCTAAATTACACTGAGCAGTACAGTAAACTGACTGCAACCATATGGCTCTAGCCATCCATTTCAACAATAAGGGACACAATAATATCTGTAGTTAAATACTATTAATAATGTAGAACAGCATGACATTCCAGCCTAGAAGACAAATGGAACGTGGATGACATGACAGGAGAAATAATGATTATTTCCTGGGAGTGTGTTCGAGCAGAGGATATGATGAAAATAAATAGGGAAGATACACTGCCTTTCTTTACGTATACGTACTACATGGCACAGAGATGGGGAACTCTATGGGGGAATATTAAACTGTCTGTCCAACATCCACCTATAATCGTCAATCGTAAGAAACCAGCAACCCTTCAATTCTCGATGGGTAGCTCATTCCATATTTTAAATCAAATAAATAACTCTTCTACTTCTGTCAAATCTGTTATATTCCAAATTCAAATTCAAACTACCTCCCCTTATGACTATATACTAAATATGCGTATATGTAATGAAATAAACACGGGTTCAAACAAATAAATGTACATATAGGTACATGTACAATGAATGTATATTCCAAAACGCTCATGGTTTACCGTGTACCTTACCGGTACTGGTACCTTGGCTGTAGCTAAAACCATGCCATTCAATTTCCTTTTACTACATACATTATCACAGTATAGTTATATGCTAATATCTACATAATTAGGGTAGGATGCACCTATCATATTAGTGAATAAATTTGAAATTATGCCATATATCAAGTCTATATGCATACACCCATAAGTAATTAGAATTGCATGTGCACCCCGCAGTTGTTATAAAATAAAGCATCTTTGCAAAGTTTAAAAAATAATTCAAATGATGAAAACATATCATTTTTACAGATTCGAATTCAGATTCTTTTTTTAAGATTCTTTACATTTATACCTAGGTAATTCTGGGTATTTTTTAAGAGTGAAATTTGAATATTTTAATGATTTCTGAACAGTGTAAAGTGTAATTTTTGTGCATGAGTCGTCTTTCAGAAATACTATAATGTGAGATTTGTGAATTTTTTTTAACATCTCAAAAAATAATAAATCGCAATAAATTTTTCTCTTTTGAAAACGAGCAATTGCCATTAATTTCGTCATCCTCTCTCAAAAAAAATCTAATATAATTATACCTCAAGCTTCTCATCTTTAGTCAGAAAGCAACGAAACAACGAAATACTGACTACGGATAGACCTTTAGATAACAACGGATATATACTATAATATGTATTCGGTCTCAATTATACTTAAGAGATGGGGATATATACTTACATGTATATATGACCTATGCACCTATGTGTAGGTGAACCTAAAAATCCAAGTCAATTTAATCCTAATAACTAACGATATGTAGGCAAAAGGAAGATGAAGGCAGGAGGACAACAGCGGACAGCCCAGACGCGGAGACCACTATCATCTGTCTGTTTCCTTCCAGCATAATACACTGCACTGTCGAGGGTAAAATAGGAAAATGAAAACCAAAACAAAACTAATATCTGGGTACACCCATCGATAATGAGGACTTGGTCTCGGCTGGTGTTGGTATTTTATGGACTCTGTCAATCATTAAACAAGATTTACTACGGAAACATATATTATCAAGTCATCTGAAACTGAAAATAAAAATAAAAATAAAGGTGGGTTGTGTATTCTACAAGAATTTCTATATATAAGGTGCAACAAAAATATATAGGTACCAATGCCGACTTATCTAGGTAGGTAGGTTTCTTTCATATCTTTACTTTGTACCCCTTCCTTCCTTCCAATACAAATTATTACTTAAAATACACATATGTACCTCCCCTATACTCTTCCTAAACCTATGTAATTATATATACAAGCTACACACAAAACAACAAATACACAATCAAATGTAGTGCCTCCTACATACAAAGTATCGCTATCAGTTCATGTTTAATGGTGAAGAAGAAGAACAGTAAATAGAGATAAATGACACTTACAAACTTTGGGGTAGGGCATCCAGGTAGAAGTGAACTCGGCAGTAGAGAACCAACGTCTTGTTCTCCTGTAATTTAAACAATAAAACAAAAATATTCAAATCACACATTCTATATGAAAAATCAGACATTTTTATTAACGCATACGCTATATATTCATTTCCCTTTTAAAACTCACAACTTGAAAATTTTTATAATCTTTCCTAAAAGTCCGGATTTTCTCCTTCAAGACAGAACAACAACAATAATAAAATATTTATTTTAAAAATATTCTACAATATTGACACTGTATGCTGTAGATAGTAGATAGTAGTTAAGTTGTAGGAAGGCACCTTCGTTTTATTTTAGTATTCTTCTCTACGATTTTCTACGGTTCATGCTAATGGAGTATATAGACTGATACCATAGAGGATCAAGATCGAGACGAACGGAAGGCCACCCATGCCATGTATAAATGTGCTAACAAGGCAGACGATATATTCCACGACATGTCCATTTTGTCCATGTCCATACACACAGTATTTTACATTAACATTCTTGAAATATATTAGCGTACGAGTATTTTAGTTGTTATTATTAGTATTAGTGAATTGGTACTCGTGGAGGTATTAGGCATTGGATTTAGATTTGGAGGCACCTAGGTAGGTATGTAGGTACTTTGTAAATACCGTATATTATTTTGAATTTCAGGATTTTTGAATTTTACATTTTTCTTCACTCTACCCACCCGACTCATGGGACAGTGAAGAATATTTAGGAATGTTTTATGGTGTATTAAACTCCTGATCGTAAAATCAGTGGGGAACTCACAAACCAACACCAAACGATAACGGTGACAAGACAAGGCACGAAAAGAAGAAGTACACCTTTTTTCCCAAAAGACTTTCAATCGAATACTTCAAATTCACTCTCAACATGACCACTGACCATAACGTACCTAACCATAAATTACACTAAAATCGCATCATGATATGCATGAAAACAAAGCAAAAATCTGCTAATCTACATTTCTACATTCTACATCAACAGTAAAATAAAAAGAGGGAAACTTAATTTTTTTTAAACAGTGGAAAAATCTAATTCCCGCCAATTTTTATGTTTCCACTAAATATAATATAATAATTTTAAAGCATCCAAAAACAATAATGGCGCGTGCCTAGTTCATTCTGTGTAATACGCTTAAATGCACATCAATCTAAAATATTAGATTTAAGATATTTCAGACTTTTAAATTTTTATTTTTTCCCTTGAATTTCATTTTTCTTCGTTTTTTTTTGTATCTGTCATAGATTACAAAATTACAAAGTTTTTCTACCAGAGCTTTTCTCATCATTACATAGATATAATTAGGGTGAGAGACAGACGAGACAGCATAACATAACCGTAACAGTGAGCGCTAATGTTAAGCATAGTCAGTTCCAATTCAAATTCAAATGCTACAGATATATAAGTTATATAGGGTTATCTCATAGAATGAATAACTGTCTGTTATTACTACACAGTATATTTACGCACACTCCTCTACGTAGTGGTCGTATCATTCCTGTCTATACAATAGAATAATGAGGACTCTTCGGGAGTGAGTGAGAGAGAGAGAGAGAGAGAGAGAGAGTCAAGTCTGACTGAAGAACTTCAAAGCTTCAAGAGTTCCACAACTCGTTAACATTTTTTTCTTGTATGTAAAGCGATGAACCATGAGCCCTTGAGTGGCCTTTGAATTTTCTTTCTATTTTTTTTTCATCTTCTTCTCTAAGGCAACCTTGACTTTGACTTTAAACCATGGCACGCCATCATCCCAGAGTACCATGTCATTTCATTTCAAATCTCAATACGCACGAACGAATGACGACGACCATAAGACTACTGATACCACTACGAATTTATACGTTCAAACTCACCAATATGAAAAAAAAATTATTACTACACGACATATCACATATATCTAACAAGCAAGATGTTGGTTACTTAAATGCAGATACATGCATATACCGCCGAAAATCCCGCATATCACGATTAGGTACTTTAATTCGTAGGATATAAATTCATATAAAATCAATAACATTTATCACAATCACTTACGGAACAACGGAGCAACTTTAGTAACATTTTAACATTAAAAAACACTAAATTCTAAAAAATATAAAATTCAAACGAAAATCTTTGAGCAAAATAGAATATTGTAAATAATATAAGGCTCTTATGTGGTACACAGCTACAGCTAGACAGATACGCACAATCAAGAAAAAAAACTATTCCACTAAGTAGTGCGTAACTACTGGCATGTATTATAGTTATATGCATGGTCTGCACTCCATTATCTGTGTCAGGAGCAAAAGGAAGATCACCATAGTATAAATGTAATTTAAAATTAAATCAGTCTGCAGTCTATTGAGTGAGGAGGAGAAAAAAAACTCAAAACAATAACAATACATGGAGGAGATTAAGAATAAGGACTACGTATGAAAGCGAATACAAAAAAAGAACCTACGCGTTTACAAAGTATCAAGTACCTACCTACCTCATCTTATTTCTTACGGACGCACATTTCAATTTCATACAATTCTCAATGTATAAGATTGTGGAGCTGTCTATATATAATAAGTATAGGTACACATTTAAATGTACTATATAGTATGCATTGCCGGTCGGCGTATTGTTGTTACTCCGATGAAAGAAATCGTTTGGAAGCCTCGTCTCGGAGGAAGAAATTCTTGCATTATCTATTCTCATCCGAATTTAAATCTAAATTCAAATCCACAAAGCCTTGTATTAACCAGCCACAAACTGAACTTAGATTGACTTTTACATAGTGCATGGAGATGCAGACCAACTGTGTGCCCATCAAATGATCTTACAATTACAAATACAAATACAAATAAATGTAGTTACTGATAGTACCTTCATAATTCCTAGTACATAGTACCTACCTATAGATAGGATATGTCTGTCTCTAGTACGAAGGAGTAGCCTCGTCTCCATCTCCAGTGTCAAGGGACGATGCCCATTTGAATTTTGAATTTCGATACAGGGCTTCTCCAGCCTTATACAATCATACCAATGAAGGCATGCATTTAATGCAAAGTGGAGTGTTAAAATACAGATATAGGGGACACGTGTAGCCGGAGAGTTAAGAATTTTAAAGGACGACAGCAGCAACAGGGAAGACGAGAGAGAGAGAGACGCTAAGGCGAAGGGAGAGGAGAACGAGAGGCACACGAAGTACCTAGTGCCTTCCTTGTCATAAATATAAATGCCTTTTCCATTCCACACAGCACTACAACATATCAGACATGGCTCTGCTAGAGGTACAAATAATAAAATAGTCCCTCTATATAGATGGATACCTAAGGGACTGGAATCTACTACACTAAAGTGCGTGCCTTCACCTATGCTATGCTAAGATTGTCTGTTGGATTTTTGGATTTGGATTTGGCTCTGCATGGCCATGGCTTTGAATTCAAATTATAAGTGGACTTTAGCAGTAGCATTTCAGTTTTTGAGTCAGTTTGGATTTGAGTTAGAAAAAAAATGTAAGGTACCTACGCATAACGTGGACTGAGGCAGTGTGGTGAGTCGTCTTATGTGCTTGTAAAATGTGTACGTGTAAAGTGCAATGTAAAATATCTGTGTAAGTATTATGGGAGCCTTAAGCTAAGAGAATGTGAGACTGAATCTGAATCTTGCCTTGGCCACTTGGCGTTCTTGGCCTAGCATGGTATGTTACTGTATAGCATTTTGGACTTGGTCTCTCTCCCTATATACTTTACAATTACGCTCGACAACTATGCAGGGCATAGGAAGGAGATAGAGGCAGGCAGAATGTTTCAAATATCTCATATATCTTGGTAGGTACATAGAGATGATGGAGACGGAGAAGATGGGTAATATTATTATGTACACATGATTCTCTCCGTCCCTTGTCCATACTCATACTTTTTACGTGAAGAGATATCACTAGACAAGACACGTACTTTGTGTGGAGTGCATGTACAGAGATACATAGGCGAGAGACTCGGAGTCGGAGAGTGAGGATAATAATGAAAATGAAGAATCTGAAGGAAATCTGTGGAAGGGAAGAGGACGTCGAAGACAAGCAATGCAATATGCATTGTAATGCAGTGTAATGGAGTCCAAGACGAAGGTATGCCTCGTACTTCGTACAGATATTATATACATCTGCATCTATACTACAGTATATGGTAGACTTGCCTAGCCTACGAGTGCCTATATAGGCTAGGCTCTCGCTGCCTTTGCCTCCTCATCTGACTCTGACTCGCTGGCGGACGCACCTTGTAAAATGGAAGGAATGGAGCTCGTAAAAATTTCAAAAGAAAAGTAGCTACCGGAATTAAGAAAAAAACTGCCGGGAGCCATGGATTTTTTCCCACCTTCTTTCATCCATCACACGATGGAATGAAACTATTCAACTCCAACTTGTCTAGAAGAACTTCTCTCTCTCTCTCAACGGCCTCAAGCTTTCAGCCAACGTCCAACATCCAACATCTTTGACTCTTTTCAAGATGTATCTTCTTAGCCTTAGCCTCATCTCCAACACAAATAACAACACTCATACTACCAACTACGAGCACCAGGCCAAAACCAAACTACGAAAATCAAAGCTACAAAACTAAAAAGAAAACTTTTTAAATAGGAAAGAAAAAGGAAATGATGAGACTTTTCAAAGCTCACATCTTTTATCTAAAATCTATGGTTGTAACGTAACGCTTTAATTTCTCCAATATAAAAATAATTCTAATTCAAATATCAGAACAATCTCAATTTCTCGATTCTCTCGAGAAATAATTAATTACTTCAACAACGTACATAAAATCCAAATTGTAGTTGCAATAAAATTGTAAAGTCAAATGTATTTAAATGTATACTAATTAAAAACACATAAACCATTACAATGAAACCATCTGCAAAGAATGCACCTATCTACCACGTATATTAAACAAACCAAGCTTTTAAATTTAATGTTATCACTTTATGCAAATTATTCTCAGATGCTCCGCAGTTAATTTTAAATAGTAGTCCATACTACTGATATATAGTCAATTGTAGTACTTAGTATTTCATATTGCGTAGTAATTTTTTCGATGCATTTCTTATCTGTAAAATAATTTACCTGGTCACCATCAATGCACTATCGTCATTTTTTAAATTTTGTTTTATGAAACAACTATGTAAGTAGGTATCTGCCATATACAAGCACAACCGAATCTACCTACCGAAATGAAAAATAATCAACGGACAAAACAAGGGTGAGAGAGACAGAGAGAGATCTGAAGATGACAGAGTGGCATTAACAAATACGTGAGACGAGAACGAGAACGAGATACTGATAGGATATTATGTATATGTACATGGACAGGTGACAATTGACAATTAGTTCGTACAACTAAAATCAATTTATTCCTTGAGATAAGGAAAATTACAGAGTAATCTATATGTTAAGAATTACACTTAAAAAAAAGACAGAATTTAGTTTTGAATTTTAGATTAGCAATAATTATTGAAAATCATTTAACAGATACACACAAACACAACATAAGGAACAAGCAGAGAGAACTAAATGCTACATAATTCTAACGGAGGAGGAATCTCATCCTGAGTAGTATCTGTAATCGTATTCGTACTCGTATTCTCGTAATGGGGAAAACAACATTAAGAGATAAAAGTTTGTAATTCTGTAAATGAGAAAATGTTCAGTGTGAGAGATAGGGAGGATTGTACATAAATTAAAAGGATTATATATTATTATGTTATCGTAATTGTTCCATATAGCTATGTTCTCTCCTGTACTTTCAGATACGGATTTATAACTATGCAATAATTATAAGATATGCTGCGTACACTGGATTGCTTGGAAGGATTGTATCCACTGCTGTCTGTGTACTGATCAAGAGGACTGATACTCTAATTCTTATTCTAATTCTAATGTTGATAATAATAACATGAAGATAGCCTTGCTCGTTTCGTTGTTCCCTGTAAATTGTGTTCTGTTCTTTTTATCTTAACGCTCCTGCTATATAATCCATCGGCTCTATATGTACCGGCACCGGCCTACCTTACGTGTCATATATTACTATAGTATGTATTTTACGTACATTGTAAATTATTTTATCTTTATACGCAGATATCTTCTGTTCAGTCTACAAGTTTACAGCTCACAGAGTCTCCACTGACTGCGAGTGAGAGACTCTGGCTTCGTTCTCGCACAGGTTCATTAAGACCTACAGCTATTAAAAAATTCCCCGGCCCACCTTCACAATTTTGCATGTCCCTATAAAATTGATAGCTCCTTTGCCCGGTCATATAATTATATCTAATAGTACGTACATGTATATGCGATAGTAGCTGTGCAAAAGGAAAAGCTCACTGGGTCTGGCTACAAAATTATATTATAGGTATGTATAGCTCATAATGTTTGCTATAATATGTACTGTGGATGTGGCTGATGCAAGATGCAGATTTTGATTGTGAGGAAAAAAAGATTTTCAAGTTGTTCATCTTCGTAATATGTTCTCCTGGACGTCATTAGAATTTAACATGCAATAAGTCAATGTTTGTGCTCGTGTATTTTTTTTATGTATGAAAATATTATAGGCACGGACTTTCATTCATTCATAGACTCACTCAGAAAAATACCAAAGAGTCAGAATGAGAGTCGGAGCCAGACCAGACCAGGCTATGCCACAACGAGGCAAGGCAGAATGTATAGTGAAGGAAATTAAAATGTGTTTCTTCCTTATATAATCTGTACTTTACAGGACTACACAGTGCAGTGACAGTGCCAATCTACAAAAAATTTACAACACTTTTATATCTGCATATAAATATCAATGAGTAACCTATGGGAGTCCGGCGTACATGAAGTCACGGTTATTGCTTACAGAAATGTTTCATAGGATGATGGTATAATTGCGTATCTAGGTGGTTACAGAGTATATCTGCATAGTTATTATGTACAGGACTATGTACTGCTGTTTATTGTCTATACATAATGTCAGTCATATTTATAATATGGGTAGGTACTATGGGCATAATTTACACTGGAAAAATTTGAAATCACAATATCTACAGGTCTATAGCTTCCAGCAAATGGCAGTTAAAAAGTTGAGGGTAAAAAATGTCAAACAGAATTTGCTAACTAGAGGTTTTAAAAAAATTGTAGGAGCGCTAGATTTTTACGTGTCTAGAAAGGCATGGTTTGGAAGGTTATCTTAATCCAATTTAATACATTCCTTTAGTATCCTACTCTTTGAACATTTTAAAAAGTTACAGAGTTGTCTGTTTGAAAAACTGTAGAATTGTGAATTTTGTGGTTTACAAAACCAAAGTTATTTGGAATAAACGCTAATAAAAATATGTTAACTTTTTTTTCGTAAATTTGAATATTGTAATAATTCTTCAAATAAATGTCTGTATATAGACACTGTACACAGGGCCAAATTCATACTTGTAAAAGTGTAATAAATTTATGTGTCAACGTTAGATACACTCATACATAGAATTCTTACCTTACCTAGACTCAGTCATCAGAGAATGAAGTAAGAATGAAAAATCCAGTTCTCACTTCTCCCTATGTATATCGCGTTGTGTGTAGTGAGTTTTAATGTATTATTTATTTTCCCTATAAAGACTTCTCATTGGTTTAAGCAAGAGTTTTTTGGTGTGTGTGTTCTGGATGTTGTTTAGTTGTTTCTCTTCATTACATATGATAACCAAATCTTACGTGAAAATTGCAAAGTTATTTGCATGAAATCTCCATTGAGATTCTCATCTTTCCTCTTTGACTAGATCGTGCAGTTCCTCTCTCAGACCATTCCACCATTCCACACGATCCTACGTACTTTTCATCATGATCTATTGTATTTATATGCAAATCAAGTCTACTGTGCAAATGAACATGTCGTTCGTTCCTTCCTTCGTTTTCGTTCCCTCTCAGTCTCAGTCAGTCCCAGACACTCGCAGACCTATATTATATTCTCCTATATAATACATATCTATAATCGTAAGTACCTACCAAACATAATGCCCCTACGTTCACACAGGTGCATGCCTACATAATATGTATGTAGTAAACTCGTAACCTTTACGATTACACAGAATTTCGAAGCTCATTCAGTTCTACTACACGCAGGAGAGAGAGAGAGAGAAAAAAAAACAAATTGTTTAGACTCAATAATATGTTTTCCTCTCCAAATGATTCTTTCATATAGACTTTTTTCCCAGTTCTAATAAGTTTTAATAATAATAATATGTAAACTATACAATATACATTGTACACACTATATGTACTGCTGTAATTACTATGCCTTTCTGAGATGTGGGTAAAAAAAATTCTAAGCGTTTTTTAATCAGACACATCTTATCATTAAATAAAATGGCAGGACATAAAGCATATAGTTGCATAGATAATTTGTAGTAGTTAGATTATTTGTAGTTTTTATATTGTTATCGTTTTCGTTTGAGCTTTAATATATTACTTTCTGCCTATGCCTTTGATTAGTAGTAAATAGGCAGGCCCCTCCATCTCTCAACTCCTTAACGGAGAGAAACATCGCATCGCAAAAGAAAATTAGCATATAAAATAAAATATTATTTTTATAAAAACAAAAAATAATATTTTCAAATAATAAAAAAAAAATCGCACTTGGATTTGATGAGATATGTACAAAAAGGGTGAAACAATCAGCCACCAAAAAAAATCAATAGCTTCTTCAAAGTTAATAGGAACTTATATGTACTGCACATTATGCATATATAACGTATATACTGTAGTTGTACTATTGTTGAATTTAGTTGAATAGGTACATCTATACTATACAGATAAACAATAAGGTAAGCAAATACATAGTAGGTACTATAATTATACCAGCAAAATTATATGGATGTAGTACTATATATTATGTATTAGTCCACATAGCATAACTACCTTGGCCATACAAAATAAATCATTATTGGCATTGGAATGGAGCTATAGAGAGTGCACAGTAGCTCTGGAAAATAATATACATTGTCTTTTGAGAGAGTAATTTATAGTTAATACATCAACATCAACATCACCATCCTCAGAGCGTAGGGAGTAAGTATGTAAATTTCTCATTTTGATTTGGACAATGTCCATTTCGATTTTTGATTTGGAATGTCGATGTGTATGTTTAAAATGTAAATAACCTTTTAGTTAAAGATAAAGAATTTTTTTATTCTTCTTTTTTTCACCTTTCCCCATTCAATTATATACAGTAAAATAAATACAGGGAAGTAGCAGTTCACAGTCACAGTGGGATTACAGTGGGATAAACTGGAAGCAGTGAGCGTATGTACATATAATCATATTAATAATTTATTGAGAATTCCAAAACTAAATTTATTGAATGAAGCAGCCCTTCAAAAAAATTCAAATTTAAATTTAAATTCCAATTTTTAAAAGGTAAAGAGAAGAAATAAAAACAAAATGGAAAAATATTAAGATCAATAATCAAGAGTCTCCTTAAAGAAAAAAAAATGCCATGTCCAATACCAATATATGAAACGTCAATACAAAGATCAAAAGCTAGTGCCAGTGTCAGTACAAAACAATGCATTATTGTCTTTGCCTCTTTTTTTATGTAAATGGATTTGTTTTTTTTTTGTGTTTAAATTTGTATTTGTAGTTGGCTCCCCATATGCTTTTGCTTTTGTATGGCTCATATCAGAATGAGTGTATCTTTTAAGATAATAGTGTGGGTTGACTTGTTTGGATTTTTGGATTTGACTGAGATATGAGAGCTTCCCATATCACCATGTAAAATATCCTAAATGTGAAAATATTACAGACATTTCGAGTCATTCAAAGAGCTACTTAGACCATAATAGGGGAAGACTGCACTGTCTGTCCAGAGACTTGCAGAGTTGGAAATTTTTTGAACATTTCATGACCATGACCAAGGGAGTCTCATCGTCAGTCAGAGAGAGAGAACAAGAAACAAGACCAAAAACCAGAAAGGAATAGAAAGACATAGCGAGACAGACAGAAGATGAAGGAAGTTAAAAATCCATTTGTTTTAAAATGCAACACACACCAAAAAAATAGCAATTCAGAAGGATGAGCAGCCGCATCAATTTTATCTGAACATATGGAACATCTGCCTATGAACAGATATGCGTAGGTATTAGTATCAATATCATCTCATCAATATCAAAAAAACAACTCCTGAGACTCATACAATCCACACACTAAGAACAATAACAGACACTAGGCAAGAGCTTCTTCAAAAAATCATAAAAATCCAGCTTGAATCCTACATTCCACATTCAGCACTCTCCACATAGATAGTCAAGACTCCAAGTGGGAAATTATTCTATCTACCAAATGATCTCTCCTGTTCTGTTTGTCTCGTGTTTCTATCTCTCTCTCTCTCTTATTTCTATTTTACAGACAGCCAAGTACCTACTACTACCTACACCTACAAAACTAGGTAGGTACGTCCGCTCAAACCTAACACGGGACATACGTGTATTAAGAATAATTATATCTGTATCGCTTTCAGCAAAGTCAAGAGCTCAGACTGTAGTAATGCCATCAATAAAAGAAAACATTTCAAAATGCACATGTCTGAATTTTAAATTTATAGACCTTCAATTTTTAAGTTTGGCGTGAATGCCAAAGCTGCGCGAGGGCAATGCCAATGTCAATACGATACCTTCCAACGAATTTTGACCCCTTATGTGTAGCCAAGTTGGATAACTTGGAACATGAAATTTGAACAAATAGGTAGGTACATACATAAGTCTCTCCATAGTGAACTTGAGTATTTTGCAAAATGTCCGAGAGATAGTCAAAGTTTCTTGCTTGCGGCTATGATGCTTCCAATACATTACATTTTCGTCTTCTTTTTTTCCCTGTCGTAATTCCTATTTTTATGGTATAACATTTTGAGCTATGTCTTCTGTCTGAATCTACTATCTTGTAAGTTCATTTTCTTTTTCAGAAAAAAAAGTTCACAGTTCAACATGCCATAAAATTCGAATTTAAGAAATGCTAAAAGTAAAATGTATGTAATAGGTACCTATGGAAATGGGATTCGTAGACGCTGACATCACATCTGTCCATATATGCAGTAATATAAGAATAATACATACGAGTAAGTGCCTCACATTAAATATTGGAACTGGAAAAAGGGGAACCCCTTTTTCTATACTGTGTGTATGTATTTCTTTAAAACTCAAGACTCAACAAATTCCATTCTATATAGTGTGCGTATTTCAGTTCAAAAAATGTCTATATCTTATAACATATATGTCTTTAAAATATATTATACATCTGTATACAGAGAGGAAGGAAATACCAAAAACCAAAACCAGACTAAATACCGTAACGCTAGCCCTAAAAAAACGGGAGACAAACACACACAAAAAATAGATAGAGAAATATACACTTCAAAAACATGTAGCCAATAGACATTTAAACGATAAAGAAAACGATAAACATATTTGGGTTGAGTATGTACATACTGGGATAGGGATAGGCTGTTGTATTTTAAACATTTATGGAGCAGAAGGAGCAGTAAGCAGTAGCAGTTTAGAAGTTAAGATAAGAAACATTATTTAAACAGTAACAGTGAAAATTGAAACAGAGTATTTCCAGGACCAGGACCAGAACCGAAGACGTCACAAAAAATAGGCTCAAATGACATCCAGAAAGCCACAGCCACATTCCTTTATATTAATATTCTTCTAATCCAAGAGAAGAAGGAGATAGACATAAAAATCAAAACCATAATAATAATAATATATTTTGTATCGCTGCATTCTTGTGGTGAAAACTCTAGTGACTAGTGCGTCTCCTGTGTATAGTAATTTATAAGAAAAAAAAACTATCCATTTCAATTCTCAATTGGAATTTGTTTTTTACATTACAGATTACAGCACATTATTATGTATTTCGTCGTCGCGCGATTCGATCTTGATGCGGCCAAGTAGCTACACATATTAATAATTTTATTATATGACTGAAAGCATTACAAATTTTAGAGAATGAATTATTAATATATAAAGTTACACATTAAAATATTAGCTTACGTAATTACCCATTAATTATTTATTACTGACAATGAGTGGCAACTGGCTTATGCAATAAGAGACATGTACCTACGATTATTATAGCTTGTACGCAGTTATTTAGTTTTTTGGATACGCTCAGCGTAACTTATAAGGACAAGTTTGACGTCAAACGTTGAGAAGAAGAAAAAAAACTAGAAAGAATTGGAATTTAAATAGGTTGTTTGTGTGTGTAGTAAATTCTAATCGTATGATTCGTAGTAGTGGAGTAACACTATATTATGGTAATATTAAAATGGCTATCAAATATCCACATTAATAATTGTTAGTGCAAGTGTTGTTGGTGTTGGTGGTAGTAGTGTGTGTATAGGCATAAAGTTAAAATGTAATTAATTCTGTTGATATTGGCACTGTTATGGTGTAATTATAAAATTATAAGTACCCTGTTCTAGAGTGATTGAGGTCGCTTTGAATTCTTTCATATTTCCGCTTCAAAAGGTGATATTGCTTTTGCTGCTCCTGCTCTTGTCGAAGGATCAATACCAAACATTACACACAATATGTAGGATTAAAAAAACAAATAGCAATTTGCTATATAATTGCACTTAATGAGGTATTTAGTAATTTTTTAAGCTGCTTAAAAACTTGCAAAAAATTAGGAAATTTTTAACCTGTTCAAATTAGTAAGTTTAATTGCTTAATGTATACATATCATTTTTGATCTTTTGATCAAATTGTAAATAATTACTTTGTAAAAACTCAACAATGTTGTATGGGCTGACGCCAAATCGACTCAATGAATAAATTATTATTATTATTATTATTAATGTATACATATCAGGCTTTTGGAAAGTATAAGATATTCGATTTATTTAAAATTTTGTACGTTCAACACTCTTTATACATCTTTTTGGAAAGTGTAAAATACTCTAAATAGACATTTTTCAAAAGTGCAAAATGCTTTAAATACACATTTTTGAAAATTGCAAAATGTTCTAAATACACATTTTTTAAAAGTGCAAAATGCTCTAAATACCCATTTTTGAAAAGTTAAAATTCTCCATTTGCCATCATTTCAGAAAGTGGAAATTACTCAAATTGTAAAGTTTTGAAAACTTTACAAAATTCTTTAATTGCTCATTTTCAAATCGGTCGTACTTCCCTAAATTCATACTTTTGAAAACTTCAAATTCCTCTAACTGCAAAATTTTTATAATAATTAGCAATGCTGATTACTGATGCAGTGTAACTCTGGCCACATACAGCACTATCGCACAGTACTCGGAATTTATTTTAGCATTGTGCTATTTCCTTACAGTATGTCTTGCATAGTTTCTTCCACAACAATAATAATCACATGCAACACACCACCACTAAAGACTCTCCAACCATCTACATAATATTATGTAATGTATATTAATTAAATAATTAGCAAGTGAAATACAAACGAGAACCCCATAGCATAGCCTTCACGGACACCGATGGAACCAAAAGGTACAAACGAGTAAGTCGGTACGCTACTTGCAATTACAATTACGATTACAATTATAAACCATTTGATGGAGAGCAAAATAATAAATAATAAATATCTACTAAATTATGTCTCTGACGCTCAAGTGTCTCAAGCCTCTCAACGTGCTTTGCTTTTACAAATCCAAATCCAAAAGTCCGTCATAGCTTTGCATGTCATTACTCTATACACAAAAGTGCATTCAATTCATACAGTGTATATACGTAGTAATTGCGAGTGAATAACAAACTACCATCAACTGCCTTTACTTTTTTACATCCATTACATAAAAGATATTATATAGTGTGGTGTGGGGCAGACGAGAAGAAGAAAAAGAAAAGCGGAAGGAGCAGCAGCGCGGGATGGTTAATACTTATAATTAAAAAATATTTCCATGTCATTATAATATGAATTAAAAAGGTTCTCGAGTATCACATAATCACACTGTTGTACTCCTGTGATACTTTTCCATACTACTCCATACCTCCCTACCACATACCACTTCAAACCCGGCGTAATAAATAATACTTTTTACACTTGCCACCTCCATTTTTTTTTCTTCACTTTTACTGCTTTTTTTAAGTATGTACTTAAAGTCGTACTACCTACAGATAATCTTATAATAGTATATCTATACAACGAAGGATAACGTTGGTATTCGTACTCGTATTCGTAATCGTAATCGTAATTGTCTGCCTTTGGTCTGGTATGACATACATATCTATAGAAAAGTGAGACAGTGGACCTAGACAGAGAGACAGGGAGACAAGTGCCTTCTTCTCTACATATGTTGCGTAGTAGATAGATGGAGCAAATAATAATTCATTGCATTAATAGTTTTAATAACATTTAGAGTCAAATCCTCTGTAATAATATGAGTTATACCCCGACTACTCGCTCTTTGCTCTCCTCACTCAGCTCATAATTACATTCTTGTCTACTATTTAAAAAAAATTTGGACATTAATAGCTAATAAGTGTCATGATAGGATATTATACGAGGTGATACATACGACATTCTATGATATTATGATTATGCTGATATGGTGCCCTGGTCTGGTCTGCTGGTGCTGGCGCTGGTGCTGGCCGAGCCTTCCTTCTTAAATATATTATTCAACTATACATACCTTATGCATGCAAACTACTTATCGTTGGAAGTGCACATCATTTATATTTGATTTAAATACCCTTTTGCCATTTATATTACCTCTAAATATATAATTAATGTGCTCCCACTACTTTTTCTTTCTTGTTTTCAACCTACACATACTCTTAGGCCTAAATTCTTACAGACTAATAATTATTATGAGAGTAGGGCTATAATGTACATAATACTAATATGCAACTTCCGACAAACATTAAATTTTAGTATCGTATCAGAATCAGTACCCAGCTTGAGTACCAGTAGTACAGTGCCACTGCGAGTCTGTATAGTGTTACTCTTTTTTCTACTTAATGTTCACCCCTGAATTAAATATTTCATACAGTACACTCCATAGAATGTGGGCTGTATAGTGCAGTGGTAGTAAGCAAGGGCGGATCCAAGGGGGGGGGGCTATGGTGCTTTAGCCCCCCCTAGAAGCGAATTTTTTAACATTGCGAACATAGGAGCGGCCATTTTTCAAGATGGCTGCTCCTATCTTCTTAACATTGTAAGCCCCCTCCAGGAGGCCATTAGCCCCCTCCATATACAATTCCTGGATCCGCCCCTGGTAGTAAGCTTCTTTTCTCAGGAGCTCTAATACTTTTAATTGTAGGATACAAATACTTTGGTTTTGGAAGGCGTTATTAAATAGTACACATAAGCAGTTATTAGCTTAGGAAAGTTTGAAACTCAAGTCAGTCAAGTGGAATGGGAAATTGTTCCTTGTAGAAGTTTGTACCAACAACGGGCCAAACATTTTAGGATTTTATAAAATCTGATACAGCTTAGTGGTTTTTTTGTCAAAATTTGAACAATTTATTAAGTATTTATGTTTTAAAAATGAGCAAAGTGCATATATAGTCTTATTTATGTACATTTTATTTGGAACTTTACAAGTTTTCAAAATGAGGGGAAAGTATTATTTTGACGCTTTTTCAAAACGGCTAAAACTTTTAATTTACATTATACTTGTTGAAAATGTAATAGTTACACCTTTTCAAAAAGTAAAATATCTAATATGCACGCATTTTTTTAAAAAGCATAATACTGCGATAATACTTTTTTGAAGCAGCGAAAAGTCTCCTTTAAAGACATTACCAATTACAATACTTTTGCAATGCAAAAAGTTCTAATAGTGAAAGCATTTAAAATTTTTTAAACATTGACAGATATACGCAAATAGAACACTAAATTTACTAAAAAAAGTTCGGAAAAAACCCACTCTGCAGTTTCCACAATATTGTTTTGATTTTCATAATTTTACTTTTAAAATTTGTAGCTATAGTCAGTCAGTCAGCCAACCTCGCCAACAATTACATACAACGAAAACGAACGAACAACGAACTAAGAATGTAAAATGTAAAATTTCCCTGCTGAATCTCTTATTCCCTGCAGATAATTTCATTTGGATTCCGCCAAGCTCAACACGATTGTTTAATGTAATAATGTAATATTTTGATTTGCATGGAGCGTTGAGAGAATCGTTAATGTAATATAAAAACATAATAATTAATTTTCAATCAAGACAAGGCAAGGGACAAAAGCTCATACAAGACAATGAATGACCCACCATGAGACTCTCAGAATTCGAAAACAGAGACTTTAACATGCTAATCTGTTCTAATTGTATAAAATAAAATAATTATGACTTTGTTCCCTACTGTCTCAATCCTGATCCTGATTCCTCCGCGACTCTATATAGCCGGACGACGACGACGACGATCCACTACCATGATCTTCTTTATAATATGACTGCTGCGTGTGTGTACTTAGTCTCCAGAGTAATTGTAATGGTAATTGTAAATCTGTGGCAGAAAGGAACGCAGAGAGGAGAACAACAATAATATATGTATTAATAAGTAGACTGTTCCTGTTAATATGGAATTAAGTGGAAGACAATTGTGGAGGAAAACAATAGGACTATAGAATTAGGAATTTGGAATCTCACGACTTTCATTATTATCATGTCATCATTATCATATTTAACATCGAACGAGAAAAAAAAATATATAATTTAATACAGTAGCTCATAAGTCAAAACTTCAAATTAGAAATTACAATTACAGAATATAAATGTGAAATATATTTTAATATTATGTAGTAGTAGGTAGGGGTATAAAATGGAGCTCTATACTCTATACCATATACGCTTAAGATATATTATAGAAGAGTGTGCAGATGTTTAAAGTGTGTGTATATATGCACGAAATAATGTCTACACATAATATACTGTTGCTGTTGTTAAATACAACAATGGAATTCTACACACGTTTCCCAAATTATTTCATGTATCTTTGACTCCAATCCAAATCCAAATTCAAATTCGAATTCAAAAATCCAACTCCAACTATCACCTGTTCTCTGCTCTCCGCTCTGTGTGTGTACTTATAATTAATTATATACGTGCACGTACTTACGTATATGCATGCATGCATGCACGTCTGCTCCAAAAGCTGACTTTTGAGCTTTAAGTAACTCTCTGTAGTTCGTGGTAATTACTAGGTACTACCTACATAATGAAATGAAACAATTTGCAAAGTGAATTCCATTATCTTTTTTTTTATATTCGCGCATCCCTCTCTCAGCTTTGCTAAATACGAACATTAACGCAGATATTAAGTAAGCAAAAGGGAAAGAATCTATAATGTATGAGTGCTAATGTAAATCGAATCAATGGCCAGGAGAGGAAGTCACAATGTACAAATGCAGGACTGACGGGCAAAAAGACCATAATATGTATAAAGTAACAACATGGTATATGTATATAATGTATTATTATGTGCTAACACTAGGTACTGCTACAACTAGGTAGGTACTTACGCAGTACGCGCTAGACTACATCTCTGTTCTGTATGTACGATTTGGAGTATTTTTTTGTTATAATTACTGAAAATTAAAGATGCAAAAAATTGTATCTATTTTGTATTTTTAAATATCCCTCAAGTGTGCTGTGTTTAAACTGGACTAAAGCTAAAACTGCTACACAACAATAATTAGTAAATTTTGCAATATTTAATCCCCTATAATATTTGTAAACTTCTACTCCTTAATGAACTAACTGCTCGTTTTTAAGAAGTATTTTTAAATCTACTAGAAACTCCATAATACAGAAGAAAATAAGCAGCGAACGAGCAAATTTTTCTAGATAGAACATTTTGCTCCTTGTGAGATGGAAAGAAAAAGAAAAGGGGAAACACCACTTGAATACAGAGTAGAATTTAGGAAATCATTTATCATATCAAAAGAACTAAAGATCTCAAGAACTTGAGCACATCAACGAACGAAGAAGAAGACCAAGAGAAAAAAATATATGTAAATGATAACTTTTAAAATAATAAACTGCACGGTGCGCTCCGTATTACAATTTTACAAAATAATTACTACATGCTTGCAGACTCTTGAGCTCAAACAGAATATTTAATATTCAACTTACACTCTGTGTGGATTATCTATCCAGATGTATCAATATTGCAACCTCCCAACATAACACATCATTCTGACTAGTGAGTATAGTACTAACACGCATGATATTCATACGGTATATAGAGCATATCAGTACATACCTATATAAATATAAGTCAACCTCCAAACGTGAATATGCTTTGACCAGTACTAGTACCAGTATAGTAGTTTTTACTTTAACATTTGTGACTCCTACAAGAAGACGCTTCATGCTATTAGCCCATGCAGGATCTTGCATATATCTTGAGATAATTGCATTTAATTTAATGAATTAATTCAGTCACTAAAATCAAATCCTAAATTCAAAGACTACAAGAGAGAGAGAGATGTACAAATTTTACATTTCAAAATAAATGATGGCACTGTGTTCGTGTTTGATTCAAAATTTGAATCAAAATTCAAAAATTCAAATTTGCTTGTTATTATTACTATTATTGAGTACAGACTTTCCCGAGGTTTGTCTGTGAGACTAGGAGGTTCCCTACCCTACAAAGTAATGCCTACACAGAGCTTGAAGCTAACCTTTGCCACTATTCAGACAATACGCATACCATGTAAAAGTACACTTAAAAATCATGTCACAGCTCACAACTTCCAACTGACGTGCAGAATACAGATATCTGTAGATGAGAAACGGGGCATCTCACATCACATCGGACATAATGCAGCCCATTTATTACACGGACCTAGTTCAACAATGCTCACATAACAATTTACACACAGGCAAAATGTTTCAAAATTATTCTTGCATTACATCTGTAATTATTTTAATATTATATGCACACAAATAATCTGTAGTAATAATTGTAATCTGCAGTCCCCTCAGAAGAGAAAAACAGAGACAGAAACAGACAGAAAGCACAGACAATTTGAAAGACAGTAATTATTTCCCCGCGCGTCGCCCGTCGTCGTCGTCGTAAGGTACGACGACATCCTTTTCCTTTTCAGCACTTTTGTGTAATCTACAATCTACATAATACAAGTATCACTCATAATTAAATGCTACATGTTTCACCTACAAAATGCATAATTAACTTTAATTTTAATGTAAAGGAAGGAGTCACGTGCTCCCACGGACGACTCCGCGACGTAAGTCTTCCAGCATCCAGCCATAAAGCCTACCTAGGTACCTACGTGTTTGTCGGCCTCATCAGCCTCGACATCGCGTCGCGGTTTCGGTGTCATTGAGTCTATTAAGTTTTGATATAAGTGTCTGTACTCCTACAGAGATATTATCAGACAAGAACAAAGATTTTGTCAAAGATATTAAGTGAGTGAAATTTTTATTGTAGTAGTGAATGTAATAGAGGAAAAGACATGGAGAAATTATTAAGTGGTCATTTCTGTACACATTCCTTGAGAGCAGAGCAATAAATTCATTGAAAAAAAACAGTCACATAGTATGTAGAGTCCTGACTGGAATCCGAAATGTTTTCGCATTCGCTATGGCAGTTGCAGTATTGCGTAATGTGTAGTGAGCGGAGGGGTGATGTATTGTGGATTGTAATAATTATTAACAATAAACTATAATTTTAGGACGGGGACAGTACAAAGTCAAATACAAAAACAAATAAACAAGTTGTTTTGTTTTCTGCTCAATTCTGACTGACGACATCACAACGACAACGACGGCATTATTACGATAATTACAGCTGCTGTACCAGTACCAGTACCTCCCTATAGACAGAGACAGAAACAGGTACTAATAAGCGTCTATGTCTGTACGTGCGTGAGATAAGGAACATTGTCAGACATGGTCATTATATTTTATAACATCATTATACCTTATTAATATCTAAATTTATTTAAATATTGAAAATGTTTCTATATGCTTGCAGCCGTTGTTGTTGTTGTACGTACATAATTCAATGTGTGTGTAGATCTCTATAGTGTATAGTTAAGTAACAATAATTATTACTGCCTATACTATAAATTATTTAGAAATGTTAATGTTTTTAATTGTTTAACATTTCAAAGGTGACAGTTTATTTTAGTTTAAACAACCAAACAACTAATAAAAATAACGAGTACTGTTTAATTTATGTGCCTGCGAGTTGACTCCATATAGGCACTTACATGGAGTATTAATTTGCGAGATTAAATTAAGTGCCATAATAATGATGATATTATTGCACTTTTGTTTCATCTTTATTAGTGATACTAATTTATGCTATGCTGATTACCACTACATGATTTACGAGCTTAGTATTAGTCGTACTCGTACCTCTGCCTTTTCTATTCATAAGCGTAATTTAACAATTATTTTTATTCTATTTGTATTTGAATTTCCAAAATTTGTACATAAAAATTCAACTAGGTACATAATATACTAATGTACCTTTCACCTTTCAGTACAGCCATATTACATAGTAAATCAAAAAAGTAAGGATTTGAATTCAAAGTCAAGATCGACTTTTAAAAGAACATCAGAGCATAGCCTGAGACATTAGAACGGCCACAGAATCTTGTGAGTGAGTGAGCCCAAGTTGGTCTTTGGCTCTTTGGAGAGAGGACAAGAAGATTTGGCTTGGAGCATTTGTCTCTCAAAAAGCTACATTCCATTCCATTCCCATTGCACCACTTGCTCTTCCTTTTCCCTCTGTAGTGTGTGTGTGTACCTTCAGATAGAGTTTAAAGTTACTTGTGTCGAGGAGATTTCGATTGAGAATAAAAATCGTTTATCCCATCATATATACTACATACTGAGCTGATACTTGTAGAAGTATAGTAGTGCATAATATCAATATCTTATAGATATATGAACGCACGGAAGACTGCACTTGGACCTCGAATTCAACTTGAGTCATGTAATGCTAATGTAAGACTGCAAGTGTGGAACCAGAACCAGAACCAGATAGAGATGATCAAGGAGAAGAAGACACGGGGGAAAAGAAAGAGACTTGCGTGTGCGTCTGTTGTCTGTATGTGAGAGTGTGTATGTGTGTGTGGATTGTGAAATTTGAGCTTGAAGCTTCATTAGCATTGCAAATCATTGAAGAATACGAATTCTTCTTCTCTAACATCACTACCCCTGCACGAGCATAATATAAATAACATAGGTAGGTAGGTAGGTACCTACCTCACATAAAAAAAGCAACTTGGTTTTCGTAGCTTAAGTAGCCATTGAATGGTGTGTAAAGTATCAAAGTATTCAAGGAGCAAACTGTGTTACCTACGTAGGTACTGGTACCTACACATAAGTAGATTACTAATATACAGATATATCCTTTTGGTTTTAGTTGAGTTTTTTATTCGTCCGATTCAATTCAATCGCCTTTCCTTTCCATTATACATTTTTACATTGCTTTTTTGTCCTATGCTCTTTCACTTGTTCGAGAAGTTCGACCTACACGTATATAGTCTGCTGTAATACTCTAATAATTTAAATTAGCAGTAAGTACGCTGAAAAATAACACAAATTATGCCTCCCTGCTATCTAATACTAATATTAAATTTTACAAATATTTTAAAAAGTTTTTAAAAATGCGTGTGTATTGAGGACAGCAAATTTTTGAGGAAAGCATTTTTATTTCATTTTTCTTTTATAATTTCATGTGATTTTTGCTTTGATTTGTGACTTGAGCCTCATAATATGCAGTTTGATACGCCACCCATAAATAATGATGAACTGTACACAAGCCAATAGCCGTCAGGAATTAGAATGTCACGCAGATGTTTTTGTGGAAGCACTAAAAAAATATTTTGCATTCTTATTTTTATTTGCATTCCAATCTCCTCTAAGCCATAACTAATGTCAATATCAACCCAATCCAAGATCAAATATTTGTATATATAAGACATGTTTTTTATATATTATGTAAGATATCATTTTAGTTTTAATAGGCACTCAAAGGCACAAGGTAAGGTTTCGAATTTCCAATCCAAATACCAATCTTTTAATTTTATCTGTACGATCGAAAATAACCACAACCAAAGAACCACTGCACCATAGTATCTGTACCTTTGATTTAATACACTTGATTTGCCTTTGACATTACTTACAATTACACTGACTGAGCTTGGATAGGAGACGAAGGAAATGTCACGTAAATAAAAATAAAAATGTGTATCCAATTCTTAACACATGCAATAAAAATCCGGAATCTTGTCTCTCCTCTGTCCCTTCTTAAATAAAAATTGTCACCCGACCCAAATATTGCCGACTATATTACCTAGGTACATATCTATGCCATCATCCTTTTCCAATTTGGATTTGGAATTACACTCACGGTGCTCACATTATATTGGAGGTGAATTCTAGTAATTTTATACATTCATTGATTTTAAATTACAACTGAACAAGAAACGTAGCAGGATTTAGATTTTTGATATCGATTGCGAATTGCGACTGTAAAAATACACACGTTCCTATATCTATGCTCACTTGTTCTCACTGTAATAAAAAAAATATATGAATGACATAAACTTGATTGTAACCGTAACCCAATGTCATGTCAATAATACTTGTAATACGTATATGAGAGTACAGATATACCTTGGCAATTATTTACGACGCCTTTAACAATCGTTATACTAATAGTCGTATCAAGTAGTATATTAATTAGTGCTACAGAGCTATATGCTGTGTGATTACAGAAGGTGTAAATTTAAATTGAAGGACATACTTAAATAGTTGAGGCTCAAGGTATGTCCATAGGTATGTGCCCCTGTCCCTGTCCCCATCCCCATATAGGTACATACATAAGTGGAGTATATAGTGATAATTTTTTTAATAGCGTGAAGAACTTCTTGAGAGACTTTTTGGATGGAAGAGACATGTTCGTTGAAGTGGAGATATTTATGTAAATTTATTTGTGTCCTCATCAAGATCACCACCATCCATCCTGATTCAAATTCCAAAATTCTAATCCAACAGTCGACATTCGAATGATCCTCTCTGATCAAGTTTGTGTTCACATGAATAACTTTTGGATATTTATTATTATACCCATGAGTGTATACCTATGTATGATTTATCTTATTACTGATATTACAGATGCACACTTGCAGCTATACTTGTATTTATCTATTGGTTGCCTTTGAGTTAGAAATCATATCACTATATGTGTGTATTCAGTATGATATATTAATGTTGCGTTGTTGGCGTTGGTTGTTTGGAGTTTGGGTTCGGTTGGTTTGATTTTTCAACAAGTTGAACACTCAACAAAAACGCAAGACAATAAATAAATGGCAGAGGAAAAAATAAAATATGAAACATAATGTGTTAAATAAAGGTATGACACTTTGATTGTAATTGTGACGTGCCCTTCCATACTTTATGTGGCATGTCAGCCTGATCAATGTGACTTCCCTTGACACGACTCGCTGAACCATACCATTACCCATAAAGTCATATGTAATCACTCTGACAAGTTGACAGTATCTTCGAGCCCCATAAATATTTTTCTATCAGAAAATAAAAGTAAGCTGATCCTCAATATTAAAATCCTAGAGTTGCTCTATATCCATATATCAATAAGTGCATGAGTATTCAGTATGTATATTCATATAGCTTCAAAGTAACAATTTTCCAGTGCAATGGAATGCATTATTATGTAGCATTCCATGGTCATGATCATGAGCAGAGCTGTGGAAGTAAATCGGATTAACAAATGTATCGTAAACTATCATCATGTAATTCTAAGAGTTATTTCTAATAGTTGTTTCTACACTTGACACTTGGTAATATTTAAAACAATAATTTTTTAAAATTTTCTTTACGATAATACGGAAAAATACTTTTAAGATCGGCAATGTAGGATTTTTGAACAAAGATATCTTTCCTCATAAGGCGAAATTTCTGCACGGTTTTGACCAGCTTAAATTTAATACAGGAAAACATTTTTTCAGCAAGACTGGAAAGATGCTGTTTGAATTATTATTAGAATTCCCAATAAAAATATGTGTAGGTATATAGGTACTTACATAATAGAATAATATCTGTAAGAAAATAATCAGAATATTTTTCCACAACTCTATTATTCCGTGCACTGTGAAGAAAAATTAATATAAAATAAAGTGAATATCCAATTTCAATTTTGCCTTCAGGCAAAAGAAGAAATTAAAAAAATCTATTCATAGAAAATCTCTATAGTGAGACTGAAGATGAGACTACCTAGTATCTTGATCAGATCCCCATCCAACATCACTATGAAGTATGAACACAACAATAATACTGATATCCACCGTAAGATATTAATTTACCATTCTTTGTACTCTCGATAATGATGATCCCGATCGTAAAACAGAGAACATGGCTCGATCGCTCTTCTGTCTCTCTACCTCTCTGGATGTGATAGATTATAATGTATCATGTAATTATAAATGTGTATCTACACGACACCCTGCAGATAGTATGCAGTATAATTAAAGCACATAATTGCACCTTGCCACATTACATCCTTACAATGTCTGTATATCTGCGTACAGCACAGAGATATGTATCCACATATAGAATTCGGTATTAAATAATAAATTACTGATATGGCATGGAGTCCAAGACAATAATAGAATCTTTTGTGAGCATTATTATGATCGAGTTTTGTTCTAAAAGATTTTTTCTACTCTTTCCACTGTGTATCAGTCCACGTCCACACCTCATCCAGGTATATAAATTCACACCACTTAATATCATAGCTCATAATATATTAGTATATAGTCAAACATTACAGATTACCTAATAATTATACCTATGGACATAATACTGAAGATGCACGACATCCATGGCAATGGCAATGGCATATGGCATTCTTTTTATTTAATTTTTTTATTCAATTTTGATGCTTTTCTTTACATCTTTAATGTATGGGATATCAAGATCTGAACGATCCAACAGCATAATGCGTTTGGTTTACTGTCTATATCAGTATATAACTACATTATAATGATTTAATATTGCTCGTGTATTATTGTTATTACAAGGAAGTTACGAAAGGAAAGGGACCCAATATGTTTCTATGGCAATATAATGCAATGGCCACGGCTACGGCTATGGAATTTGGTGGGACTTAAAACTTGAAGTGGATCTAATGTCATGTCATGTCTTGCCATGCCATGAACGCCAGTCTCCTGCTACACATATTAACAACACTGCTGGATTCTGGATTTCATCATCATTATCATCATCACGATGATTTGATCCAAATTACTTGGAGAGAATTATTATTACCATAGCATCAGCACCAGAACCTGAACTAGAGGAACCAGAACCAGAACTAAACCCGACGCCGGAGCCGGAGCCGGAGCCATGCAGACCCAGAACCATAGATTAGATAACATTTTGTACATTGTTATCTGCATTGTTGTGTTGTGAACACAATACAAATATATTATCAACATGTATCTTATCTATAATTATGTTATTTTTTTACATACTAATTTATTCTGTACAGATACATATTATGAACTTATGATATTCTAGAGGAATTTGTTTTGATGCTACACTTATTTTTATATATTTACAAAATGTATTTACTGCTTCAAAAATATTCGTGGTTTGTGGTCTGGTGTTGAAGGGTGGGTTCTACTAAAGTTGTCATGAAAAATGTTCCAGAGGTCTGTCTCGGTCTCGATCAAGAGCTTTCTTTGAATTTAATTTTAAAATCTTAATTAGTCTCATCGTATTTTCTTGCATGGAAAAACAGACATGTTTTTAGTGTCAAGAAAAATAAAAAGGTAGCAAAGATGTCTCTTTCTGACTACGTAACTTAAGTTAATCGTTTAAAAAGGTGCAAAACATGATATGTACACAATTAGTCTATACAAATTTATTTGAGAAATGAAAACCAAACATTTAAATACTTGTTTTATTAAAAAATGTTAAGATAGCTCAATGCGTAATGCACATATACCCTTTAGGTAATAATGTAGGTACCTACGCACTTTTTCAGAAGAAAACTAAATTTGATTGTAAGGTAGCCTTGCCTTATTGTAATCTTTGAAGCAAAAAAATCAAGAAATGGCCTTATGTATTACATACATGTAGGTGCGTACTTAAGCGCCTAGCTCACACTACCTTTGTTGTATATACATGGAATCAAAAACACTACAAAACTATATGTAGCTACCCTCAGTTCATTGTTTCTATAGAAAAATAGAAGTTAGGGAAGTAACAATGTAAGTATGTATTCATGTGTGTAATATTTGTAAGAGTGAGTGCCTGCATTTTTTCACGATTTGATACTCTCATTTTTCCTAGATTTAATACGGTTATTTGTCAAATCTTTTCACATTTTTTACTCGAGGTAATAATATTGTGTAACTTTCTACACAGGCTCTGAAAGCCTGGACGTCTGGAATTCATAACATTAAACATTCAAACTTCTCCAGCTATGAATAATAATACAACAATAAACAGTATGCATAAAGAAGGTGAACAACACATAGTCTGTTGTAAGAAGTAAAGGAATAACAAAAGTGCTCCTAATTCCACGTTATTCCATTCTATCATATTATCTCTGGAGAATGGGCTACAACACACACACACACACGTACAGAAAAATAATATGTAATAATAATGTAGTGGCATGGCAGTGGCTCCTTTGGTCGACATCGACATACCCTGGACTCTGGGCTGGCATGACCATGGCATGCCGACGTGTTGTTTTCGTTTTCCATCCTTATATAAAAAATTCACTTTTTTTTCTCAATCTTGAAAACAAAATACCTCTCTCACTGCACTGTATGCCTTCTACATAGTAAAAGCTAAAATTGTTTTATAATTAAATTCAAAAACGACAAAAAAAATATCACATACATTATCTCTCTATCTATATGGAAATACAAATTTGGAGCACTGAAAATAATCACATCAGTATATACTCCATAAGCGTAGTAGCCGCATATAGTACCAGTACCACATGGGAGACTGACTGTACTTGTGACGGAGATGAAGATGAAGATGGAGATGCCATGTCATAAGATTGCTTAACATTCAACAGATTTTTTGAATCTGAAATGTACACACACACAACATAATTGTACGTAGCCACAATAAATAACATTGTTACAACAAAAAATTAAAAATTCCATGAAGCTCCAACTCGAGACAGTATCCGTATGTGTTCCTTGTGTCAAATTTAAATTCAAAGTCAAAGCAAAATTCCATAAGTTCACAAACATATAGTACCAAATGTCAGCATTGCACAAGCATGCCTATATGCAGTGCATATAGGTAGGTAGGTTGGTACCTGTAATTGTAATTTGTCTTTGTGATTGTCAGTAATAGAGCATCAATAATTGGAGTCCTTAGACATAGAGTGTTAAACTTTAAACCAAGCAATTCAGATTTAACGACACAGCACAGTCTCGAGTACTATGTATGCACTCAGAGCTAAGGAGAGACATACCCATGTAAAAAGATTTTTCTTACAAAACGAAAGAGAAACACTATGTGCAGGTACATGCATGCTGATAGCACATTTAAATTACTGACATGATAACAAAATTTGATTATGATTGCATACAAGACCACTTATCTCGATTGCTCTTGTGTTTTTAGTTTGGGATTTTGTTTGGTGGTGTTCATGTGGTGTGGTGTGGTGTGGGTACTACTTCTCCGAACCATCAAGATTATTTTTCCCTCCGAGTGTGAACATTATTATGATTTTTTAACTCCTTCATTATAGATGGAATTACGCTGTAGACTGTAGACAAACGGTACACTCTGGCAATACGACTTCATATCGTTATACATCTACTGATGGACAGAGTTTCTCAGAATAAAAACGAAAACATAGATAAAGCTTTTATTATTTTCATCTATCTCGTTTTGGATATCTGATTATATGACTTGGCTGGAGACTGGAGACTGGAGATATTATGGGATACAACCTTTGAGCTATGGTTAATCTTAACGAGGCAGCAACACTAACCTAATTAACGCAAACATAACAGATTACAGATTACTACAGAACCGTTTCTAATCCAATGAGATTCATCCCCAAGCGTCATGTTGTGGATTACAGATATTATTATGACTATGTATAAGACGACCATAATCATAAAAATAAACCAACATAATTTACATTGCCATATCGCTATCAAAATTATACACCTTCCTCCCTTTCTTCCCAAGTATTATATCTCCAAGTTGTATTCAAATTCCAAGAAAAATTACACATTATTCAATTTTTTATATATCACCTGGACATGGACATCATCATATACCACAGCCCTTCACATAAAAAAAACATCCAATTTTAGTTAGAATAGAAAGTAGATGTATTATCACAGCACAGATTGAGATTCCAGAAAAAACAGAACTTCATAAAAGAATTACTTGGAAGGCCAAAGACTAAAAAGACAAGAGATTGAACTGAATATATGGTTACTGTAGTTGTCCCTTTGCTCTGTACCCTAGGCCCCATCATTGATATTGCTACGTTAACGTTTGAAGGTGTGTTTCGTACGTATAGATATATACCTACATAATATAATTACCCATTCTTCCTATACTGATAGATGCCCTGATCACTGAGGACGGGGCAAACGAAAATGAGGACCATGACCATTACCATGACCGTAGAGCTACGACTGTAATGCATTAGTAGAGTAGAACCATAGGACCAGGACCAGGTGGGTCAAATACGCATTAGGCATCATCATGTTGTAGACGTAAGGGAGGGTAAAGAGGGATGCAGACACCGTAAGTAGGTAGGTCCCTACTTTGGAAATATTTCCTTCAAGTCTTCAAGGGCCTGGCGTCCTTCAGAAAAATTTCATTGGAAATAATTGAAAAAAAAGTTAAGGGAAGGAAGCGGAATTCCAAATCGCCGGTCGTAGCCACATCAGTCATTATGAGCCGAAGCCGAAACTAAATCAGAAGCCAGACGCATTTACCAGTTACCATTTACACATTGCATTAGCATTACATTACAACTTTTACCTCAGAGCGGATGAACTGACGCTAAGCGAGTCAGAGAGTGCACCATAGACCAGATATGGGTTGCCTTTGGTATTTGGTATATTGGTATTTTACAGGAAGGATAGATATAAATATGTCCACCGCCATCCCAATTACACTCCACTACATTATTCAGAATTGGAATTCACGCCAACAAGCACATAATGTTATGAGGACTGAGGAAGGGAAAAAGAGCAGTCAGACATTCCATGCAGAATGAAGGCTCCTGCTCCTTAGTACATAATACATTCACTGTACTTACATTATACTTTTATCTTCCATCTACAAATCCACAAGGTGTACCGCACTATACAATATGGTCAACAAATCTCCATTTACATATCCCACACAGCTAAGTCCAATAGTCGAAGCCAGTCAATAAGTGTACAAAATAATCTATGAGGTTGGTGGTGGCACTGAGACTGAGATGGTGCGGTGGTATGTTAATGCTAGATTTCGAGATTGACCTGCAATCTCCTCTGCAATGGAATAAGTATGGAACGGAGGACGGATACATGGATATAATGGAGTGCTTTGTATGAAGATAGTAATAGTAATAGCAATACAGCAACATGCAACAGGTAAGGCAACGTCAGCGTCAGTATATATCTTTTTTTACAGGGATATATATATACCTATGGAGTATGGAGCTAGAGATAGAGATCGGACAGAGTTAATAATCGCAATAGCAATATAACTCTTGTACCTATGTACACGCAGTACATAGCCTATGCACATAATATTATGTACAAACTGCAAACAAGGAAGGTAGGTAGAAGTAAAGGTAGGCACTAGGTGCATAATGATATTTCATCGATAATGTGAAAACATTGATGCGAGAGCCACACGATTATTGAGCTATTATGTTCCCACCCAGAGCTACGTATTATATTACCATTAGATTAGCATTAACATTCTTCTCGGTAGGAATAGGAATGTGCTCGTTCTTATGGTTTCATCTCTGTTATATATATAATCTTTTGCATGCCTATCAGTATTCTCCTTTTTCATTTTGGACTTGGTTTTTAGTCAGTTGGCGTTATGGCATGACATGGAATGGCTATGGAATGGCAAGGGAATGCAATGCAATGCATGGCATGGAATGGAATGGCACGGCATGGCATGGCATGGCATTGGACTGGATTATGATTTTGTATTAGTCTATCTCCCTGCCTATGTATTCCATTAGTTTCAATATGTATTGGGTTACACTTTAAAGTTGAATAGAGAGGCAATATGCTAATATCTGTACAACCAATACACCATATACCATCCCACAATATGAAAATGAAATACATGAGCCATTAAACATGAGCCATATCAACCATCTCGCGTAACTATAAAAACTTAACAGTAATGTCTTCCTTCGTTCATTTTCCCTTGCGCGCTTCATCTTATGGACGTTCATCCTTGTGCTAAACTATACATATACGCAACTTTATAGGGATTCCTACACATATATGCATCCACTACTATTACAACGGCAGAGTATATTACACAGTATTAGGAAGGGACGACAAGGTAATGTAAAACTTCAAACTACAAACTGGTACATTGTCGGCAATAATGAAATGTATAGCAATTCAAAAATTCCTTTACTCTTTTTTTTTCTTCTTTCTCCGCATCTCTGTCTCTCTCTCTCGCTCTCTCAAAGGAATTCCTTTCATCAACATAACACACCACACACAATCATCAACGAGAACGAGAACGAGAACGACCAAGAACCACACCAACAGATCATACAGAGAGAGACAGAGAGAGAGGAACATGAACATTATCTGACGCACTTTGTATGTACCGTAAAGCTTCAAATAACTCCCCCCGGGAGTTAGCTCAAACTTTGCTTCAAACCCCGGGAGTTACAAGGGACCCGGGAGTTGCTAGGGACCCGGGAGTTACGTCGAAGTTTTGTGCGGGGGGAAGTAAAATAAATGTCGTAATGATGAGGCGGTACTAAAAAAAGTTACTGTACTATACAAAGACACAGGGGAGATACTAGGGACCCCGGGAGTTACTAGAGACCCCGGGAGTTACAAGGGACCCCGGGAGTTGCTGGGGACCCGGGAGTTACTTGAAACGTTCCCTCAAAACCCCGGGAGTTACAAGGGACCCGGGAGTTGATAGGGACCCGGGAGTTATTTGAAGCTTTACGGTACATACACTTTACCGCTCTAGCTTTCGTATTACATTACATTTTATACATATTACACGGTTGTTCTCGGCCTCCATCTCCATGCTTTGTACTATATAGTAGTGAATCGCACACACACAGTCAACGTCAACCCATAAAATTTCCTTCAACGATCATTCATTCACATTCTTGTCACCCAGCCCTTCATTTTGATGTTGCTTTAATACTTTTTTCTGTGCTATATACTTCCTCCATATTCCCCTCCATTCAATTATACGCAGATAAAATATGCTACGGGTCATATACGTAAGTACATTGTATGAACAAATATGTATATGTATTCGTACTCGCACCGTCAAAATTTTTACATGCATATACGAGTAACTCATATAGCCTATATAATTACGCATTAAATTCAATTTCCATTTCAAATTCCAAATACAAAAAAGCCAAAGTCAAATAGGGAATAATGGTAATAAAGTAATTTTGAAAATTGTTTAAATTGAAATTTTGAATTCAAATATCAGTAAAAGTGTAGTAGCACTGTAGACATACGGAACTGGGATTCACATGCCCCTGAAATTCTTGTCCATGCCTATAGGTGTCCCATGACGGGAAATAAAATGAAAAATAAAATCTAACCGTGTCCTTAAAATGGTACTAACATAATAAATATAGTCAAGCGGACAGGACGTCAGTATGACCAGGCAAAAGACAGATAGATTGTGAGACCGAGTGAGGGACAGGGACAGGGGCAGGAGTGGGAATGAAAATTCCAAATCCTCAAATTCCTTCCAATAAAATCCGAATTTGAAAAGGGATCTTGTTATATAGCTTTGAAAAGGCAAGGGAAAAGTGAAGAAGGGATTTCTATTCTTACAAGTTGTCACAAAAGATTTTTAGAGTGGAACTGATCTTCCATGAAATTACATTATATGCTCACAATCACAATGAATTTTACTTTTTTGTTTATTTTCGAACATTTGACATTGAATTTGGAATTTTTGGAACACATTTTCTCAGATGGTGGGGGGAGGGGTAGTCTCCCGATACAGGCGCGGTGTGCAGTAAAATAAAATAAAGGGCAATAAACAGTGAGAGGACAAGACAAACGGTTAATCGGACTAGATCTACATAGGTTAGGTAGTTTGTACTGTAATTATAATCAAATTACATTTGGAGGTATACACAAAATTGTAAAAGGTAATAATTCATTTAAAATTCCTAATTCATCGAATCCATTTCTTATGAAGCCTTTTGCCGCCTTACCCTTGGTTACAATGTGCTATTAATGTTTCGTCGGTAGGTACCAAACAATTACACACAGCATGATTTAAATATTAATAATTCTTCTTGTAACAGTAATAATATACGGGAGGATGCGTGCGGTCGAGATTTTGGACACTGACACTGGACAATCTGATTACTCCGTTAGTATATGCATTGTAGTAGAAGAAGAAAGACCTGAAGACGCTGCCGAAGACAGGACATGACATGAGCACCTATAGCTCTCGACTTTGACTCAAAAAGTATGTACATACAATTCTTAGCATATGCATACAAGGTGAACACTAATATAGCATAGTAAAAATAATATAGTATTCGTAACTCACACTGACAGAGCCGGAGTTATTTTGGGAGGTCGACTTCCACTCCTTGGGAAAATATTTGGACACCTTCGCATCTGGATCCACAAAGACCCAGTCGGACCCTGTAAGGTAAAAGCAAAGCAAAAATAAAATATATGAAATAACACAAAGGTGCAAGCAATCACGTCCTTCCTTTTCCTTGCCCTCAGTCAGAGAGCCTCAAAACTCAGACATGACGTCCGCTCATTTCTTCATTTCAAACACTTATATACCTGTTGTCATTGTCATATTAATAGAAATACTATTATGGTAAAATAGTAAGATGGTATGTAGTAGTATATCCTAGACCTTACAGATTTACCTTTTAGGAATATTTTTTCGACATAATATTTTACATGTGACACACATCGCATGTAGATAGTAGTAGTGTACATAGTTATTTCTACACATACGAGTTACAAGATGAGATCATAACTTCACCCAACAGGACATAAGAGAACTGTACAAATATAAGTCCATGTAGGTACAGATAATATTTATTCTTCAAGTTTACTGGGTAGACTTACACATCATATTATAGTACGGACATTATTATAACATTTGTACAATTTACAATATTGTAGTAAAACTCACCCACATGTAACAGGAAAATATATAGATTTAACTTTGGTTTTTAGAACCCTCTATCCCTATCCCTATATTCACACAGCCTAGAACTTCAATCATACAGAATCACAGACGCAGAAGAGAATATAGTCAAAACAATTTTATGAACGCTTAAACAAATGAATTGTTAAAACCAAGAGATGCGATTTAAAGCTCCAATGTCAACGTCCATCAGTACATCTCATAGATTCATCTTTATCGTTATATAGTCGTACACATTTTTTTTTAAGGAACACACCAAACCTAACGATATTAAAGATGCTCCAAGCCAATAAGCTGTACAAATATGCCAAAACCGACGACGCCAAGAAAAAAAGGGTTTTAGGTAAATACAAAATATATATTATAACCTTGCAAATTGCCAAGAAATATTTAAGTAGGTATACAACAAGTTAAATGACAGCAATAATTTATATTATGAAGTATTCAGTAGATATAGTATATACAGTAATATATATGTGTATTTGATTTTCTTGAGTAAATACACAGTACAATAGAAAATCTAAGATAGGTAATTTATCATAAATCATAGAGATTCGAGATTCGAGGAAAACCATATTGACATTGCCATGACATGCTATGTCTAATGCTATCACTATATCGCCATCACAAACCACCATTAAATTGCTGTTGTGTGTGCGAAATTATACTACAGTAGTAAATATCTATGTAGTATATAACAGGAACAAGCAAGCGGTACATATAATTATATCATGTCAGTTGCATATTTGTATCTGGCAAAATACAAAATAATAATATATATTGTCGATGCAGAGCGGACTAGCGGAATAGGGGTTCATCCCAAGTACAACACACACACAACTTACTATCTTGGATTCCTTTAAAATAATACAAACAAGCTACATAATGTTCTATCTACTATTTTCATCTTCCAGTTTCAAAATTTGAACAAAAACATCTATCTGCATTACAGAGGTTGTCTAAATACAGTCTGGTAGCATGTGGCTCAATTAAAAAAAACAAAATATTATGTTAAATAAAGGAATTTAAAATTTTCTTAAAGTAATCTCGAAACATATAAAACGCAGATATCCTATTTTGCACCTTCTACGATGAAAGATGATTAACGACGATTATCTAACATAGTTTCAAGATGGAGATGGAGGTAAATATTTAAGATTTAAAGATGTTTTCACGTGTGTCATATGTATGACAGTTTCGTACGTGTATACCTCATGACAAGGATATTATTGTTGCTTGTATATATTAATGTTTGCATAAATTTAAATTCTCTAAGATTTAAGATCTTCTCATCCTGGTCCTCCTGATGGTGACCAAGATAATAATGATAGTTTGTAGTTTGGACTCCACGAAACAGACTAGACCAAGGCATATGGATGAGCATTGCCATATAACACGATGATGGCCTGGCCTGGTCGGTCCTAGTCCCGGTACTGGTTTTGGCGCTTGGATTTCATTGAGTCAAGTGTGATCATGATCATTATTATACCTGTTCACTTCTATTCTATTCTATTCACTGGGACATTTAAATATACTATATACGCATGCATCTTCCATGTCTACCTCACCTATATAATTACATGTAGGTATATAATATGTTGTGGTTTCAGAACTTTGAGATGATTTGTTATACACATAATAGTATTTTATATAGGTAGTTATACATACAGAGAGGTGATGCAGAATAGAATTCCAAACGCTCAATTTAACTGGAAGGGATGTGTGAGGTATTTAGTAATTTTTTTGCAGTCTCATCTTGTTGGCATTTTAGCTTGAGCATATTTGAAAAATGGAAAAAAAAATCAAGATAGAGCATTATCACGGTTCGAGGAAAAACGACGCATTTCATTTCACATTTGCACTCACTTGGCAATTGTTAGATTGCCCAAGACGAAGAAGAAGACGGAGCCGAAAAACTCGACGGCAAAAGGATGTGTGATGCGATGCGAATGGCATTCCTCATAATTCCCTTCCCTCAACTTTACATTATACATAGCTTGCCCTCAGCATCCGCCATCAACATTCAAATTTAAATTCAACATATAATTCATTCCTAGTGCATACTAAATACTATTGAACCATCCATACAGTATATAAAAAGTTAGTAGAAAAAAAATACCGCCATTTCCCTATTTACTATTAGCTATAACTACATTACTAGGTACATACTAAATTGTATAATAATGTAAAACCTGGATATAGCAGATACACTACTAGGTAGTTAGGTAGCTTTTGCTTCAGTCAGTTATACAATATTATCTCCTGTATACATACAATGTATCCTACAATCATGACTCACAATAATTCAGTGGTAAATTTTGTAAAGTAAAGTACCTATTTAAGTGTAAACTACATAAAGCTCAAGAATGCACTTTAACGTTAACGTTCACATTACTTACGCATTTTGACACGCCTTTTAATTTTAACATTTTATAATATAGTTTTGATCTTTCACAAGTCCTTTCCAGAACTGAAACGAAAACGATTATATTTTCTCTCTCACATAGAAAAATAACTTCTCATGTAATAATGATTTTTAACAGAATTTTACCGTGACTGCCAAAAACTACATAATATTTAAAATAAAATGAAAAATCACTTTACAGTGAAATAATTATAATTTTTCCAATTTAAAACATTCGAAACAAAATATCTGTACAAATACGGAGTTAATAATTGTAGACTTTAAATTTGACGAGAAATGACTGTAAAAAGATAGCACATTTTGCGTGATGACCCTCGTTCAGGAACCTAGACGGGTGCATATCACCGACGGAGTTAAGACGCTGAAGATAATAGTAATAATAGTTATAATAGCTTTCAGTATACCTATATAGGTAGTAACATAATATAGCTTGTACATAATAAAAATAACATGAGAGATTTTCTGTGAGTGGCAAAAAGGCTGAGAGCTCAAATAGCTTGTGGTGGTTGGTTTTAGTTGGTCGTGTTTTATTATATTTATTACACTATGGTAAATAGTATTAAGAGTATTAAAGTAAAGATTATCCCTTACTTTACTTTTATAATGGTATAATATTATTAGGTATGTCTACAATATAATGCACACATACGGAATTCATTTCAGGATTTCATTCAAAAAATCAAGAATAGAGAAAAGGGTGAAAGACAGCAGAACATAACGTCTGCAAAAAAAACTTGGAGGAGTACCTGCTGCACTGCCTATTGTCTAAGTATACATGACATACACACACACCTACCTGCCTACATGGCTGGTATGTAGTATGAACAACGACAACCCAGTAAAAGAAATATGAAAAAAAAAGTAATAGTTATTATGTACTTACGTAACGTCTTGTATCACATTGTATTTTTTGAATAGCAATACCATTTCAAGTTTTGACTAATCGTATAAGTACAGCTACATAACCACCATACCACTATCACTAATAACATTAATGATAATACCTATAGGTAACAGACTATATAGCTTATAGCTGACTGCCACTAAATCCTAACACTATAGTGTAGACACATATCTATTACTTTCAAAGAAAGGCAGTTGGCATTAATCTAACTAAGAATCTACCTACTACCAAACCAACACTATAACACTAGATACTAGCTATAGCATACCACCATTCACCATACCAAGCCGATGTCATGTAGTCAGGTATGCCATGATGATCATAATCGTGTCGACTATAATAAGTTTCATGTTAATAGGAATGTAATTGACATCACTTCATAAAGATGGTCAAGAAGATGAAGTTGATGGAGTGAGTTAGTGAGTAGTTTTTTTTTAATTCAATATTTTACCATATAACCTTTTAGCGGCTGCGGCTGAGGTTGTGACTTATGTAGGATTATAATACTACATATACACTTGCGAGTGTGCCTCAGCCTGAACAACAGACAGCACTTGTACTATACTGATTACTAATATTACTATAATACAGGTTCTGTGGATTATTGCCTCTCTATTATTTAATTTTTACCACACTATCAATATCAAACACGGATAAAAATAAAAATTATTTTCCGCTGCATGGCATATGGATACGATTACATTAGACAGACCTTAATCATTACTTTGATTTCCTATTCATATAGTCATAGGTTTGTTTGTCGGTCTCGGTCTCGGTACATATGAAGGTTGCAGTAATAACATCGACACATTTTAAACTAAAAAGTCGCAATAAAACTTGACTGCAAATATAAATATGGATACAAAAGATGACAATTTAGAGATCAACAATATCAATTTTAAAGATATCTACAGACTGGAGACTATTACTATTATAGGAGGCATAATATGGCTTTACATGCACAGAGGCTACGCTCAGATTTTTTGGGCTTAGTTTTAGAAACTAAAACCAAACCATGCCAGGACAAAACCAGATGGGCCAGGCCATAATAATACTTTTAATACCATATAAGTAACAACATATAGCGAGTTTAGACTATATAGATATAGACAGTGGTGTGTAATGTAAATTGTAATACAAGAAAATGAACAAACCTGAAAGAGCATAATGAATACTGAAATACTTAAAACGAGTAAACTAACACAATGTAACTATAAAATATATAATAGACCAAGACATAGAGGTATTCTATAATTTTAGCTCAAAGTTAAACATTGTCAGGAGCAAGTTAAGTAGGTACCAGTAGATAAGTAGGTGGGTGCCTTAAATACATTAAATTTCATATCGTATTGTTGCTTCATTCAGCTGCGTAAATCACGTTGATGGCGACAAATAACTATACACAGAACTATACACACCAAAATCCCATAAGATTTTGAGACACAAAGAAAGAACAATTTTTTTTTGGAAGAGCATATTCTAATTTAGAAAATAGCTGAAGATAATCATATTATATGATCACATCTTGTGATGTTCATTATTTTATGCTAATGTATATTGGTATTGATATTGGCTTTCAGATAGTTTTTAAATACCAGTTTTGATGGCGAGTCCAAAAATTTGTGGATGAACCACGCCGCGTGCCACCAATTCGCCCTCGACTCGATTCCAAATTGCATTGCATGTTGTCTTCCCCTGTAATAAGAATATTGCAAACAAACAAAAATCAGAAGAAGTCAAAACCAAAAAGTTATATATATTATAATGCTACAAGTTAAAGCTAGAGTTACTTAGGATATATGCTAAAGAGACTGAGCTTAGGTATATGTAGTACATAATATTTCCTCTATAAATTAACAATTCACACCTTCAGAATTAATCAGTGTGTCCTTCCCTTTCACATTTGCATTTTAGCATTGCATATCTAACATTCCATTCCAGAGAAGAGGGAACACTGAACACACATCATACACATTGTTGTATTGTATATTGAATTGATAGTATCAGAATCAGACAGATAAAAAAGAAAAAGAAGAGCTTTAAAAGAATCTGTATACTTTGTATGTATACTTGCGTTTTAAAATCAACAATTTATCAACATGTGTGTCTGTCCATTGAAATGTGTATACAATTTACATTTATTGTACACACAAACATCACATCACACACACACAGAGAGCTATTTACCCACAGCAGTGTCAGTAAGTCAGCTCGGCATGATAATTCAAAATGTAAAAGAGTAATATAGTGTAATCGAAATCGTTGGTATGTAATTATGTACATACTGTACAGGTAATCACAATCAGTACAATATAATACTCGCACCTATGCATAATTACATACAATTACTATTGTAATTGTAAGACAAGTCAAATGTCTATACAGATAACGAGACAGTCTTTCAGTTTCGAATTTAAGTTTATGACCACATCAACCATATTACTGATACCTGTCCAAGATTCGACCGTTTGAATCTTTAAAGTTTTCAAGTCAAAGTCAAATTCGATAAGAGTAAAGTACGGTCTTGTGTTCCGTGTAATGTGCTTTTGTACTTTTTGTTATCATATTGCTTAAAGATTTTTTGTGATGTATGAAGAATGAAGGGAGACCATTTTAATATTAATTTAAAAAACAAGGGCTAAAGCCCTTGTTTTATGGCAGCCTTAACAGCAAAATTAAGCATTTTAAATTTGCCGCCAAATTTTAGTTTTAATTTACGTGTTTTAAATTAAGAGAAGCAATTAAGCCGCACAATGCGTTCTTGGTTATCTTATTGATCTTATTTACAATCAATTTCTGTAATACAGTAAAAACTTTAAAATTCCAATTTTTGAATTTCCCGCTAAAACATTAACTATTGTGTTAACTCAAGATTTCGACCGGTTACTCAATACATTTACACTAATATGATATATCATTGGAATGGTGACAATTAGGCAAAGCTAATGAACATGGTGTGGAAGCACGATCGTTATTAGTTTTTAAATGGTTTTTAAATAACATAATTGCAAATTTAAAAAAATTGACGGATTGTGTCGAGTGATATATCATTTGGAAGCTCTTCAAAAATAAGCAGACACCATTTTTTTTGTTTTTTGATTGTGACCCATACAACACATTTTTGGCGGCATTTAAAATTTAAATGACCGTTATTTTGAAAACGTTTTGTTATAATGGAGGCGCGTTCCGTTATTTGAATTCTACTGGTGATTAGCTTTCCAATGATATATGGCTCGATGAAATTGGTCCAGGATTGCAGAATTTTCAAAATTCCCGTAAATTATGTAGATAGGTAGTAATGAGACACACTTTTAACCAATACAAAATAATTTTAAAACTTGCTGAATTTATTCAGCACGAAAATGTTTATCACAGAGCAAAAAACATGATTTTTAAAAGGTTTCATTTAAGAAAGCACAAATATTATTTGTTTTTTAAATATTCTACCTTTGAATTAGCAACACGTGGACATTTTAAATTGTTTAAGATAGACCCTTTTTTTGGCAGGTAATACAGGTAGGCTAATTTTGTTCCATTCTTTCCGTAGATAAATTACCTATCTCTGGATTTGGTAAGTACAATTAGTACAATGTGAGTGTTAAGTAAATAGATATTACCTATTTTACATGTATCACTAACTACTTACACTCACCAACATTGCAAATTTTCTATATTATAGTTCGCGTTAGAAATTTGAAATGCTTTCTACTTTCAATACAATTGTTTAAGAAATAAGAACGAGAGCGACGAGCGACACTTGGAATTTTCAAGACAAGAAAAAGTACTTAAATGACCAAGATATGTTTCGATGAACGGACTTAATAATGGGGATGAGATATAGATATATACATATAGATGTATGTATATATAATTATACCTACTTGTCCAATTTTTAAAGTCCATACTTCCATACGTTCACATTCCAAAGCCAATGTCAGCCCATCACAATTACGAATATGATTAGGATATGAACGGAAAGGACGAAGATGAAATAGCGAAACGATGAGATCGTAAGAAAAGTAATAAGTTTCACTCTGAAGAATCTTCTACATATTTTAGCCCACGGTGACAAACTGACAAGTGGCAGTCTATCAGCATGTCAATGCTTGATTCATAATTCGAAATTCAAAATGTGTTCTGTTCTCTATAGCACTAGCTGGCCCTGATGATGATGATGGGAATGGGACGATGTCTTTGCCTTGTAGCATATTCTGTATGAGGAGTGCTGAGAACAGCATTGCATCTGTAATTTATAACTAGTAGGTACTTTAATGCACTACCTATAACATTATATTCTGGTTCAATCTCTATATATACAGTTAATTGTTATTGTGCTTTTAAGTTGGGATATGATCCTCGATTTCGTATTTGATTTTGTTATGCAAAATATAATTACAATATTGCTTCATCCCCTTTGCTTGTATTGTTTCCAATACTGTGCATACTTTGCGGACATTACTACATATATTATTCTGTTATAGAACTTGGAAGTGGACCGATACGATACTGCAAGCTGCTAGATTAACAACTGGAAAAACTACAAGACTTCTGTATACTCCTTACTACTGTAATAAGACAGTTAGAGTGTAGATACAGTCGATACAGAAGAGAACAGTGAAAATATCGAATACATTTTGAGATAGTCCTATAAATTATGCAATTCAAGACACCATGCTGAAGACAAGAAAAAATCTCTATCAGTACCATGATCGTCCTTTTGCTAGAGACATATTATTATTCATTAAAAAAATACATTTTACATTTTGCTACCTCCTCTGGCACTATGTCCTGCATCCTCTTCTCTAACAGACAATCCTCACGCTCATGATCATGATTTACACTCACAATTTAATTAAGCAAAATTCATAATTCATAATTCACTTCACTTCACTAGACAGTCACCGTACTGCACAAGCTTAATGTTTATAGAAAGTTTTTTTATTGTCATTCGATCCTTTGGGCACTCGGCTGAAGCATCAGCATTCGGACGGTGGACTCTCTGACTCTCTTTAGCTCGTATTGTTATTGTCTATTTCTATTATGTTATGGTTATTTTTTTTGCTACCGGCTACCGCGACAGGTATGGGTCCGACACCGGCACCGGCACCGACGTACAATTCAATTCAATTGAAATTGAGTTGGAATGACTAGTGAGAGACACGAGTACAGAAGGAAAGAATGGAAACTCAAAATTGAAACTGAGCTGAATGACTGAGGATGAGAAAAATACCGTAAATACCTCATAAAAATATCATCATTGGGATCCGCATCCGCGATCCTCATCTCGTATCGTATAGTATCACATCGGTCACATCGACGTCCTTTATAATAATATGCACCTACTAATAATTCTAACCATACAACACGACGATAGACGATGCTCACGCTCGTTGTGTTTCTGGAAGATAAAGATTCATTTCACACCTTTGTAATTTACACTGAATAGTACATACTACTGGCAAGGTAACAATTACTAACACATACCATCAACCATCATCCTTAGTACTACTAAAATATAAATCAGAATCTTTACGCATAAAATATGTATAACTAACAATATAAATGCTATATCAAAGCTACTGATATACATACCATTCTCATCCCATTTAAAAACTAATGACTTTTTCTTAATGGACGTCACGGAATGTGGAAATGGAAAAGGTAAATGTGAAGTATCATTTAGGAGTAGGAGCTTTTATGTTATTTGATACTTATTGTGCATAGTGCTACTAAACAAACGGATATTTTTTATATGTTTCGTCATTTTCTTTTGAATGGATTTTTCTGCTCCTGGTTTGTACTTTGTAGTTTAAAAAAAACACATAGTATCAGTATCAAGCGAAACTTTACATACTATATAGTACAATATGATACTGAACCTGTCAAGAAGGAATGCAATATTAAAAGTAGACACAAGAAGGTATTAAATGTAAAGTGTAATAAGTCGCAATGTCGCAAATGCAGGACGAATCTGCTATCTGTATAAAGCTTAATGGTATATATGGTTGATCGCTGGCGGTGCTTTATTATGTCAGTTGCTACTTGGAAATGTCAGACTTACAAAGTATTATTCTTCAACAACTACAATCTTCATCCTTGTGCAAAAAAATCCTATTGTTTCTTTAATTATGGTCGGTAATTATTGCAACTTAAATTAAATTAATTCATTTCATTTATACTTTCCGTGACAGATTGAGATGGAAGACGTTTCACTCTTCAAAGTTTTGAGAACAAAAATAATTCCATCTTTGAATTCACTGCAAAAGGGTTACAATAATAAAATAATAATGCACCTAAAGTAGGCAACCATAACCATACGAACCATATTTTTGCATTTAGCATTGAGTAAATTATGGCCAACGGCAAACGGAACAAATTAAAAACAATGACATAATATCAAAGTCAAACTTGAGAGTTTCTTACCATATATATATTCTTTATACTTAGGTATAGATGCATGATGCATGCAATTAGTTATTAAAACATAATGCATAGCAGATTCTACACATAAGATTATTACAGACAAAAAAACAAGGTCTAAAGCCCTTGTTTTTTGCTTCGCAGGGTAGCAGTCGCATGAATTAGAAATAATTGTGTAGCCCCACATGGATCACCAGGTTATTTTAATTATTTAACCAGAAAGCGAGGATCACGCAAGAAATATATTTTAATAGGTATTAATATTACTATTTTTTGTGTTGGATAATAATCGTTATTAAATTAAGCCCTAACAACAAACTTAGGCAGTTTGAATTTGGCGCCAAATGTTAATTGTCAATTAAGAGCTTGTAAAATAGGTGGCAGGAACCGTGAAAGAGTAACCTGCGTGGATTATAATGCACGCGTTTTTAAAATCTCAATAAGAAATAGGATAAGGTGAGAATGCCCTTAGGCGATTTTCAGTTTTTGAAAATTGGAAACCTTAATCTTCAAAATTCAACCGGTCACTCAATGAAAGTATAGACAAGTTATACATCAAAATGACGAAAAAAATTAGTAGAATGATATGTATTAAATGTACGCGCAGACACCTAAATTTCAATTTTAAATGTTAAATTTAAAGTTAATTGTAGTTAAAAAAATTAGTAAATTAAATAATTTTCAAATTTTGTTGAATCTGGTATTTTTAATTTAAATCAAGCTTCAAAATGACATATCGCTTGTCTTATTTGGTTGAGAATTGCAAAAGCTGTCTAAATTATGTAGATAGGTAGGAATTATTTCAAAAGTAATTTTTAGACCACACACTAATTATGAATTATTAGCTAGTCAAGACCTCCACTGCCTCCACATATAAAACCACGTTCTTCCTTTTCTCAAATGTGTCAAATGAGAAATGCTTGATTACTGTCCATTGTATGTTTGAAAACGGGCTAAATTATTATACTTATTTAATATATTATTACGAAAAGTTAAAGTTAACAATTACCTCGGTCGAGATGAGAATTGTCTCACCAGTCAGCAACTCCACAGTCACACAACGATGGTTGACACCTCCATTCGCATTCAAGCCTTCAACAGTCCCGCTTCTCATAATGATCCAATCGCGCCATTATTCAACCCTGTTCAAAAAAATGTTATAAAATTTAAAAATTAATTTCATGTTCACTGAAAATATGGAAATCCACTGCGCGCTGTTCCAAGATTACTTTCATTCAAAATTTTGAACATGCATTACGAAACAGATTGCCCTACAATTCCATACTCTGGGTTTGATTTTTTAAGCATTGAACTAATTTAAAATTTATACTGCAAGTCAGTAGTTACACTCGAATAAAATACCACTAATTAATAATTGCTCGCAAGCGCTTCAAAGTAGTTCGTCGTCACCTATTAATCTATAATTACTTACTCATCATTGAGTAATGAGTAATGTTGAGTTATAATTTTAAGCTTGAAAAATTGACTTTTGGACGAACCGGTAAAACAGCAGCGTCATGTAAAAGGAAGTACCTACGTACCACAAATGAAGAACCTTAACTGTTAATACTATAGTAACCACCACAAGTCTAGCAAAGTTGAAAGTAAGGAATTGCTAATTCTCGTTTTACTCACACAACTGATTAGATAACCTCTCAAATAAATAATGACTGTTCAACTAGTTTTTGTATTTATGCAACTATTCGAGGGTGTTATTAAGTTAAAGCCTTTACTAACTAGTATGCTAATACTGATGCGTAGGTATATTGACGCATTTGAAAATTAGGTAGGTACTTACTCTATACAAGAGAAACGTTTCTTTTTTGATTTATATGAATTTTTCTTTGATGATAAGGCTGAAAGTTGCCTAAAATGTGATTAAAGCTTCCTGTGTATGATACTAAACTGTACAGTATATGCACTCAAAGTAGTATTAGTAGTATAGGGATATTAAATTGTAACTTTGTGACACATCCCCAGCCCCAGCCCACGCAGACTGTTATCTACAAAAACTATGACAGTATAACCGTAGTATGGTCATCGTAAGTCATTCCATATAGACCCAGAACCTACCCTAATGATGTTTGATTTGAATGTAACTATCATCACCTGATGTTGTTATTTTAGATGTTTATGCTTGTTTGCAAAGGGATTATAGGCCAAGGCATGACAAAATGACAATGACAACCGAGTATTATAAAGACCATAAGACAGTTAATGTTAAAAAGTGAATAATATCAAATGTATATACTTAAATTCAAAAGTAATGGCTGTGCGATGAGAATTTATTTTGCTTAATTATAACGTTATGTGTTTGTGTGTGTATATATATAGATAGAAAGACAAACGTCCGTTCACTAAGGTTCTATTCTAATGTCATGTCTATGTCATATTATGGGATGATCCAACGTTCTATTCTCTAACTACACCTCTCAAAACTTATCACCAATAGTGCTTATAGGTAAGTGGATGTTGGTAAGCCGTAAGTATTTTTTTATAACTTTAAAATTGTTTTCACTTGACAATAATCATTATTATTATGTTATATTATTTGCTATTACATATAGAGTACGAGCACTTGGTCTATGTCCACTTCAAATTGTGAATGCTATGACCTATGACCCTATGGTATGTAATGTAATTTTAATAGTTAATAAATTATCATATATATATACATATGTTTCAAATCCTACGTTCAAAATCCATCCCACTATAAAAGAATAATTGGAATTTAAGAAATCAGCCTTAATGAATATTTAACAAAGATTGACAAAGGAGACAAACCTTGTGACATTACTTTGTATATTTTTCATTCCTATTTTGGTTTTTGTGAATTGAGCCATTTTCATTTTATAAATTGGTCATATATTATATTTAAATTTAAATATGCAGAAATCCCTGTACCAACACGTCTATTTAGAATGTGTACAAAACAAAAGGGTGGGAATAAAAACCATTGGCATATGTATAATACCAAAGCAAAATATGTATAACCACTGTAGTATAACTTTAACCTGTTACCTACCTATGTATTTTAATTTAATGAAAATCAAATACCTAATGCATAGTAAATGATGCAGACAGAAGAGTATGAATAAGAATTGCAGGATGTAACAATACTTAGATTGCATATTATGTGTTTGTGCACGATGACTACTTACCATTACACAGTATAATAATATTGAGACATAAGAATGAAATATGAAACAGACTAAAATTTATGCATCCATTCTCATTGAGTTCATTTGCATTTAAGAATTTGGTCGGGAAGAGAAATTCTTTTAACCTCCTGTGCTTTGTGACCTCCAAAAGGAGAATTCAAATACATAGAGAAACAAACTGTGTATTGCAACTGGGATTTGTTGAATGTCATGTATACCAGTCAGCATATGCACGTTGTACCATCGTTACAGAGTCGTATATAGCTCATAAAAATCGTTATCGTACATCTTGTTACATTGGTATAGCTGTCTACAAAATACGTACAAAAATGACTTTGCAATTGAAAAATCAAATCCCAAATTAATACAAATAATGAACACAACAGAAATTATAATGTTGCATACTGAGTTCAAAAAAAATTTCAAAGTCAATCTCACGTTAGGATTAATTTTTACATATTATTATTATTATTAGATCGTTCTTTATGAAAAAAAAACTTAAGTCACTGCTGCACACGCATGCATGGCATTATATTACGTTTAGGTTTAAATTTTTTATATTTGAATTAGAATTAGAGGTCAATAGAAAAGTCATAGGGCAATACTACTATAAAAATATAATCGTAAATGTAATCTCGAAGCGTATGCTTCTAAAAAAAAGGCACGCAGTCAAAAGTCAATAGTTTAAGCTACAGGAATGTGCAGCACATTCTTTTTTTTTATACCTGTCCAAAGTATTTAAAGAATTTACATTATTATCTGTCAGTAGTCGACTATTGTATTCTGCAGTATGTATAGATAGAGTTACAACAAGGTACCTAAATAATGTGCTCATTATTATCATAGGTAACTTGGATTTCAATTCCATTGGCAAAGTTCATGATTACGTATGGGCCTGCCTATTCCTGGTACTGGTGCTGGTGCTACGGTCCTCTGATGGTCTGACAATGAGTTCGAGTTCATGTTGGAATAAAATACAATCACAATTTGCAAAATTACAATGCTAGACGCACAACGAGCATAACTTATAAATAACAATAAAGGGGTAACAACTTATTGTTTCACTTTTTATCCATTTTTTTACCATGTATCAAAATATACAGCAAAAACAAATTTAAGTAGCCAATTTTTTTTTTAAACTATTTATTTTACATACTTTGTATTTTAGGTCTAGATATATGGGAACGAGATCAATGTACTACTGCAGACTACGCAGACTGCTGCTACTATCCTACAATTACAATTTACAATGTATCTCCTTATTTTCTCGGCAGATATTTGGTTGTGGAAAATTGCTGTGTATTGCGTTTGACTTTTGAACCTTTACAACAACAAAAACTACACGTCGCTCGCTGCCTCACCGGATGTTCCTACTTAAATGAAAAGAATGCGTACCTACCTAGAATGCGAATTCGTAACGCTGTACCTAAATCTATGTATTAGACTATTTACCAATATATATTGTATAAACATTTCAGCTAAGTAGCAAAGCTAGTCTTACTTTACTTTTGAGTGCTTTGGAAAGTAAAATACAAAATTTAACGATAAATTTCTTTTGACTTTTAAATCCTACTCTTGATTTTTATATATTTGAAACTTTTCACGAAAAACTAAATTGCTGGCAGTTTGAGTTTAATGTAGTGCAATCATAATCCTAATCATGGAATAGCTATCTATTATCGAATCTGATTCTGATTATTACGTAAAATTATGGTTTACTCTCAATTTTTTTTGGATAGGTAATTTATCTATATTATATCTGTATAGTTTGTATGCAGTTTTTCGAAGCACAGCATTGGAATATCGCACAAATAGCATTAAGCTCAAAGCTCGTGTTAATGTAACTATTAGGATTAAGATTAGCTACGCCGATGCAGTGTTGGTTTATGAATCTAGATATTCAAAGTGTGCTCGTTGCTTGTACAGTATTTTTATTTTTCCAGTTTTTGTTTCGATTATATTATAATTCTATAAAAGTAACCGTGCCGTGTGGTCAAAACGGTAACCGTAACCAAATGGTCAATTGTAAGTACAAGTACAGTAACACAAGTAGGTACTTCCATCCTCGTTTTTCGAATTAATTTTAAGTTTATGCACCTATTTCGATTTGGGGGCTGGATTCTGATCTGATGCTTGTTATCATCATCGCTGCATGCACTTTAAAAATTGCTGACGATTCTTTTAATGCTCTAAATATTTTTGGATTTGGTATATAATTAGGTATGCTATGGACCTACCTACATGCTAGTGTATCTCCAAGAGTCTACTGATGTATTTGAGGCAACTATATAGAGATGTAAGTAGTCATTATTATACTGCTGGAAAGGTATAATAAATCAGGGTGTATGCTCAAAATGACCTGACGTGTCGAAAATTCTTTCCATTGTAGAGATTGGAGTGTGTGTGCTCTCTTACATGCTTTTATCTGTGTCTGTGCCTGGGCCTGGGCTCCTTCGTCCTCGTCCCATGACAGGGCATCGCATATTTTCAAAAGTTCTTTTCAATTTCAATTTAAACTCTGCCATGTGGCTTGGCTTGGCTTGGCCTGTTGAGCCTCTGACTGACGGTAAATAGTAAATGTGCCCATTATAATATGTAGGTAGGTACTATGTACCTACGTCTATTATGCACCTCTTGTTGTGTTAAAAAAGATAGATTGGATTAAATTGGAGGGAGACAAACTAAAACATTCGACATTCCACAAGCGCCAATCGTAAATCTAAAATCTAATCCACACACTACAAAATAATATAATAGGAGATGGACTCCGCGACCTGTGAAGGGATTAAGGATCTCTCATCTTTTATAGAGTACATAAAGAATGATACTCTTTGTGATAAGAAAAGGAAAAGGACCACGACTCACGATTGCCATTGCGATACCTCATCAGCTCAGCATAATATTATACTGTGTGTAATCATGAGGAGTATCAGTTTATCAGAGCGAGAGCGATTGGTGAGCCAAGGAATAGGAAAATATATAGGAAGGAAAAGGAAATGAGATGAGATGACGTTCTGCTGTATTTGTATTTATATTTAATCAGTTCGAGGTGGTATGGGAGAGATGCCTTTAGGTTTTGCCTCCTTATCAGTACACTTCGTACCAGGAAAATAATCATAAAAATATCTATGTAGATTGGTCAATGCTAACGTATTACTTAAAAGATTACATGTTTATAGGACGCTGGTGCTGGTGCATCCTTGTTGTCGGATATCGATATCCATATCGGATGTGACAGGACACTTTATGCAAACATTAACATTCCAGAGATATTTCAGAGTTTAAAAATGGGATGGTTACGCAATGGAATGGAATGAGCTGGATGGAGCTCACTGACTGACTAGTGAGCGGACACATCATTTGATTTCAGCTCAAAAAGTTCAACTTGAAGCCAATTATAATTATCAACAATTTATCTCACCAACCAACCAAGCCAAAGCATAGGAACAGCTACAAACATTACAAACAAGTCTTTTATCTTCCGTCTGGAATTTTCAGAGTGTAGCTGTAAGTAGTAGGTAGGTATATAGTGTGATTGTAGTTTTTTTAATGCAGAATGCAGAGTAGATTTTTCAAAATATGTAGAAATTCATACTGTATAGCCTAACGATAAGCATACACCTGGATGACTCCATAGATTTGATTGTTTACAATCGTATTATAAGGCATTGGTTGTTATAGTGTTGGTTCGATACAATTGTGTTTACAAAGCATCGAATACAGATTACGATAAATACTACGCATATACGTGTTATCTGTATTGTATGTACTATCTGCGTGATGACAAATTAGAATTTGATCATCGTGGGAGGTGAATTTCGTTTTTAATCAATCTGCAATAAAGGGTTGATAATTATAATGATACTTTCTGCATGATTGTGTTAATCTGTATAGAAGCTGCAAATCCTGCTATTTACTTTCCCCCCCAAAATGTGTGTGTTAGCAATTGACTAGAATTGTTTTGTATGTATTTTAACTAATTTAGGAGACGTTATTTTTCGAAAAGAAACCAGTAAAAATATCATGGTTTACACATTTAAAAACAAATTCAGTAGCACGTTTTGACAGTTTTTTGCAACAGTAGAAATATCACGATTTATACTTTTTCAGTAGCACGTAGTACTACGTAGTAAATTAATACTGAATTGTGCGATCGCTTCGAACACACTCGTTATTTCCTTTTTAAATAATCATAAAGAAAGTAAAGAAAGTAAATAATGTTAATATTTTTATGATTGAAATTTAAAATATAAAAAACCAATAGAGATAGCATTATTTGACCCTTCAAACAAGCAGCATGGCTTTACAACATAGTACATGGAAGGAAATAATTATGATAGCTTTAAAAAATTCAAACAAATGTTTGATAACGTTAATCCTTTATAATCGTTTCCACACCTCATTTGTTTACAAACTGTTGAAAGGTTGTCTCCCTTTTTTTTTTTATTTGTGTGTGTTTATTTAATTTTTTTTGGTAGAAGAATTATTATCACGGAAATTCAATGTTTTAGTCCCTATGCCTGTCTCCTGTTCCTGTTTCTGTCCACATTCGAATAATTATATATTATGAGCCTTGTTTTCATCCGTGTTACACACAATTCGGTCGTGGACTGTCTGTACTTAGCATGTACGCTACATAAATATTTGTTGTGTGGAACACTACTTACAATATTTTTTTGTTCCTAAAATGTATTAACATCACTGTTAAAATGTGTGGAGTTGTGAAAAATAACAGCGCACACAAAAAAAAAGAGGCTACAATGAAATTGCATGTTTTTTTTGTGCTGTTATTGTTTTTCTTTTGTGTTGCCGTCTTCATTCTCCTTGTTACTGAGTGTGCGTAGAGTGTTATGTTATATGATTATGTGGAATTTTCAATTCTGGAATATGATAATGGCGAGGAATTTATTATAATTATATTTTGTGTAGACTATATAATTATATTATGGTTGTGATTATATAGGGAGTATTATTATTAAGTATATAATATATATGGGAGCATGACTTTGGACTATGGGGAATGCCGGATGAGGCCGCTCAATAATATGAATATATAAGCATTACTTTTAGAGGAATGTTGATTGTTTCGTCAGTCGGTATTGTCGTTCTCCTTCTCGTTCAATATCAGTATATATGTAGAGGTTAGTGAACCAATTAATTCAGTTTGAAAAATTCAGTACAATGATATAAGAATGTCCCACTCGTGTGTGTAAAATTATCACACAATGGATCATCATAATAATATATGTAACAGCTCCTCATATAACAATAAAAATTTAAACACATATATTTTCGGAATTTGGATTTTGTGTCGTTTCTTCACTATGCTTACAGCTTTGTACTAGCGCTACTATATTACAGGATCAAGGCGAGATGCAAATTCTTGAAATTCCAAATTCCAAATGGTCTGCCTTTATCGTAATAGCTTATAGAAAAATGAAGTGCGTAGGCTTACTTAAATATTATTGCTACTTATTTACAATACTGCGTAGAATGCAGAGTATTTGAATGAAGAAATCTGTACAATTAAATTTAATGCGTCTACTTTTCATTCTGAAGTATCAGTATGTATAACAACCCCTTAGCCTAATTCAAAATTATAATATACTGTACATGAAACCACTTGGGTATTTATTAAAAAGTCTGCTGCCGGCTGCCGCGCTAAAATTCAAATTTTAAAATACCAACCAAAAATATCGAGAAATTATATTTTGTAAAATAAATTAAAATTTTTCGTACCGTCATCGAATCCCAAATTGACATCCAGTCATTCAGCTCAGGCACTGTATGTCGTGCTAGCCAAATGAACTACTAGTAACACTAATGACAATTCTATAATAATTCCTTTAAATAATTCACAGTAACTTTTCACTTTTCGAAATCCAAAATTTTGAGACATTTTGATATTTAATCATAACAATAAGAAAAATCCAACTCCACACGCACACACACTATAGTATTAACTGTCTCAATTTCTGTGTTTGTTTACTCTGGTTCTTGTCCTCGTCACAACACCGCACTCGCGCACTCACACACACAAATAATAAAGCCTTTGTTTTTTTTACAACTTCATTTGAAAAGTAAATTCAAAAACTAAAAACTTAAAAAAAGTTTGATGATTTTCCTCATAACTTGTGTATATTATGTCTTCATTTTCTCTTTGTTGAGGTTTGGAAGATGTGGTGGACTGGTGTGGTGAGAGTGTATATTATAGAGATCCGTCATCTTTTTTTTACTGGATCCATTCCGCTTGTTGGACAAGAGAAAGATAGTTCCTGAGCGTACATCTATCTTCTTCTGCTCTGCTGTGTAATTTTCACAACGAGACCACAGAGAAAAAAAAGAAGACAAAAAAAAATTAAAGAATTACTAATATTGCAATTTGTTTAGATCTTTTAACCAAAACTCAAAACGTACACATATAAAGACAAAGGCTCTTATAAAGAACGGGGACGGGGGAATCGGAATGCTCAGCGACTCAACGCATGAACGTCAATGCTAAAAACATGATGAGCGTCAACGCGAATATACCAACAACCAAGAACCAACCGGCGGATATGACACGTTTTTTGTTTTGTCACACCAAATCCTAAAATTTTATTATTATGTTTTTTTTCTTTCTCTTCATAAAGCCTAAACCAAGAGCCAAACCCAAAGGTAAATATATAAATATTAACTATGTGACAGGGACACAAAGAAAATCCGCGGCACGTTCTTCTTGGGTTTGCTTTTTACTTGGTTGTTTTTTACTTGGTTGTTTTTTACTTCAGCTTTGGCAGATTCTGTTTTTTAAAAGTATTTCGTACTGGTAGCTATGATACACTGCATACCGTTGACCGTACTATATAGTTATATGGTTGCGGTAGAGATTATGTGCAGGTATAAGGATATTATAAAATTGTACAACTTTTTTAATCCCTTTCCTTCTCGCTGTACATATGTATAGTTAGCACTTAACAGTTGTCGAGTATATGATGCATATCTATATACTTACCTACAGCAGTAATGCATTTCAGTGGTATAAATCACTTTTTAATTCTTTTAGAATTTAAAAACAAATTATATCTGTATAATATAATAATAATAAGTACTGTGAAGAGCACGAGCGTAATTTTCCTGTCACATGGAATCATCCCTGTGGATTGGAGAGAGATAAATCTATATTACGGATAATTATAATTTATAATACGATTAAAAGGAGCGGCAGCGGCTGTCTTGAGCTTGAATTCAAATTTTAATTCTTCCCTCTTACATATTTTTTTTCTGTGAGTGAAATGTAAATTTTGAATTATTACTTGGTACATACGGGATACAGGAATTATTATAGTAGTCCTTATGACTGCTCCTACAATATTTTTGCAAACATTTATTAACAATTTAATCAGTGCATTTATGGCCGATTGAAATTGAAGGTAATTAAAGTTTCTATAAAAAAAATTTGAAGGTGTAGACAAATGTATAACTTTGACGTATAAGGATAGGTTTATAGGTATACAAAAAATATTTTCTAATATGTATAATGGGTCTACATTCTTAGACACGTTTTTATTCACTGCGGTTCATTTTGGCACTGAATACTCAAATATAGTAACGGCTATGACTTGTTGGAATTCAACTCTCGCTGTACGCAATGGAATGCAGCTATGTACTGTTACTACCTACGTTGCAAAAGGCGTAAAGGGAAAAGTGCGTGTACTTAGAGTAGAATGAATTCCTTATTGGATTTCGACTTGTGGTGGTATTTGTTCCCGTCCGTGTGTGTGTCTGTTGAAGTACTACGTAGCACACTGACTCTCTCATATTGTATCCTGAACTCTGATGAGATTATGATTGTATTAATAAATGCTAATGAGCTCCTGTTCTACATAATTCCAATCCTTCCATATATTATAGTGTACATAGCCTTGCATTTATTTTTTGAATGGCTTTCCTACTCCCTTCTGTATGTGTGTGCAAAAGATATTTTTTATATAAATAGACCCACACATTATTGTTAGAAGGGAATTAAAATTTAATTTTCTTATATAGTTTCTGACTGGATTTGTTTTTAAAGATTTTATAATTTTTCTTATTATGGTTGCTATTTATTTTTTTAAATACATTTTTCAAAGATGTACTTACAAAATTCTGCGGAGCTATTTCTCTAAAAATATCCGCTTTTGTTCGAGGTATATAGATAGGTAGTAGTAGTAGGTACACACATTTGAATCGGCTCTGGCAGCTGTCGTTGTCGTTCCTTGCTGTGTTGTGTTATAATATGAACGCCGCGAAAAGAAACCCTCAATATATAGTAAATTGTAATTGTAAATGTGAACGTACTTATAGAGGTAAATTGTGGATGGTATAGTGGAAATGGTTGGTATATACTTTACACAGGCACATACAAACAATGGAGTGGAACAGAGCGCAGAGAGTTAAAGAACACACTTGGGTTTGGGTTCTGACTTGCTTATTATCCCAAATAGTTTCACTCGGTCACCTCGTTGAGTTGTGAGTTGACCACTGAGGAATGCGGTTCACACTGTCAGCAGACCTTGCTCTTTCTTCTCCTTATTCTTTTGCCTTATTTCTCTTATCTACTATTATATTATATTTCTCCTATAGCTATTATCATGCCTTCCCCTCTATATACTTACACACTGAATATTATTATATATTGACTGCCAATATATACGCGAGAGAACCACCACCACCACACGAGTTTGTCTGTATATCTGTACACACATCTGTCCTGACTGTGTACTTGTATACAGATATTTCGTAGTAGTAGTAGTAGCAGTAGCATAAGATTGTATGGAGTTTAAGTGGAACTTTTTTCGATATTACAATATATAGATATAGCTATATCCTAGCCCTTCTCTGTCCCTGCGCCTGTAACTCTTGATTGTAAATTGTAATGAAGATGGAAACTAGCGATAATTGTAAATTTTACAAGCGCATATATTTTATACAATATTAAATAATTAGTGTCAATTTTGTAAATTATTTCTGTATATGTACAGTAGTAAAATAATTTTTGAATTTTGTAAAATTTACACATTCAACATTGGGATGTTTTCTTGGACAGTATTAAAGTACCTACGGTTAAAATCTTATTAAATTATGGGAAATGTTATCCGTAGAAATCACAGGAAATTTTAAAAATAAAAATAATGATAGTTAAAATTGCATTTCTTAATTATAGAATCATATATTTGTTCCTATAGCCTGCGCCTGCATATTTGTACACCCTATAAATTGTAAATCCTTTAATATGTGTCATAATAATATGTAAATGTATTTATTTTACCTATTTTTTTCCAAACGAACCAACACTGAGATATTTCCTTCACATGTCACATGGGCACAATTATTGTAAATATCCCAATCAATTCAATGTTCCAATAATTTTCGAATGACACCTCTGGAATTGTTGTATTTCTACAGTTTAGTTACTCACACAGCACACACATAATTTGACAGTTCGGTCGTAATTATTAGAATAGTGACTCCGCACAATTAACCATTTCTGCTCTTGCACTTACTATTATGTAATAACTTTCCAACCGATTTAGTCTCCCGGTATTTATGTTTGCTGCACTGAACTCTTTCAATTTGTCTGTTTTTTTTTGTGAGGACACAGTTACACGGATTTCTACAAGTATATCCCAAATGAACACCTACAACATAATATTAGTTACCGGTTTGTAGTATTATTAGTAGTGGATTATTATTTATACCACTAAAAGGTTGTATTTAAAACTTCACTTTACATTATTTAATTCCAATTCCAATTCCAAAAATTCCTACAATAACTATTGTAACGTATTGGACGATGAGTAATTAATAGAATATTAAAACTTTGTAAATTTTGTAATAAAATAATACAAAATAAAAATATGTGAACATCTGTATATGTGTGTAATTATGATGAATGTAGAATGTGTATTTGGTTTGTTGGTATGGAATGGAATGATATTGGTGTGCTCTGTGGTTTGTACACCCCGAAACGAAACTAATGATGTTTCACCGTCCAACTTGTTTCCTTCACTGCACTCTTGACGGTGTGTCGACTGCTAACTGAAATTCTCAAGGGATTTATCTGTATCTCTCTCACTCACTCTTCTCTCTGGTTCTGGCTCTGGCCGTCCGTGTACATAATAAGGTATAAGGTAGTAATGGTAAATGGTAATGGGTAGCTGAGGATTGTGGACTGTGTATCCTGAGTGTGTGTGTGTGTGTGTGCGTGTACCTCATATTATTATTATAGTGGGAGCATTCAGCATTCGTGTGCATACCACCCCATGTCTTGTACAGTGTGCTAAAGGCATTCCCAACATTCAACATCCCATCGCCATCCCAATCCCATCCCATCCCATGAGGTGCAACACTTGCATTCTGACTCTCCTATTCTCCTGATCCTGCCCTGGCTCTGGCTCTCCTATCCTACCACTTCTCTGTGCTCTGTACAACTTCAACTAAATCCACAAGAGTAAAATATCTGTAGTAGTATAGTAGTAGTAATAATATGGGGAATGGTGAAGGTATATTATAGAGAAATAGAAAGAGACAAGCTCACTCACTCAGTCAGTCAGTCCAAGTCTCAAAGTCTCGTCTCGAGTCTCGGCGGTGTATCGGTGTCGGTGTCGGCTTCGGCTTCGGCATCGGTTCCTATAGATATTTTGAATTACTTATAGTACCTACAGGTATGTCCCATATGTACCTACATACTATGTACACTCATGCAATGTCTGTTGTAAATATTGTAATTGTAAATCTCATTGTATGCAGAGCATAGGGAACACGTCGTAGGGCGACGTATGGGCATCTGTAGTCTGTAGTCTTGTGTAGGTAGGTAGGGACATGGATTTTTGTACAGGTATTTTGTATTATTATTGTATGAAGATAAATACTGAGACTGGTTCTTCTCCATCTCTCTCTTTCCACCTTTGGTTTTCCTTTTGGTTGGATTTGGATTCGAGTTGAGGTTTTTCTTTCGCCTTAAATTTCCTTGGGCTTTTGCTTATATGAAATGAGCTTGGATTCGGCGGGGCTGTGTTTGTGTTCTGCTCTAGCGTAGTAGTAGAAGTAGTAGTAGTAGAATTAAAGAGGGAAGAGTAAGAAGTAGTGTAATAAGAAGTGGAATTTGAATTCTCTCCGTTGCTGTTGCGCCTTGTCCGCGTCCTCAGTCCTCAGGAAGAGATAGTGTGGCAGTGTGAGGAGTAAAGTGTAAACTGTGAGCTGAGGCATTCAAGAAAATTGTTAAATAGTTGGGAGGCAGGCAGGTGTACTCCGACTCCGCGGCTCTGTGCTGCTCTGTCTCCTATGGCTGTAGGCTCTGTGTACTTGCATATAGCTTTTAAGTAGTAATAGCCTTACAGGTACATTAAGTAGAGGTAGGTGCTTACTACTTACTGCCTATATGGTTACTAGTTTCTTTCTTATTTATAAGTATGTAGAGATGGTCGCATCCTGGCCTGGCATAGCATGGGATATAGTATTTTTATCATAGGGCTGGTACTGGTACTGGTAAAACTTTTCCAACTTGAATTACATACAACATTCTTTACACTTTAAACATCTCCTATACCTATATCGCCATTTAATTGTTTAATAGGAATAAAAGGCATTGATACATATGACTCTGCGCTTGAGATGGCTTCAACTTGAAACTTCAACTTCCAGCCCCAGCCCCAGTCCTAGTCCCAGCCTCACTAGTCAGTGCAGAGTCAGAGGGCTGCTGGCTTCTATACTACATGGTTATACTATGTGTGCTACACTATATACCTAAAGATCCTCTTCATTCTTCATATATATAATATTTCCATGAGTATACTCTTACGTATGAGTTTATAAGGATCATGCGAATCATGCACAGATTACTTTTTTTTGTGAGTACAAGCCCAAGGCCTGACTTACCTATATGAGGGCAGGGGTACATTGCGTTATATAGGTACATACCAGTACCATTACCAGCACCAGAGATGCATTATTCTATCTATACATTCTAATTCTACGTGTTATAATATACCTCTCTGAAGAAATGAAGAAATCTTAGAAATCCTGAAGGTAGGTATGTAGGTAGGTGCTTGAGTAGTGGTACGTACGTACGGTAGTTAAAATCAAATTCAATGCATACGCACAAAATATACCAACGCATGTTTTTTTGTGGTGGGGTATGTACATAGTTATAGGGATGGTTTTAGTGTAAATAAATAACATAGCTACGGATATATAGTATGCCGGTACCGGTACCGGTACCGGCACCGGCAAGGGAAATACATAACACACACAGCAGCTTGAGAAATAGGAGTATATACGCAGAATAATAGAATACACCCCGCCATAGGTATGTAGTAGAGAATGGAATGTTTCCCTGAGGGCAATAAACACGGCTTCCTTCACGAATACGAATATTGTATGTAGGAGAGCCAAGTACGATACGAATACGAATACGACGAGCGTCCAAGAACGCAAACGTCATTTCAGTCAGCTCGCACTCAGTCAGTTAAAGTTTGGAGTCTTTTAGCTTTGCTTCTCTTTTTTTCCCTTTCAGGGTTGGTTTTCCTTTGGCCCAGCAATAGCAATAATAAATATGCTTTACTTAAGTACCTACATACTCTTCCTCTATAGTTTGAGTAATTCCTTATATATTAAAGGCGCTGGTCCTGGTCCTGGTCCTGGTGGTGGTGGTTGTTGTTTTTGAATTGGAATTGAAATTGGAAGGTTTGAAAATGTGTATGTAAGAACATGTTGTAGTAATTCGAATTGTATCTGTACATATATGCACACACAATATTATATCAAATTATATAGAAGGGCAAAATGTGTGTGTGTGTGTTGGACTCGCTACTCCGTACTCCGTACGTGTTGTTCAAAACATAATATTAGAGAATGAAAAGGAAAATCAAAATCAGAATCAAGCTGCGTGAGCTGCCTTTCTTTCTAGTGCAGTATGTACAGATGGAACTACAGATCAAATTATATAGGGTATAGCCCTGCCATTACTGATACTTTATATGACGTTACTCACAGTCCATCGCTCTACAAACTAGAACCTATGTCATATCCTCTATATTATCTGGATTATTACTCTAGTGGCACTTGCACTGGTACTGGGGCTGGTATTATGGGTATTGGTATGCATGATGACTGTGTGGCTGGAACCTGCGGATGCGGGATATTATTTTGTGCGTAAGTGGGTACCTCTATACCAGTCCAACTCTACACAGCTTTAAATGTGTAGGTCCCAAACATTAAAATATAGTACTACTTTTACGAGGAATTTAGAATTGCTCAAAATTATGGAGCATGGAGGCTGGTACTGGTGATGGTGATGGCCATATGATGGGGCAGCCAGGCGACGCGACGGTTCCTCAAGTTTCCAACGGATTTTCTAAATTACATAATATGGACCATCTTATATTTTATTTTTATGGAAGGAAAATTCGAAAACTATTTTTTCTATATGACAGCTATTATGGAAAAATCTCCACACTCTACACGTTGGCTTAGGGCTGAAGCACCTTTAGCTTGACTTACTTACTCACTCCTAAACCAAATGTCCAATACAATATACCCAATTGCTTCGCGCTTTGCATTGTTAAATTAATGTTGTGAGGCTCCAGATTCCAGATATATGTATGTAATATATCCTACAGCTTCTTTTTCCACTTCCACTTCAACCTGTTGCATATATTGGATATAGACGCTGAAAAGTTACCCTACCTATACGCCTATTACAAGTTTTAAAAAAGGAAAGCAACGTTGGGCTTTTGTACTCCCCCGGCCCTCCCCCGAAGACAAGCCCTTATAACATTTTTGTACAGTTACAGTCACAGTCAGGAGAGAACGAGGACTATGAGGAAAGCTTTAACCCCAAGGGGGTTGGTTTTGGTCTTGGTTCTTCTCTTTCTCGTTCCCGTTCTCGTTCTCGTTGGTCGAGATATATAAAGGCAAGTTGTAAGATTCCCTGCTCCGTACTTTTGTACCCTTAAGTTTTCTCTGACTGGGAGGGAGTGTGCAGGCATTAGTTTATACTCCTCGTTATAGGGTCTTAGGGGTTTCGAGGGTAGAATTTTATAATCCCGCTTCAACCAGAATTCAAACCCAAAGGCATGGCATGGCATGGCATGGCAAAGCACTCACCCCTGAACGAAAATAAACCGATTTGTAGTTTGTGATTCTGTAGGAGTAGGAGTGCGTTTGTAGTACACAGTATAGTCATCATATATCTGTAATGTATGGCTTGAAGGTTATATATTGTTGAAATGAAAGTGTGTAAGATATTTAGGCATTTCCAATTATTTGTACAGGCATCTCGCCCTCTCGCCTTCTTGTCTTCAGTCTATATATCGAGTGCCAGTACCAGTTACTAGTCCAGTCAGTAGTCAGAGGGATGAAAACAGAACGAAAATCAGAGAACCAACCCTTATAGAGTACACCCTGTAGAAATGCCTGCACTACATAATGCGCCTCCCTCCTCCGTACCTGTACTGCAATTATGACGTGAATGTGGAGCTACAGGTGCACAGTGCGTAGAACAAAATTTATTTTTTTACTCTATATAACGTAGGTGCTTATTTGCCTATAGGTATAGGTACTACCTAGGTAAGTGGCTATAATTATATCTTCCACAATCCACAATCCAGTTCAGCATCCAGCAACATCCAGATCCAGATTACAGAATCTGCTCTCTATATCCATGCCTATATGTTACATTGTGTTGTATGTATGAGTAATAAGGCATGCATATTTTAAGGATACAGATAATCACATGGTGTTTTGAATTTTATCTACAATGTTATGTCCCATATTATAATTATAGCGCAACTATGTATTACACTATATACATAGGTACTCTATATCATTAATCACAAAAGATACAAAATATTACATCTACATTTTTCAAAGCATGTAAATAGTACTGTTTGGATTTAATTTTTTTGAGGGAGCCAAATCCAAATCTATGTAAAGGCAAAAGCTAATTGTAGCAAGATGGTCATTTTCATTTAAGTTCCTCAGAAGTTATGTTCATGGTTATGGCCCTTCTCTGCGGTATGACTATATAGGTACGGGTACGACTGGAGAATGTTACTCAAGGTATGACTATACAGTGTGTCCCGGTAGAATAGGGACACGAGTTTTTCGTGGTTTACTCCCCCCCCCACAAGGGGAAACTGGGACGAGATAATTATTTTTAAACGTTAACTAGTTAGTATATATATGTAAACTTTGGTTGACCTCCAGGGGTCACGTAGTTCTTATGAAATTAATTAAAAGGTGAAAATGGCTGTCCCGATAGAATAGGGACACTTCCTGGTTTCTTTCGTTTACATCACCATAACCTCTGACCTAGCGAGCGCAAAAATTTCAAATTTGGCCTGGTCACTCATAGATACACTAAACATGACTAGAAACATTCACTTTCATCACAGGATTCGGGTAGCTCCACCGGCACTGGAGAAAGCGAGCCCCGGCCGTTCAAATGTCTTTACTATAGGAATCATATGGGAAAACGTGACTTGCTGCACTAAAACATCCAGTATATGCGTAATTCTCAACCGATTTCAATAAATAAACGCGGGACAAAAACCTCATAAAATTGCCTACAAAACAAAATATCATTTGTGTATGGGGTCAACTGGGGTCACGCGGCGCACTTCCATGAACACGGATTCGCATTTCATGAATTGGATACACAATGCTAGGAACCTGTAACCAGTGTAACCCATGTTCATGGAAATGCGCCGCGTGACCCCAGTTGACCCTATACACAAATGATATGTTGTTTTGTAGACAATTTTATGAGGTTTGTGTCCCGCGTTTACTTATTGAAATCGGTCGAGAATTACGCATAAACTGGATGTTTTAGTGCAGCAAGTCACTTTTTCCCATATGATTCCTATAGTAAAGACATTTGAACGGCCGGGGCTCGCTTTCTCCAGTGCCGCTGGAGCTACCCGAATCCTGTGATGAAAGTGAATGTTTCTAGTCATATTTAGTGTATCTATGAGTGACCAGGCCAAATTTGAAATTTTTGCGCTATCTAGGTCAGAGGTTATGGTGATGTAAACGAAAGAAACCAGGAAGTGTCCCTATTCTATCGGGACAGCCATTTTCACCTTTTAATTAATTTCATGAGAACTACGTGACCCCTGGAGGTCAACCAAAGTTTACATATATATAGTAACTAGTTTACGTTTAAAAATAATTATCTCGTCCCAGTTGCCCCTTTTGGGGGGGAGTAAACCACGAAAAACTCGTGTCCCTATTCTATCGGGACACACTGTAAAGTGACTGGTAGGTACTTGTGCTGGATACTAAGGTACTGGTGGTGGGTTTTTCTTATACTGAGATTCGGTTTAGCAGTTAGTAGTTTGTAGGGATGAGATGTGGAGAGCGAGAGATAGGATAAAAAAGTTTTTACATGATGAACAAAAACTATTTTACCTGGAGGCTTGAAATTGAAAAAAAAAGTAGGGAAAAAAATTTTAAATCTAAATAATGCTCTCTTGGTATCTTGGTAGTTTTGGTATACTTTTGGGCATTTGAGCTTTAGGTTTTTGGAATTTCGAGTTTGAATTCAATGGCGTGGTCCAGAGGTCTTCAACACCCTTTATAGCCTATATAGGTAGGTAGGTACCTATAGGTAGGTACATGGACCTTGTGGGTACTATCGGTTTGTGTGTGTACTACGGTGCTAACAGCCAACAGCCAGCATAATATCATCCCACTGATCCATCAAAATCAAAATCAAATCCCGGATTTTTTTTCTCTTATACCTTCACCCGCTCCTCCTTCACATTAGTTCACGTTCACATAATATGTAAGTCCTCCACAGGCATTATTATTGTTTACATTTATGTGTCAAGCCATATAATATCTTTCACATCTTGTAGTCGTAGTTATCTTATAGGTATAATATAGACAGGTCCCATTTGGAATTGAACTCGGGTCTGAACTACAGATACAGCGGAGAGAAAAGGCCAAGGAAAGTCAAGTCGGAGAGAGATAAACACACTACCACAGAAAGAATCCAAGCCAATGGCATGGCATATGGCTTTACTTGAAATTGCTTAGGTTATTTTCTTTGAGACATTACATTCTAATATGTACATTTAACTTAATATGTTGTCCCTCTCGGTGGAGAGAATGTGGGCTGATGCTGATCGATAGTATAGGATTTTTGGGGTAGATAGTAAATATGGGATGCGCGGGAACCGGACATCGGAGCGCAGACAAAAGAGCGCAGACAAAAGAGCGCAGTCATCGGAGCGCAGGTACATAAGAGCGCAGGACATTAGAGCGCAGCAGACAAAAGGGCGCAGACAGAAGAGCGCAAAACTATACAGTGTAAGGACAAAATATCGGAATTTATAAATGAGTGAAATATGAGTGTATGGCAGTAGAGTTCAAGAAAAAATGAGTGCATGAGTCTTATATATAATCTCTAAAAAATGAATTCAATAGTTGAAACTTAGTTTTGTTTCCAGCAAATTAAAGCTTGCATTCAGTTTACTACAGTTACAACGGTACTGCAGTAGATAACAGCCATTGACGTCACTGATTCTAGTGCATTTAGAGAAAGGCAAACTTTTTAATTTTTTTGTAGTAAACTATAAACTAAAATATTTATAGATTCTGTCTAAATTTTAGCTTGCAAGTGTTGATGTTTTTTGTTAAACTATCGTAACCTTAGGAGGTTAAATAAACAGAAAAAATAAGAGCAATTATTAATACTATAATTGTGTACAAGCATGTAGAATGAAATCATCTACTTTAATTTGGAAAATTTGTTCATGATTGACGTCAACTGTCTGAGTTTATGCATAAGTAATATACTGTTATAAATTACGGCATCCCCCAATACGTTTTTTTTGTTATTTTATTGTTGACGTATAAATTATATACAATAACCCACAACAAACCCGTTTATACACTAATTACTTCCATGAACTGCGTTGAATTGACTTTGTTGTTACGTCGGAAACGCATTCATTTTTTCTTAAACTCTACTGCCTTGCACTCATATTTCACTCATTTATAAATTCTGATATTTTTTCCTTACACTGTATAGTTTTGCGCTCCAATGACTGCGCTCTTTTGTCTGCGCTCTTTTGTCTGCGCTCTTTTGTCTGCGCTCTTTTGTCTGCTACGCTCTAATGTCCCGCGCTCTTATGTCCCTGCGCTCCAATGACTGCGCTCTTTTGTCTGCGCTCTTTTGTCTGCGCTCCTTTGTCATGTAGCCGGGATGCGCTCCTTTTCCCTGTATAGTTGTAATTATGTCTTATGGGATTTAACCGGAGGAACCGTTTCTATACATATAGATAGTAAGGCCTGGACTGAAAACCGACATCGTAGCTTGGACACGGTAAGGCCAAGGGATGGAGGAGTAAAGATGGAAATGGTGAAAAGGTTCCTTGTTATGTTATTATTGGGCGCATACGGCATCTGGACTCTGGATTTGTATTCGTCCTTCACCATCCTTCCTTTTTCCAAGTTGCTTTTTCTGATTCAACTCGCATACCGATGTCCGATGCCGATGCCGATGCCCTTACATATAGGTATGTAGGTAGGTATAAATGTACCATGTAAAGTTCTGGTACCCTTTAGTTATTAGGTAGACCCATATGTAGGCATGCTTTACTGTTGCCTGTTGCTAAGGCCGTGGACCTTATTAGTTGTTTGACATTCGAAAGAGAGGAAGAGCAAGAGAAACAGGACCAGATTGAGTACGGGAATATTTGGGATGTTGAATCTTTTGACGTCTCATGTGTGTTGCTTGGACGTATACGTATAGTCAGTCGTCTGGCTCTGGCTGGACCGAGACCGAGACCGAAGCCGAAAACCTAAGACATTACCAGTACCAGTCGCAGTAGATGAGGTAAGTAGATACCTATTTGTATTTCTTTGGGTCCATTCATTCTGGCTGTAGGAGAGGGATGAAGGCGAGGGTAGGAGAGGCAATAACACATGAGCATCCAAGATCGAACATCAACAACATCTTCCTCTCCCGCGACCATCTATCTACCTACTACACAGCATCTCACCATCACCATCACACAAGAAATAAAGCAAAACCTCGGCTGACGTGTGGCGGGCTTTGCCTGTCGCCTATCAATAATACTAATACGGTACAGCACGCATACTATATACTGTTTAAACTTCTTAACTTCCATTCAATTCAAACTATGCATAGTAGCTATGCTTGTTTTTTATAATGTTTGACATTTTCAAAAAACCAAAACGAAACCGACCCCTGCTTGGTATTTTTAAATGTATTTTAAGGCGCTTTGGGTATTTTAAGTAAATGTACACGTTAAATAACCAAGTTATGATTTTAGAATTATTTTAAACATTTAATCGTTTACAATTTTAGTTTTCGATTTTTCCTTGTTGATTTCTGATTCTATTAAATGTATAACCGGTAGTGATACTGCGACTGGCGGTATTTAGCTGATAAGAATTAAAATGTACATTCGTAACCGCACAAAGATTTATCTGTGTCTCTGTAATGCTCTCTGCATCTTAAAAAGATTCTAATCTATGTGAATCTTTATGTAGCGGATAGTCATGTCAATGCAATGCCAATGATGGTTTTTATTTTGTTGACTTAAATACTAAATAGTGACTCTGTGGATGAGACTATGAATTACGAATACAAAAACGAATGGAAGATCTGGCTGGATACTGGATAGGATGTTGATTCTGGAGTCTGGATTCTGGATATAATCACACACGATGGTGAAGATTGTGGATCACATTGCATCGTAAGTACTTGAGAACCAGTGACCAGTAACCAGTACGATTGCTATAGTGGGCACGTACAAAATACATATTATAATGTGCTTTCTTCTTATACAAAAATACAAAGTCTCAAGATACATATTGAAATAAGTGCGCCTTCTTCTTCTTCTTCTTCTCCTTCTTTAAGCTTTTCTTTGACTTGGAAAGAAGTTTGAATTTGAATTCGAATTCGAATTCAACTTTGGTAGGTATGTTATATCTTTCTATGTGCTGCTTAGTCTGTTTCATATATTGTACAGGTGCTGGACATACTTGTGTGTGAAATGTGGCCGTAGTCGTAGTTGTAGTTGTAGTTTAGATTTGGTTTTTTTTTCTTCGTCTTGAAATGGATGGAGATGATGATGAGAGAGGGTGGAATGTCTAATGATTGTTTCGGGGAAGAATTCAACATTGAACGAAACCTTTTATCCAGACTTGCATCATGGCCAGGGTTCTTTTGTGTAGCTATGTACTTTACAGCTATACTGCATATCATATTATACTTACGCAGGTAGGCATAGTAATAAATCTGTTTCTCCCGGATCATTGCATACTGCATTGTTCATATAGTATCTCCCTCTCTGTCACTCTGTGTGTGTGTGTATCTTTATAAAAAACAGAAAATGAAAAGAACAAGAAATAATATTTATCTATATCTGTGTGGGTTTATATTATATATGCCTACTATAATTATTTATTATAGGCATATATCAGTAATCGTTGAATGAATTTGGAAGTACAAATACAAATAGCAAAAAATACTATGTGAATTATTAATATCAGTATTTTAACTGCAAATTCTACTATGTATTTTCATTTACAAGTTTATAATATATTAGGAATATGCCTTTGTAGAAATAAATATTACATAATAAATTTTATTCCAGAAAATTAATTATGCGCAAGGACTGTGCTTACAAAAATACTTTTCCAAAATTATTAATAAAAATAAATAAGCACAAAAAAAAAATTAAAAAAATAAAAAAAATAAAAATAGTGACATATTGGAGTGGGTGAATGCATTAAAAATGAGTGCAAACGTTTTTGCTGTTAAAGCTATTCCAGGCCGTTCTCTAGAATCATCCCTTTGCAGACACTGTAAGGAGAAAGAAACCCTCGCTCATGTTCTAGGGAAATTCCATGTGGGTAACTTACTGAGAAACAGCAGACATCATGAGGTGCGATCAATAATTGCTAATCATCTTAAGACTCTTAACTGGAATGTTTTTGAGGAGGTTACAGGTGGTGCTTCTAAACGTGTGGACATTATATGTTGGCGAACGGAGTCCAAGACTGGATATATTCTGGATCCTACTATACGTACGGAGCAAAATTTAGGTCAGGCGGAAGAGGTTAACATTGAAAAACAAGCTCACTATAATCCCTGTATTCCTTACTTTTTGGAAAAATATCAACTTAAGAAGTTAGAAGTTGTTGATCTCCTAGTAGGTGCTCGTGGCTCAATTCCTGCATTTTTTGAATCATTTCGAAAAGATATGCGACTTCCTTCAACCATGATAAAGGAAATCGTGATTGCTACTATCCGCGGCTCTTGTCGAATTGCCCATAATCATTTATATAATATGAACTTATGTAATAGCTAGTTTTAAAAAATAACAAATTCTAAAAAACATTATTATTAAACATTATTCTACAATTATTCTAAAGCTTTTTAATTTTCCTAAAAATGTATATCAGTGTACCACCCGATGTTTAGTAAATGCCGTGGTAACGTAGTAAAAAAGTAACATAGTGGAAAACAACTGTGGAGTAGTAACTTTCGTAAAATTCAAGTTTACTTTTTTCAGACCTCCACAGTTATTTTCCACTATAGTATTTTTTACTACGTTACCACGGCATTTACTAAACATCGGGTGGTACACTATTGTTCTTACTAGGGGGAAACCCGATGAATTGTAAATGCGTTGTAAAGTTGTAAAATAGCAAAGTTGTGACGGTTACCATAGAAATATTTACATTGTTAGTTTTAATACGCTGAAGTACAACCTTTGCAAGTTTGTAATTCTAGCTAATTCAAATCTCACTTTTAACACTACTTTCAAGTTTAATTTTGATTGTCCACACACACAGGCTCCTCCTCGATCATTATTATTGGTTTGCAAACTCCGAAAATTCCTGAATCGTTGAGCTTTCCATTAGAAGTAAATAATACATAACACATTTTTCTTCAGCATCGGGTGTACCCAAAATAAAACTGTGGTACTTTTGGAATGTAATTATTTCCATGGTAACTGTCACAATTTTGATATTTTACAACTTTACAACGGCATTTACAATTCATCGGGTTTCCCCCTACTGTGTCTTAATGGCAAACGTTATTGTAACGTCAGTTGTAAATAAATATTTAAGTTCTCTCTGTGTAGTATTTTTTTTACAAATATATAAACGGGTTTTCAAAAATGGTTAAAATCAATATAATAGGGGGAAACCCGATGAAATGTAATTGCCGTTGTAAATCTGAAAAACAGTAAAATTGTGACGGTTGCCGTAGAAATAATACAAAAATGTGATGGTAACCGTAGAAATAGTTACATTTTGATAATATTTCTACGGCAACCGTCACAATTTTGCTGTTTTTCAGCTTTACAACGGCAATTACATTTCATCGGGTTTCCCCCTAATGAGTTCTTTTGTGTCACCGTATTTTTTATTGCATGTTTGTGAGAATGATTTTTAAAGAATATTTTGCATTTTTGAAAGGTGCAGTTCAAAGATTACGACTTTTAAAAAAACTGCAAAAAGAAATGTTTACAAAATGTAAAAGTGATAAATTTTTAAGTTTGGGAATACAGAGATATACTTTTTTCTAAAATCTTTAAAAACGTTTCAAATTTTCTAAAAGCTACTAAACCACGTCAGTTTTTTGTACAACCTGCAAATTAACATTTTGCATTTTTCCAAGAGCTCGCAGCCATTTTCCATTTTTTTATAAGATCAAAATTCAACTTTTTTTATTGCCTTCCTTTGAAAAATATTGATAGCATGCTTTGCATTTACAAACCACGTACCAGGTACCTAGATTGATAAATAATGCTAGCGTATGTGCATAATATACGTATTGGTGTATGCATACCCACGAAGCTATATGTAATTACAGACGTAATTACGTACAACGTACCTACCTACATAAAAACTATTAGACGTAGGCAAAAGACACTCCATGGAATCGGTTTTCCTTCTTTGCTCTGGTATGGTGTGGCGTTTCTAATTCTCGTCTTCTTAGAAGACTGACGGCATAAGAGAAATTCCCAAAAGTTTATAACTGACGCTTCGCGGCTTCCTCGTTCACCGTAATAACTCCTAACCGTTTACAAAGAACAAAGTTTTGAAAGAGTTTTTTTTTACGTTGTTGTTGTAATTTTTTATTCTTGCAAATTTGAAAAATCTAGTTGCCTACTTTAATTTATATTCCGAGTGACCTTAAGACTTACTTCTGAAGATTTTACAATGAAAATGAAAATGGAATATTAAATTCAACTCACTACTGCTGCTGCTGCTGAATGATGTATAATACGTAGAGGTTACACCAAAAAAAAGAAATAAAAATTATTGTATTGAATAAGAAGAATCTCGCTCTTGCTCGCAGCGGCATCGCATCATATATACAATTGTAGTACGTTATTTTGCAAAAACAAAAATTACTATTAGAATAAAAAATGAATAAAATAAAAGTACATGTCCTTAACTGGCTCTATAGCACAATTACTGACACTGCCAGTGAATGTTGGTGTTGGACTATCTCCTGGCGATGGCGCTGGCTTTGACAGCTATACAATATTATAGAAAAGAAATTGAAACAGACGTGACACTATATGTACACTATATATCCTATATGTACCACACGTGACCAATTGTCTCTAAGGGAGGCAGCATACATATGCTCCAAACCCAAAGATTACCTATGATTAATGAATACCTGAATAAGGAAAATGTCAAGTTAATTTGCATACAATCTAAAATATCTTATCTGAATAGTGAGACAAAAATTTATTTTACATCTTGAGTTATAAATAAAAGATGAAGAAAATGCGCAAAAATACATCAATTAAGATGGAGAGGTACAGATAAAAAGCAAAAGCTAAAATATGATTCAAAACTCAAAACAACTTTGTCATGACCATAAGGACACATGTTTTATTTGACAGGAGAAAATTAACCAATCGCAATTAAGCTCATTAGAAGAACGAAAAAAAAATGGAATACCATTCTTTTCAAGTTAAAATCCCAGTTCCCAGTGATGGGCTGATTATTTAATTAGCTATACCTTTTTTGAATTGCAAAACGTACAACTTTCAACAGTTTAAAAACAAGGATAGACTTATAGAATTACACAGAATTTTGTTTAAATATTTCAAGATGTGATTTTTTTAAATAGTTTTTTTAAAAGCGTCAAATATAATATGCAAATTTCGCTTGCATAGATATCCCTAAAATGGCCCATTTACAAGGGAGGCAAACCGTATAGTATTTTAAAACCACTGTCTACTGTGTATGCAATTGTTGAACCCGAGTTTGAATTTTTAGTGTACTACAAATCTCAAACAACTCGGTCACATTTTGAGCTGTTCGCTCACTGTTGCCCACCAAAGTTTACAAAAATGGATGTTTTGATAATTATGTAGCTATTTGCCACCCTGCGTACAAGTAGCTCCTACAATTTTTATCTGCTTTTAAAATAATTTAAAATTTTGATATTTCCAGAACGCTACACCTAAAAATATTTATGGGTTTTTAAAAATTCAAACAAATTTCAATTTTTCGAGAGCCTTTTTAAAAACTAGTTTCGAAGAAAAAATATTAAATGTTTGAATTTTACAAAAAAACCAGAAGTGTTTTAGAAAATTTTCTGGAAATAGCAATGCTTAAAACACTTTGAAAATCGGTTGAAAATTACAGAAGCTACGCACGCATGAGTTACATAATATGTAATCTATTTTGCTATATTATAGCAAAATAGATTAAAACCAAGTACAACAAACTGCACTTTCCTTTTCTAAACAATGGAATATCTAAATAGCAAAACAGTGCCAGTACCAGTACCAATATAGTCTCCCAGTATTGTATTTAAGTATGTAGCTACAATGAAATATTTAAATGTAGGTCTGTAGATAGAGGTTTTGAGTTATTAAGAGTAAAAATGAAATATACCAACTATATACATCCCTACATACTACATTCCAACTACGTTTATTTAATTTCTTTTCGTATTTTAAAACAATGCAATGAAGACAACATACTAAGCCCTTAAAAAACACGCTCAAGCAAATATGACTACCTACTATGTAGCCTAATAGCTCAGAAAACTAAAAAATAATATTTCTAAAGTGTGAACTGTCAATTACATGAATAAATTATTTCCCATTAACGCTCTCAAACTCTAAACATGAACTAAACCATTTTTTGACCAGTACCAAGTACCAACAGTACCAGTTCTTCGGAAGGCAAGAAGAGCTTCAAGAAGAACAAACTTATTCTCACATAAATTATTCAATTTACATCTAAAACATGGACAGCAAACAGTAACGTATATATATGCACAGTACAGTCAACAGTGGTTCTCTTTCTGTTATTTATTCCAGAAAAAAAAATCGTTAAACGACGACAGAGACAAAGTCATTGGAATGTGTGAGCTTGGTGGAAGGAGTGAGTGTAATGAAAGCTATAAGGTTTCACTTTGAAATAATGTGCATACCACAAAAATGACATAGTAATTGCACGGGTATTTACCTATATGCATATATATAACATACACTCCACATTATTATTATTATGGATCTTCACAATTATTCTTCCAACAAACATTTCCATTTTCATTTTCATCCTTTTTTCCTTATACAGGAAAAAAATTCAAATGGGAAAAAATGCTCGGAGAAAAAAAAATATACAAACTGGCTATATGAGTGATACGCTTTGTTGTTCACAGATTACAGATTAGTATAGTATACTTATATAGTAGTTACATATTATGTTATGTAGGTAGTCAAAGAAAAAGCATTGATTGTCAGTCTTGCTCAGATAGTAAAGTACAGATGTATATATTACGCGCGTAGCCGCATAGTTACAATACATGAAATGTGCAATTAACGAGTTTCTCTCTATTTGGTATGCTATGCCCAATGCATGGAATTTCAGAAATCAGATCTCTCTCTCTCTCTCTCTCTGCTGTGTGTGTCTCTAGTATTGAACTGATATATGCATAATATTATTAATTATTTTACATCTATCTATCATTGATAGGGGAGTACAGCTCTGGGCTGAATTAATAACTATCAGACTATAATTCATTTAGCCGTAGCCGTATATAGTGTAACACATTATGTATATGCAATTTTATGTAATTTAAGTTTCTCTAATTTTTATCTTTTTGAATAGCTAGGACTTGGAACATGAGATGTATTTATTCAAAAATGACGAATTTTTTAAAACATTATTGCATTGGCAGAATATTATGATGCTTCTAAATTAAATAAATAAATTATATGTATCGACAAAAATATTATTAAATATTTTCCTTATTTTATTTTGAAATTTACAGAAATGTATGTGTATGTACTTATGTGAATGCATCTAATCTGATTATCTGATATTTTGATTGTCTATAATATGTGTAATATGAATTTATGAATGTATGAATGTATGGAATTTCGCTGCTTAGGTGCTTAGGTGGGGATATGTGTTTATGTATTAATGCCATACATACAACAACAACAAGAATTAAAGGTGTAATAACAAAACAATAAAATAAACATTTATCTTGTCTTATTGGGTCTGGGTCTGGGTAATGGTGACTTGAGGCACATGGACAAATATGATATAGGACGAGATATTATGTGATGTGCATGGACCAGCACCCAGCACCAGATACTGACTGATACATACGACCGTAAATGAATGTGAAAAATGGACACGAAATAAATGCATGTATAGTGTGAGAAGAAGCAAAATGACCCATATATCCAATTTTAGCTAAAATTATAATGCGCTGTGTCAAAAAAACAGTAGATGAGATAAATGTGTCAAATGCTAAATTCGATTTTTTGAAAATGTGCAAAATGTTTTTTATCCATTTTTTTAAGAGTTCTTATTTACATGTTTTTCAAAGGTACAAAATGTTCTTTATCCATTTTTTTAAGAGTTCTTATTTACATGTTTTTCAAAGGTATAAAATGTTCTATGTACATACTTGCTTTTGCAAAGAGTAAAATTTTATATCGACACGTTTAAAAAAAAGCAAAATGGTGTATTTCAATGTTTTTCCAATGTACAAAACGTTCTATTTCCATGTTTTTGAAACGTGCAAAGTGTTCATTTGCATGTTTCTGAAAATTGCAAAATGTTGTATTTGCATTTTTCAGAAAATTAAAAAATGTTCCATTTACGTGCTTCACGAAAAGTGCAAAGTTTTTCATTTACATTTGTTTTTGAAAAGTACAAAATGTTCTATTTCCATGTTTTTTGAAAAGATCAAAATATTATATCAACATGCTTCGCAAGGTTTAATTTTTTTTATAAATACTGAATTTTGATTTTAGCTAAGATATGGCTCATTTTGATTCTTCACACAGACTATATGTAACATGTTCTGTATTATTGTTCAGCATAATAATAATATTCTACATATTTTACATTATGCAATTTTTCATTTTCATAGAATGGAATTCCTGCCATAGGTTAATGGTTTGCTTTTCTTCTCTCATCCCATAAAAGTACAGCTTCCAGCTCTTTTTACTCTCTTCCATGTCCATAAGATTATTATGTGGAGATGCGGAGACGGAGCATAATGTGTAGTATGAAGGTGCGTCAGGGAATAAATTCTTCTCACTCAGATACTTTCAGATAATGTTACCTTAATTCTTGGCCTTAATAAGCTCATTCTCAGTTTTTAATGTACATTTTAGAGACGTATAGGCATAGCCGATATTGTTATTGTTATCGTTATCCGTAGTTCGTTTGAAGGTGAAAAATATGTGATCAAATATTAAAATGTAAAATATACCATACACACGTTTAAGTATGTGCAACATTTCAAATGTCAAACTTAAAAGGAGCTAAAACGTTCTATGTACAAACAATGTGTATATGGGAATGTAGGCACATGTTTTACAAAAGTGTAAATCATCCCATCCGAATCCTTAAAATATGAAGAAAAGTAAATCATGCACGGATGAGTTTGCAAGGAAATGTGTTTTTTTTTCTTCAATAACATTCTTAAAAAACTTAGCTGCGCATCTCACTTTAAAAAGACGGAAAAAGTTCAAAATTTTGAACTGTAGGAACCACTGTAAAAATTATGAAAGTAACTTGCATATTATTTAATGTTTTTTGTAGCAATAGCATTGCTTGCACCTGTAAGAAGTATTTAATTTTTTTAAAGGAATTTTTGTGTTAGCTTTGCTTATAAAAATTATCTTTATGACATACCATGCCAAAAGCCATGATTATTTATATTTTAATGATAATTTTATTACAGCTTAAAAGACCAGTATGTCAGAATCAAGATATTTGAAGAATACGTCTTTAATGCATATACCTACGTACCTATATCTTGATTAAATCCAAAAAAATCCAAAATCCAAAGTCACTGCCTGACAACAAGAAAGGAAGATATTTGAATTTGAATTTGCCTATGGTATCACACATCACACACATTCTTGAGGACTTGAGGTTGAAAACTTGGAAATGGCTAAATGTCTTATGTCTAATCACGCCTCTTGTGTAATTGTACAAGAATTCCGACTGTCATTTGTAATCATAATCTTAATCACACAATAAATTTTATATTCGCATGATTACCTCAAATCTGACAATGAATTGTACTTACAATCCCATTTCTATCGTTATGCGTACATGGAAAAGTGCGTAATTGGTGATATTAAATTTTTATATAATCGAAAAGATGTTCGGAGCAAGTGAGGCAGAAAGAGAGAGAGAGAGAGAGATTTGTGCATAGCTTTTGGATTTTAGCTTTTTCGCTTTGGCTTTTGCCTTTTTGACAAGGTAAGTAAGTACCCATAGCTACATAGATCATGTTGAATGAGAGGAGAGGAGAGACTGTAAAGACGAAGGAAAAACCGACTAAACCTGATTTTAGTCAATGGATCCTCACACACAACAGTAACTTATTGCGCGGAGTAAATCTATGATATATATTATGCACAATGTACTTACATGGTCAAATCTAATCCATGCAAAACATCAACCAGGATCTTCATCATTTCATATACCATAAGCATATAGCATAATATAGCCATGTCATTATTTCATTCTAAAAGTCAAATCAAGTGTACAGCGAGAGTCAAGAGTTTGCATCATTCATATCTCCATTTTTCCTGAAATTATTTCCATTCCAATGGATTTGTATTATCAACAAAGTGGCAAAATCATTTCAACTTTTCAGCTTCAACGAGAACGATACCGGATCGGTGCAGTGTCAAAAAACAATTTCATTGAGACAAGATACAATTTTTAAAGCATGCAAAGGGTATTATTCCATATCTTTTGCCTATTAACTTACAAGGGGATGACGCGACATGACACACTCAGATTTTCAAAAGAACGATTCAGAAAAATCACTTTAAAAATTGAGCCTCAAAAATAAGTATTTTTTTATGTTTGAATTTTAAAAATCCTGAAATAATTGTTTAGAAAATGGTATAAAGATTACAAAAAAATTCCTTCCAAATCTGGCAAGAATTGTAAAATCTATACAGAGTGGAACAAATTTCAGGTACATAGTGGAAGTGGAGATTGTTAAAATGACTTTTGGTTATTTTAAATTAATATAGAACGCTTTTTCAACGTTTTAGTAGACGTAATATGTTTTGTGTTTTGAAACTTGATATATACATAGGCTATATTATGACGAAGAAATTTCTTATAAGGTGGTGGTGGTGGTAGTGTAAAATATACGAAAACTACTTGGAAACACTAAAAAAAAATGAAGGAGATGAGGATGGGGGCTAAGGACTTGTATAATTTTATGTAAATACTTATGAGCTACAACTTGTATAATGGCATTCTTCTTCACACGGTCAAAAATTTACAAATTCTTATCACAACACAATCACATGGAAAATTATTATGTCAGAATGTCAGGAGAGTAGAAGGTGTCATTTTTAGTATAGGTTATAACTTTTTTTCGTACCTACCTACAATTTATTCCTGCTATATAAAAACACAAACAACAAAAATGGCAAAATACAATGCCAAAGCATATTTAAAAGTAGTTATATTTAATATGTTATTATAAGGATGTCCAACCTTGGTATGTCATGACTTTCTTGATTAGATTCAAAATAGTGTATGTATACTAGTACCAACCTATTATTTATCTGTACTTACACAAAAATGCAGTCTGCCTCCTTGTGTTAAGGAGGTAGCATTAATATTAATATACGTTTAATGTAGTACATTATTACAAAATTTGTTTTTTCTTAACATGCTAATTGATAATAATTGACTACAGTTTAATTACCTAACTTCAATTCGAAGCACTATTATATACAGAAATGTGACAATTTTAAAATGGTTTGAATTTGTATTTTTGTTTAAAAAAATGCAAAACTTAATAACTGCTTAAAAATTGACTTGAGAGCGCCGTCTATCACAAGCCCTGTATCCAAAGGGAAAAGTATGCGAGTTTCAAACTACCATGTGAGAATGACAGATGAAGATGAAATAAGTGCGTAAAAGGTAAAGACCTAGAACGTTGAAAGTGCGTGTTATGTTTCGGTATTATTGTACTAATTCTACTGTGTACGCACTGCGTAATTTCCCCTGTGAGTTCAATCCCCGGGTATTTTTGAGTCGCAGTACGAACTGAATGATATACGACCGATACGACGGGAGTATTCATTGGTGCATTCACGATCTTACTGACAGTCAGTAGTTGGTAGTACTACGCAATTTTTTCACAAGAAACTTGGACGTGAGTTTAGGATTCTTGTTGTTGAAAGTTGAAAGTTCAAAAGTAAAAGGTAAATACTTTTTTTAAATACCCCCACTGCCCTGCTACATACTACTACAATTATTTATTATACTGATAATTTTTTTCAAAAATTCTAAACTTAAAGGGTTGGGTTTCTCTTGGACACCTTTTTAACGCCATTCATATTCCTAAGTTTCTTGATACATCGCGAAAATCTTACAATACTGATCATGGCGTATCGCTCCCAGGGGTTGAGTAACTCGGATTTGGTAAGAATTTTAAAAGGTTCGTGTCAAATAATTGCTATATTAAAATTCAATTTAACATGGAATTTTTAGATTATATTAATTAATTAATTATTTATTATTGATTGTGGGAGGCAGCAGACCATGTTAATTTTTGTTTTGTTCGTTGCGATTATACCGTTTATATTATTAATTTTTTAATTAATTTAATTATTTATTATTTGTCAGTGAAACTCTATGTGCTGTCTCTAGTATTTCTCTTTAGGCTCAGAAATTATACTCAGTTTTCCCTCAGTTGTCAGTGATACATAAATATATTGGACATTGTTTTTAGCTCAGGGAATTATCAGGAGTAGTCAGGTTGAAATGGCTATGCTGTTGACTGACAGACGTTACTACTCTCCAAGAAGTCCCTATCAGGATGCTCCTCAATGTAAGTTTAATATGTAGATCTGCCCAATTAATTACTACTTAAAACGTACAAATAATAAATTTGAGCAACTTAAATAACAGCTGCAGTGTTGCAAATTAAAATTACGATAGAATTAATATTGTGCATCTTCGATTTTTTCATATTTTCAGCGATTGGGTATTCCGCCACTATTTCTGCGCCACACATGGTAAGTACTTTGTATTAAAAATAATAATAATAATTTATTCACTAAGTCGATTTGGCCTCAGCCCATACAACATGTGACCCTAAATATGGCCTTATTTGAATTAACTTATTTGAAGACATCTTTGGAGCTCTTTTCCCTGTAGTAAAGGTTTCAAGACAACTATTTTTTTGAAGCAAGGTTGTGGTAGTGTTGTAGTTTTAGCGCAATTACGTTGCCTAAAAGCCATCTTAACTATTAAATTAATATGGAATTCTTTAGACTACGAGCAGCTGCGCCCAAAATACAACACTAGGTTGTAATAATTGTAAATAGTACACAAATATTTTGTTGAGTTCGACTTTATTATAATCCCTGAATTGCTGTAATAAGCCGAAGATGCCTTCATAATGAATTTAATATTATCTATTTTTACAGTGCAGAGATTCAGATATGTCGAATTGTCTAATGTTAACTCAAGTATGTACATTTTATTTTATAACATATTATATTTGTAGCTACATCAGAGGCTGAGCAGCTGAGTTGCATGGCTGTGGTTATTCATAACGTAAAAACCTGACGTGGATGTGTAATTATGTTTTTATTTCAAATTTTACAGCATGCCTATGCATTGGAAATTCTGGGACCTAAGTTAAAGGAAGGAGCAAGGGCTTTGGACATTGGATCTGGTTCTGGGTATTTGACAGTTTGTATGGCTCATATGGTATGCTTTATTACAAGCATTTAAATTATATATATTTATATATATAATTTTACATGATCCAACCCATATTTTCAGATGTATTAAATTTGGTGATTGTATGAAAGTTAAATATTTGCGTGGCATTTTGATTTAAAGTTACTGTTAATTACTATTTTGATTTGTCAAGGTTGGAAAAACAGGTCTTGTCGTTGGCATTGAGCACATTCCTGAGCTGGTTCATCAGTCCATTGAGAATGTGAGTAAAGACCGGAAAGACTTTTTGACACAGAAAAGAGTGAAGTTTATTGGTAAGTATCGTTTCGATATACTTATTAAAAACACAGTAAAAGGAAGTATGTTTCGGCGGCCAGTAACTAAATATGGGCGAAAATCATGATAATTTTAGTCGCTGACGGTCGACGTGGCTGGATGAATGATGGGCCTTATGATGCCATTCATATTGGAGCTGCGACGGAAGATATGCCGCATTGCGTAAGTTTTTAAGACTGTATAGTATATTATTCCTTCTAAATATTAAATTTGAAAAAAAACTTTTGGATTTATTTTGATTTATATTTTTCTACAGTTAATCGACCAACTGAAACCTGGTGGCAGAATGGTTTTGCCGATGGGTAGAACTGCTTACCAGGAATTTGTGCAAGTAAGCAGCTGGGTCCTATAGATTAAAATTAAAATCATGAATGATTTTTAGTGTCAAGTTTATTATATTTTTTAATAAAGTTGTCTTTTTCTCTCTCTGTCGTACTTATGTAATTCAATATAGTAGTGAAATTATCGCAAGTGCTTAAAAATGTAGAATTGGGAAATTTATGACATAATGCGCTACTAAATTCTGTTGTTTATTAGATTGACAAACTCCCAGACGGATCAATCACTCAGAAGAATTTAATGGGGGTCATGTATGTTCCCCTGACAAGCACGGAGGAACAAGTGGGATCAAAGTGGCCGAGGCAGCCACCAAAGGAATACTACACAAGGTTTGTTAGTCCTTTTGATCTACTTCATCTAATGCATTTTAATTGTATGCTACTATTAGTGTTATTATTATTTTATAGTTAATAATATTATTTTGTAATCCACCAAATATATCTATCTAATAGTACGCCCCGCGTACTGTTTAAACTTGGACCTCTCAGACCCGCGTATGATTACAGAATCCGGTACTTTTAAGTGCATACAGTCCTACCGGGTAGTACGCGGGGGTACGAGGCCCACGCAAGACCCGCGTACTATTAGAAACCTGTATATTAAATGAAGATATGCCATAAATCGTGTTGAAATATCTCTTTGCAGACTTTGAAGATCTGATTCGGGATTCTCCACATAATCGGGTTCGGCTCGATAAATATTTCCAGCTCTACAATATACCTACATACATCACCATTAATACAATTGTGATTAATTATTTTGTAATAAGAACTTGTACATTTCTCCTGTATTGTTGTGTAATGGTAGATAATTAGCTATCTATTTGTTTTGAGAAGTACTTTGTATAATACACTTAAAATAACTACGAAATGAATCAGACAGAAGTTCATACCTATACCGTAGCATATTAAAAGTTTATTCATTTTCAGTATTAAGTTGTACTATAAGTTAACCAGTATTAGTATAATTATTCACAGGGTGATTGTAGACTGTACCTTTTTTTTAACATATTCATACTGCTCATACAAGACTCAAGACTTCAACGATGACGTGTCGGAGTCCGAAATAAATTGCATGCTATTTAATATGTATACTTATTATGCCCTATCCCTTGAAATGGTAGATAGTTATATAGTAACCATGCATACCGAATTAAAGTGTGGTATTTATGTATGTAGTTTCATTTTTTATATTGCAATATTGTTATCACAAGTACTTATACTAATTTGGATTCAGTAATTTAAGTTGTACAGAATTACTTGCATTATGTAATGTAATTTTCATGTTCCTGTTCAGCGTTTTTATAATAATTGTATCGTGTGTGATAGCCATCATACAATAAGTACTACTGCAATAAATGATATTCGATCAAATTATCAAATATAATCATTCTTCTTGTTTACAATTTATTGTGCCTTTCTTTCTACAGCAATTCCATAATACGTATATGTTCATACGCATGGTAATATTTTGTCCATGGGTGGGTTCAATAATAGTTTCATTGACATGATCTAATTCTTAGAAACGCAGCTATTAACATCTCGCTACTGAACAACTTCAAGATACGCACAAGAAACATTTTACCGACAATTTATTATTATTAACCAAGGATCTTTTGATCACCTTTGTAAATACCTACTTTGTAAAAACCTAACATTGGTGTATGGGCTGACGCCAAATCGACTCAATAAATAAATTATTATTATTATTATTCCTACCTATCTACATAATTTACCGGAATTTTGAAAATTCTGCAATACTAGACCAATTTCATCGAGCCATATATCATTGGAAAGCTAATCACCAGTAGAATTCAAAAGGAACGGGCCTCCATTATAACAAACCGTTTTCAAAATAACGGTCTTTTAATTTTTAAATGCCGCCAAAAATGTGTTGTATGGGCCACAATCAAAAAACAAAAAAAATGGTCTCTGCTTATTTTTAAAGAGCTTTCAAATGATATATCACTCGACAAATTACGTTAACTTTTTTAAATTTGCAATTAGGTTTTTTTGAAACCATTTAAAAACTAATAACACTCCTGCGTGCACACTAAGTTATTTAGATTTGCCTATATTTGTGTAAGTTTACTGATGAGTTACCGGTCGAAATCTTCATTTAACAAAATATTTTTTTGTTTTCGCGGGAAATTCAAAAATTGCAATATTTTGGATTTATTGAGAATATCAAAATACCTGTGCGTAAATCGTCACAGATAACCCGTTTACGGCTTCTTCCCTTTAATTTACAACCTTTTAATTGACAACTAAAATTTGGCGGCAAATTCAAAGATTGGAATTTTGAATTTTTGGTTGTATTACTGAAATTGTATATATATAAGATAAATAAAATAACCGAAAACACATTGTTCAGCTTAATTGCTTTCCTTAATTTAAAACATCTAAATTAAAACTAAAATTTGGCGGCAAATTCAAAATGCCTAATTTTGCTGTTAAGGCTGCCATAAAACAAGGGCTTTAGCCCTTGTTTTTATTAATAATATTTTCAGGAATCTGACTATCGGGAAATCGGGACTCCCGATTCGGAAGTGAGGAGCTAATGAGCGCATATACTTAAGTACTTACTTAAGTACATAGCATACAATTAATTGGTAGGGTCGAGGCGAGGGAATCTCAATTCTCAATCTCAATCGGAACATTCTGAACGCAAAAAGGAGATTTTCATTTTCGTAATTTTCATTATTTACAATTACATTAATTCACTTCACCCGTTTTGATATTTGAACGAAGAATATAAAGCTGGTGTCATCTTAAACAGGGATGCATGCGCCATCTACTAAGGTGGGCTTTAGGGAAAGAATATTTAGTAAAACAATTTAACTGGGTCCGGTGCAGTGTGGACCATTTTATGCAACAAGATTAATCCAGACTCCAGACTAATCTGAAATCTGACTAGCGAGGTTTAACCTAGGGGACGGACGCAAATGATGTCACCCAATTTTAAAAAGTTTTTGAACCCACCCACCAAACTTGTCAGCCTCTTACGCATTGCGTAAAAGGCGTAAATAGCTTAGCATACGGTGTTATTTTTTTCAACGTGGATAGCGCCATTTACGCCCGGCCCTAAAGTGAAGTGAATAAAACTGAAGACAACGCGTATCTCTCCTCATTCGTTGCCTGGCTGCGTGTGTGGGAGATTGTACTGGGTTTACTAGAAGTTAATAGGTAAGAAAAGAGAATTTGTACATTGTATTAAATTACAGCGTAGTATATAGCTTCAATTTATAATTTATAAAATTTCTATCTACTTTACCTGTCTTGTTTCTTCTGTATTTTTCGTAATAGTATCATAAGCTGTAGTAATAGCAGACAGCCCATTTTTTTCGGGAGGTTTCGTATTTTACAATTTTGCTCATTATTTCCACGCCATTTCGAATCAAGTGTACCATGTACGTAGTATGTACGCTTCATGTGAATTAATGGAGAGCGGCATGGCGTGGCGTGCCATGCGGTCCGGCCACGCCGTCCCGGTTTAGTTCGTATCTTCTGGCACTTCGAATTTCCAGTTGAAAAGCTCCAAGAACAAGAACTTAATTTTGGTATTTAGCGTTTAGTTAAGTGTATAGAAGGCGATTGTTTTTATTTTTATCTAGCATTCATGAAAGTGCTCAGTCTTATTTTTTATATATGAACTTAAAAAACCATTTTAGCCATTTTTAGATAATAAATTTTCAATTAATCCATGATGACTACCTTAGGACACCTTTTAAATAAAAAATGTAATCACTAGTTATCGGTCTGAGCTTGATTGGGATTTGTATTAATGATATAATAGATTTTTTTTAAAGTTATAGTTTTGATTCATTCTAACAGGTTTTATCGAAGGTGGTGGAAGGCGATACAGAACAGAAGTAAAGGTCTGAAAATGGAAGAGAATAGTCTTGTCTGGAGGGGGAGGCGATGCTTGAAGTATAAAACATGCCCCTCGTACGTCACTTGGACTTGTGTGTGAAAATAAAAAAGAACAGCAGTAAGTTACAATTTTCAAATTTTGATTGATACATTTTATACTATTACATAATTTCAAATAGGCTTCATAGTCGACATTCAAAGTACTGTTGACTGTAGGACGTGAGGTAGGTGTTGAAGCGAGTAACCAGGTTTAAGGTTACAGTCCGAAATCCAAACGTGCCTGACCCTATGCACTTGTTGGCAATCAAGGCTCGTGGCTGTAAAATGAAACCATTAGGTGTGACTTTGCTACACTTCGACTACCTAATTTGTGCTAGTTCGAAACTATGAGTTGCCTACAGTTAATAAATCCGTATTCTCTAAATTATAGTTTTATGTGGGCTTACCAGATGTCTTTAATTTGCAAACTCTAATGTTGAAAGTATTCATTTTTTCATTATACAGGTGGTTATACGTATTTGTTCGAAGCGGTCTTCCTGTACCTCAAAATTGCGTTCAATATTGTTTTTAGGCATTAGGCAACGCAAGATGAAAAGAATTCGCCGACAACGTACTGCCTGCTGACTGTAAGTACTCCATTATGTAGATTATTACTACAAAAATATCAATTTATGTGGAATTTTTTAATTACTATGATGAAAACACTGGCCAGAGTTATGAAAAACTAATGAACATACCATATTGTTCTATCTGATTTATTTGAAAGAATCTACAAAGAAACTTTTTATTTTAAAGTAATAATTTATATCAAGTTAGTATATTATAGCAGTATTTTATTGTTTGCTTTCTGTAGGTATATTCCACTTGGTTCGGTTTATACAGAATACTAAAGTTGGCTGTGGGTCAAGATGTTGCTATATGCATGCAATTGGTGAGTAAAATAAATTCCCTATTGTATACCTATAGTAAAGACAGATAGGGATGGCAATATTCCCATTCCCAGCTGAATATGCCGGGCATTTTCAAAACTCCCAAAACTCCCTGAAAATGCCCAAAATTCCCACAATACTCCCTTATTTGAAAACTCCCAAAATTCCCAGGGAAAATTCCCAATTTTCCTAATATTCCTTGGAAATATTCCTAATATTCCCTTGAAATACAAAATTTTGAAAAAATAAAAAACGTAATTTTTAGTAGTCCAGCAAGAAAATATTAGTAATAAAATGAAAGTATGTGTGTTTTTTTTACATTAAAGTATTAAACAGCATTTTTTAACTGTAGATTATCACAATATATACACTTTTTTCAACTTTCACACAACTTCTTAATGCAACATGCAACCAATTTAATATGCTGGTCGTGACATTTTTAATTAAGATAATAATTGAAAATGGTTTGCTTAAAAACGAATTTGATTCTACAAGCTAGTAGTAAACGTGAAAATCAAAATTAAAATTGTTTAATTTGAGAATCAAAATTTAAAATGTTGAATGTGGCGCCTACAACTAATATATGCTGTTAAAATCTTATGTATTCAAGATTTCTGCGGCTAGTGTAGATTTCGATTCAATAAACATGCATATCTCATCCAAAACTCCCAATATTCTCTCACTGAATATTCCCGGCATTTTGGGAATTTTCGTAAATGCAATCAAAGGGAGTTTTCAGTAAACTCCCAGCATTGAAAACTCCCAAAATTCCCTATAAATTCCCACTCCCAAAACTCCCAAATTCCCTGGGAATTTTCAAACTGCCATCCCTAAAGACAGATATTTACTAATCTCGTTGTTGACAGTCCCAGCTCCAATAATGTTTGATCTTGTGCGTGTATTGGCGTTTATGGCTGTAAAATTAAACTAAGGTGACTTCGCTACTTCAACTACCGGTTTGCATGGGTAGTTGGAACCTATGAATCACCTACATTTACATTACACTCGTAGTCGCACTTAAAATTGTTAGTGCTGAATGTTGTGATCTATTTTTTGTTCATAATTAACCAATTTTTTAAATCTCTTATCTAGAGTTCGGCTGTGTTTGCCTATGGTCATTCATCATGTCGCTTCTACCATCCACTTTATTTCCTCATGGTTTTGAGGTGATTGATAATAATAGGGGTAAGCCATGTTGGTCAATATATAATCACATTTTAAACTTCTGTTGTAAAAATAACTAGTATTACCTAGCTATGATGACTAACTTAGGACACCTTTTAAAAAACAAAATGTAATCATTGGTTATCGGTCTGAGCTTTATCAATAATCATTTCAGTGAAAATTTTATGAATTTTAATTGGGAATTATAATAATAACCTAATTTCTGTTTATGCAACTTTTATAGCGTCTTTCGCGATAGGGGAACATGGAACATCCATGACGCGCTTAGTTGTATTCCAACTGAAAGGGTTCCATTCCGCTTACAGAATAATGAAGAATTTCTTACAAAACAAGATTTTTAACAGTAAGCAATGAATTCGACAAAATATTGTACTAACGATTAGCTTTATAGTAAAAATTTAATAAATCTAACACAGTCCCAGCTCCAATAATGTTTGATCATGTGCGTGTATTGGCGTTTATGGCTGTAAAATTAAAGTAAGGTGACTTCGCTATGCTTACTACCGATTTTTCCATGGGTAGTCGGAACCTATGATTCACCAACAGAAACTCGACTTAGCAATATCAGGATATTTTATTAGTTGCGCAATGATGCACTTGTACCCCATTATTTTGATTACAGTGGAACCTTGTTATAACGTCATCTCAGGGGGAAGGGTGTATTACGACGTTATAGTGAGGTGACCTTATAGGCTATAACGTCACATGCTGTCATAAAAAGTCCTAATGATTTAAAGACAAACTGAGATTATAATATTATTAAATGAAGCATTGTTGTTAAAATAATTTAATTTACGAAAGATAACTAAAAGTAGTAATATATTTCACAACCAAATTTTTACAAAATAGTCTGCAATAAACGATTGCTTTAACAGATTTTCCTTGAAGATGGGGTATGTGTTTTGTGATATTTTTGCATGCTGCTATTAAAAGGTGAAATATTATGTAAATTTTTGCGTGTGGCACAGTGATTGACGTGCCTATAGTAAGGGTGACGGGTGACGTTATAAAAAGTGACCTTATAGTCTAGATATTGACTATGCTAAAGCATAGGCAGTTTGCCGGGGAAGTAAAAAACCTGACACTATAACAAGGGTGACTTTATAAGGTGAGCGCTTATAAAAAGGTTCCACTGTAATAATTGTCTGGATTTTTTACAGGTTTTTAGCATGTGTTCCTTTACGCTTGGCTAATGGGTCGTGTCGTGGTTCTGATAAGCCGCTCTCAGTCTTTCACGATACTTAGTGTTCGTGTGTTATAAAATGTGCCTTGCAAGTTTTGAAGACGCTATTTACTGACTTCAGGTATGTATATTATCTACACAAACTTCTAAACTTAATGTAGTTAGTCCACAACCAGGCAGCTGAATTCATTTATTAAATTGATTGTTAGTGTTCTATTGGTGTGGAAAATTAAATTCACTGATTGATTTGAGACTTTTTTAACAATTGATATTGTCTCAGTGTACCGGTGAAACAGTTCATGTTCTTTTAGTAGATTCTCATTGATAGCATTTATTATAATTTTGAAATAAAATATGTAATTGTTATTATTTGTATTTTACCTAATTTACAGAGTCACACGAAAGTGGAAATGAAGTGTGGCGATGAAATATCCAACTCAGCTGAGGTGTTGTATTAGAACGACAAACTAGTGTCAACAAGAATGCTACAAGTTACGTCTACTGCAGAGTTAAGAGCCGTTCAAAAGTGTAAATTAGTATTTGTAATATGTTATGGAATAAAACTTGTTGTCCATTCCTTATTACTAAGTCATGTGCTAAGTTGGCTGTCCTCAAATTGTTATAATTTTTTTGGAAATAAATGAAATAAAACTGAATATGATCCACAAATACAGCATTGCGTTGACTAGTGTGGGTTATTAATCAGGTTTATTAACTTTGGTGCACATAAGAAATTTATTTCCTTCTGATTCGGGATTCATGTTCATCTCATTTTTTCATTTATGCGTCATTGCCGAAGGATTAAGTAGGTAGATTAGATTTATTATCATCACATCTGAGACCATCGGATGTTTTGAATGACAACGAAAAATACATATGTACACTCCAAAAATCTTAGTTGAAAGGTCTACCAACCGAAATTTTCTTAAGTTACTGGCACCCATAATAAACTTAGTTTTACAAATTGAAATCCTCTATTGAGTACATTATGTTCATTTAAAAGAAGATTCAAAATAACAGCACTTGAAAAATCAAAATTTGTTTCAATTTATCTATTATCCAAAATTATTGCTAGTATTAGCTTAAACCAAATCAATATAATAAATGTCAGTAAAATTGGCAGATGTCATACAACATTGAAATGACTGAATTAATTACTTTAATTACCATGTTAAAAATTGTTTTTGTACAGGGGTGTCCCACATAATATTATGTCATTCATTTAGTCGCGAAGACGAGCTTCCTGGATCTCTCGTCTTTGATATAGTAGGGGTGTCTTAAGTCCTAATACCATTCCGATTTACTGTAATTTTAGAAAATAACGTCATTCTATTGTTATGGTCGAGGGGTCGGGTCCTTCAAATATGGACTGAAATCGATCAAAGACGAGAGATCTCTAGACAGATCTCTCGTCTTTGGAAATCGATGACATAATTATGTGGCACATCCCGCAACAGATCCCGCCCCATGTCGTCGGAATCCGTGAGCATTAGCGAACCATATGCCGTCTTCGTGTTTTCTGCCAATTTTGAAATAGGTGCAAGATGTTATTATCTATTCTATCTTTCTATCACGACTATCGCTATACAATCACTGTTGTGTTTATGTGTGGCGACTTGTCGCTTTAAACTTGTGAATTCGCAAACAAAAATGACAACACTCCTCTGACCTGACTGGAGACTGGAGTGTGCTGAGTATTTTTGTAAGTAGTAGGTTTTCTTTGTTTCAGTTTGAAGTTTGAAATTGAAAACTTTGAATTGCTGTCAGCTGTCTGCTGTGCTGTTAACAAATCCAGATATTCTAATTGAATTTAAGGTGAAGCTCATTAACTTTATAAACTAAATAATCCAGTTGCACTAAATTATTTCGCACTTATGACATTGTTGATTACATAATTACATTTGTGACTTAACTAAATAGTGTTTGAAGTTGGGGTGTGTGAATTTAGTGAATTGTCAAGATAAGCATTACATTTTACGTTTACGATTACTAATCGTTAAATTATTTGAAAATATATTATTAATTTATTGTAATTGATTATTTAATAATTATATACTTAATTATAGTCGAAGACCTTCAACCTTAAAGAAGAGCAACTTGGTAAAACCAATTAATTCTGTTTTCTCCCTTAAAACCTTTTTTTTACATGGTTTTATTTTAGTTTAGTTACATGCTACTTCCAAGAAGTTTTATTTTGTTTTCAACACTTGTAACTTGCCCATCGACCATTGCCCATTTGTATACTGGCATGGCTTGGAGGTCACATGGAAAGGATAATGATGACCTTATTAATAATTTGAAAGGTAAAAATATCGCAATATATTTTAGTTCTGAGTATAATAATTGTTGACTGCCTATATAGTCTGAGATTGCAGAATGAAACAGTCAGTGCATTCAAAATTTAATAGTGCAATCAAAATTTAATGTTGTGTTGTTTGTAATGACTGATTCTATTAGTTGATAAGGGTTTTTTTTAAATATTCTAGCGAATAAGATCATTCAAAATAGTCGAGTTGAGCAAGCTATGAGATTAACGGACAGAGGTTTTTATGCTCCTATAAATCCCTATCAAGACTCTCCTCAAGGTACGATATCTTGATTTTAATTTTTCCTATATAAAGACAATACTTAAGTACTTACGTTATACGTTGGCTTAATTAAATATGTTTTCTCAGAAAATTCTCTTAAAATCTAAACATAATATTGATAATAATACGTATTTATCCGAATTTATTAGGAATCGGCTTCTCTGCTACTATTTCGGCCCCACATATGGTACAAAATAATATTAATTTCACATATTTTTTTGTAATTTAATAATTTAATCATGTGCTTAATTATTTATTAAAGGCGTCCGTAGTTTCTGTACTTTGATTTGATAATGGAAAATGATAAAATGACGCATTACAAATCATATAATTTTTGTGTATACTGTTTTTGAACATGCAGTGTAGTTTCTTAAATATTTTTACAACAAATTATTAATATGTTTTTGTTTGTTATTTAATTACTGCAGCACGCTTACGCTTTAGATGTTCTACATAAACACTTAAAAGAAGGAGCTCGGGCATTAGACGTAGGACATGGGACGGGATACCTGTCTGTTTGTATGGCTCATATGGTACAGTTTTACAGTTCAAGTTGATATTTTTCTAACAACAAAAATATTCTGTACATAGCAAGGAGTAATTTTTAGTTTTGAAGTTAATATGATGCTATTTAAGAAATGCTTCTACTACTTTTACATTGTAATGTGCTTGCTTCTTCTTACATTGTAAAGGTTGGATCAACAGGGCGGGTTGTGGGCATCGAGCATATACCTGAACTAGGAACAAAGTCAATCGAGAACGTAAAAAAAGATAAGCCTGAGCTGTTAGAATCTGGCAGACTTAAATTAATTGGCAAGTCTTGTAATATAATATTACAATATAATTTTATTTGTTATTGTATACTTTTGGCTATTGAATATTACTTAGATTTTTGTGTTTTTGCAAAAAAGATTCACTATATATATTAGATCATTTGAAAAACCCATATGTATTTTTATTATTCCATCTGCATTTCTATAATATAGCAATTAATAATTTATTGCAATATTTAGTTGGTGATGGACGAAAGGGCTACCCGGAGGACGGTCCGTACGATGCTATTCATGTTGGGGCTGCTGCTCCAACCATACCACAGCCTGTAACTTATTTGACTTATATCACAATAATTAGTAAATATAATAATTTTCAGAGAATAATTCCAGAGTTCTGTGTTACTTACGGATACAATACAAGTTCCTTTCAGTAATCTTTATTATTCTGCAGTTAATTGACCAACTAAAACCAGGCGGACGGTTAGTTCTCCCAGTGGGTCCGGAAGGTGGTAACCAGGAGTTAGTGCAGGTAAATATACATACGAAAGTTACTGTTACATGGTTAATAATTATTACTTATAGTGATACATAGGTTACAAGTTACAATAAATTGTTATTATTAATATGATTCTAGATTGACAAGCTAGCTGATGGAACACATAAACAACAAAGCCTAATGGGGGTTATTTATGTTCCCCTAACAGACAAGGAACATCAGTATCCTCGAAGGTGCGCAGCAACTTGATTAAGATTACATGTTAACTTGTAACTTAGATTAGATGAGTATCTGTGTGATTCATGCTCGTTTCATTTAAATAACCTATTACCAAAACTAATGATTGACCCAGTTTGTTTGCTTTTCACGTTCCCACTTTCATCTTTGCTGTGCTGTGTTATTTATTGTGATGTATTTTGAGCAACTTTTGAAAATTATTTTGACATTTTGTAGCCTTATAGTTCATTGATTGTTGAAACATTCTTATTTATTCTGGAATCTGTCCATTTCGCGTGACAGCAGTATTAGTAGTTAGCTTTATTTTTTGCCTATAGATAATATCTTGAATCCAAAAATCATTTATTTATTTATGGAATTTCTTCCTGAAGTTTGAATGTTCTTTTTAACTTACAAGGCAAGGTTCTTACTAAAAACACTAAACAACTATTAAAAATAACTGTAGACAAAATTCTCTATAATCTAGCAACCCTATATGCGATGTGAGTGGATAGTGGATTACTAACTTGAAACTAAGAATAACTGATTATAAAACCATATTTAATTTGGTGTGATGTACGTAACTACTTTATTAGTATATAATATTTTAATTCTATTAATTTAAGAAGCAAAGTCAAATTATAATGTTTCCATTATATTTAATTTGTAGCCGCACGGTTGACCTCTGAAATCTGAGTTAAAGTTAACTGATTCCAAAAATTCTCTCTTACTCCTTATCAAGAAATCAGAACCAGACATTCTCCTGACAGCCACCCTCAAAATAAATTACGATTTATCTGTTGCTACCTAACACAGGACTGCGACTGGTTTAATTAGTTGATTATTGCTTGATTTATTGAATTGTTTATTGGAATTTTATTATATTTCCATTTGTTGTACTAACTGAAACAATTCGGACCAATTTCCAATATAGCCTTAGAAATTAATATACTTAATTATGCTATATAGTTTACTTATGTGCAATATTATTGCATTATAGAAATATAACTCCTTGACTGTTTAACATTATTAGTTCTAATAATTCTAATTAACAACAAATGCCGAAGAATATAACAGCAACCTAACCGGTGTGAAATGTAATCATTATACTTTATGTGGAAATATTGGCTTAACTTTATCACTATCGTAATCGTGTAAGGTGTTTTTAGTCAAAAGGTTTTTAATTAATTATAATATGTAAGTACTTACTGGAAAAGAACATCTTTACAATACCTCCTGTGTTAGCTATAACTTTATTAAATTTAAACATAAAAAATCATGTAAACTTCTCCTTACGCACAGTTAAAATAGTTAATGATATTGCTAATAATGTTTAATTTGTCAAAAGAATCATGAAAGAAAACATTAAACAGGAAAATTGCAAATTGCACTATACTTACGTATATATCTATAATGTTGTAAGTTGATAATAAATAAATAATTACCCAATATATTCCTTATTTATGTGTCTTATATTTTATTTTTTCACAGTAATATTAACGATTATTTATGGAAGCAGTTAAAACAGCTACTTTTACACACTGGCATCGGGCATGGAGCTGTATAAGTTGGTCGCTCCGTACCCTACCCTTCAAAATTCCGGGTACGAGCCTTTTCAACGCGATGTAAAGTGTTCTATTTGAAATGCATTTTTTGGTACAATTAGGCGTTACTACTTAAGGACAAGTAAACAAAGAAGCCAATCTTTAATGAACCTCTTGCAAAAGTACACGCCCTGGGCGGAGCAAAAGTGAAACATGGTTTTCATTGAAATACATACGTCGACCTGAGAATTAATTTTACGGTTACCACAGGCATGGCACTGCCAATTTAATTATCATAAAGTGTTAATTGTGCATTTATCTTTAATTTGCGCCTATAAACCTCATATTAGAAATAAATCCATTTAAGAATACGTATGATTTTGCATTGCTTGTTTCACGTTTGCTCCGCCAGGGCGTGTACTTTTGCAAGAGGTTCATTAGTGACATTGAAATCAGTGAGAATTTTAATTTAATCCGCGGGGCAATGTGCCCAGAACATCCTACAATCACCAAGGAATCATCCGTAAATGCTGTCATGTGGAGGGTCAGTGGGTTTGGTTGGGTGTTGATGACACCCCAAGTTAATGTCATGACATGGGGGTACATAGGTTCTAAAAGAGTGGTACTTTAGGCAAAATCATTTACGGACTATTCCTTAGTGCTGACTACTTTATACCGGCCGTTCTGTCTCCCTCTTCGGCTACAATTGTTAGGATCACGTAGAGCGCAAAAAGCTTCCAATTCCTATTAATCTACGATGTCGAAGTAAAACTTTCTCTGTCTAGGGGTTGTACGCCAATGACTTTTAGAAAAATAGCAAATTTTTTACCCCTTCCCTCCCTTAGTTAAGCGCATCCACATTGTAGCATCATACTAACTAGTAGGCTTTTGCTTTTACATACGTCATCTGTCGTTCCCCCTTCCTTTCCTAAATATTAACGTCATTCATCATTTAAGATTGCCCCCGTAGCACTTAAGGAACCATACGGATACTAGAATTACTATGTTAAGAGAAGCTTTTGGTGACCTACTTCATCCGTTTAGAATTTCCGAGAGTCAGGGAAATGAGGATCACTGTCAGTCACTCTCTATTTCATTTATTTTATAGGATACTTTTCACTACTACTGGCCCAAACTGCCCTACCCAATTGCCAATTTGGGATCATCCATAAATGACGCCACATGTAGTGTCAATGGGTCTACTTAGATATTGATGCATCCAATGCTAAAGATACGCATATACGCGATGGTTAAGCGATGACAGGAGGGTCATAGGTCATAGGGTCTTACAAATGAGGATATTTGTTTGAAATCATTTATGGATGACCCCCTAGCCAATTTATATAACTCAACATTATTACACCGGTGCGGTGGGTCTTTATCGGTTAAAATACATGGGGTCAATAGTCAATAGCATAATATGTACTCGAGCCGAATTCCGAATTAATGTAATAATACATGGCATATTATGTATGTACGCTGTATGTAAACTGTAGCTGACTATATTTTAGGGTAGATGGACCTAAGCGCTAAGTATGGCCAAAAGTTATGAGAAGCCCAGAAACCTTTTCTGTGATGTAGTCCACGTAATTTGGGGTTGATTCTCTCTCAAGCCTGTGGAAGGAGCCCACTTTGACACCCACAAGTGGGATTGAGACGATAATCTTTCGAATTTCTTTTTTGATTTTCCAACTTCGGAGCTGCATACTTGTGACGAGGATTTCATTTTTGAAGTCCTTCATTCTCTCTGGGACGGAGAAAGCCTTGTCATACATAATGGAGAAGAGGAATGTGTGGTAGATCCCTAAGCCGAGGAGACAGGCGGACGCCACTTTTTTTCGATGGAAGAATGTGATGCCAAAGAAGTAGTTGTCGATGGCCACGGACAGCCAATAGATCTTACAGGCAAAGATGATGTGAGCATTGAGATCATTGAATAGTTTTATGTTCAACTGCATCTTCCGACAATTCATACATTCCTTCAAAAGGGACGTCGAGTTCACGATGAAATCTTTTGACCTTGGATTTAAAAAAAAAATGAAAATATAAATATATATTAATGTGTTATAGGTTACTATTAACTCTACGTATTTTTCTTAAGATCTTCGTTTTTGAAGGATTGAAGGATAAGAAATTAAACAAATATTTTTTATTATATAGCGAATTTAAAATCAAAATAACGCTAGAAAGCTATAGCCCGCTCGTCATTAAAAGAAAAACTGTCCTTACACCCATCGACTTGATGAAATCAAATTAATTAACTTATCTCAATCCCATTTATACTTCGTTAGTTTGATGATCACCACCAGATCGTGAAGATCGTGGGAACCGGTCTGCTTGCGGTGGGTCATGGGATTGCACTCGGAAATACTGAACGGATACTGTAGAGCACCAATAGCTTCCCATGGAATGCTTCCAGTGCTTTTAACATGATGTACATACAAAAATCATGCATACATCATACAAGTACACCATCGCAGTGGAAACTGGAACTGCATCTCTACACAGTCCGCATCCGCATCACCGCATCCCAAGAGCAATCTCTTATATGAGAAGCTTTTAGCTCCCTATTTCATCCTGTCATTATTTTCGAATTCAAGGCACTGGCCAGTCACTGATGATGACTGTCAAATGATACTTTGACGTTCCACAAGAAAAGGTACCACCTTTTCTGACGCCATACTGTCCTATTGTTGCGATTAATATAAAAACTTTACTTTAGTATAGTACGTGAGCCCATCGGCAGGCCCTCAAAGTTAACTGATAAAATTAAGAAGTGTAAAAAATTTAAAGAAAGTCGCGAGTTGCAAACGACGAAGCATTACCAGCAACCAGCACTACGTAATTTTCATAATCTACAGAAACGCGTGTATATAATTAGCTACCCTTTAAGCGACGAAGGAAAGTTTTTGTGGGTTCAATTGCTCAGAAGTAAATTCACATATTATGTACTTGTAATTAATAAATAATTAGTAGTAACAGCACATTTTGTACCCCTATGATTCAAATGCTCTCATCAATAACAGGTTTAGATGCTAACTTTGACAGGTTTCAGTAAATTTCAAAATTTTGGAAAGTGGGGTAAATCAGTTAACTACGTGTAACAACGCTGTATGTAACAAAAATACCCTTAAACTTGATTTTCTGTACCTAATATATTTAGTGCATCAAATCTGTAAAATATACAGAAAATCTGTGCGTGCTCTGACAGCGAGTTTGGAGAACTTAAATATAGCTACTGCATTATCAGTCAATCCCTAACCGAAACTTACATTGACCGCACTGTCAACTGTTAACAGTTCCTCATCTCGATGTCGGAAGCCAGAGTAACAGCAAAATCAGTTAAAAATTCACAGTAATGTGGTAAATTCTCACAAAATTTTCTAAGCGTGTAGTTAGTAATTTTTAATGTACTTTTAAATACGCTATGAATTTTTTAAAAGGTCAATTTAAATATATACTCGAATAATGAATTATGTAATAATTATTATATGGACAGTTTCGGGCCGGTAAGAAAATATTAATTTGTATTAAATTACATAACTACATAATATTACATAAAGAACTTGCTTGACTGGGAACTCGGGATCGTGCACAAATGACGTTATTGGTAGGGTCAATGGGTCTACGTGACAACTGACGATGGCATCTCATGTTGAAGATGACCATTTACGCAGTGGTTAAGCTGATGACACGGGAGTCATATAGGGTCTTAAAAATAGGGATTATTCGATGACGTCATTTGTGAAGGATCCCCCACTTACTTGATAAAAGCCATTCTTTTCTTGAAGTTTTCGGATCCATTTTGAAAGAAAGACACTTGGAGGAATATGGACTGAAATGCAACGGCCAAGTAATAGTCCAAGATGAGGCATTCAAAAACGAGGAATACACGAAATATCTCATCCGTCTGATATGTTTTGGGAAGGACGGAGAAGATGAATTGGGTTGAGTGGCGGTCATAGATGTACATCCAAGCAAATATGTTAGTACAGTAAAGGAAGAGAGAAAATGGCAAGACGAGTATACACCATTCCTGAATTGTGTACTCGCTTCTTCGTGGAATCCGGGCTCCTTATTTTTAAGAATTTTGTATATCAGCACAAATAGAAATTAATAAGCATTTAAATTTTCATAAATTACAAACAAAATATTAATTATTCCTTTTTTAAGTAAAACTTTTTCTTTAACCATAATATAATATATAATGTTTTTGACAAAATAATATTGTACCTGGTCTGACTTCACTGGCCGTCGGATAGAGCTGATTAAAGAGTGCGATGTCAATTTGAGGATTGTAAATGAATAGCCTGTAACTCCAAAAAGTTCCCACGGCTGAGAAGGTAGCAATTTGAATATGAAATGCAACATGATCCGCTTTGTAGTACTCATCCCAGAGTAAACTTTGACCCAGTCTCACATTCGTGTACAGGGAATACATAGCACCGAGAGCAAACCATAATCTGGCAAGTCCTCGTCTCCACCAATTTTTCAATGGTTTAGCCTTCCCTGTCTTCCGATTGAAATCTGTTGGGATGTAGCCGATGAAAGTGCAGATAAGAAGAAGGAAATAATTTACCTGGAGATCTTTTGGAGAAATCATGTTTAAGTAGCCGGAGGAATCGTCACCGTTGTTGTAATAATCAGGATTGCAGATGTAATTGTAATTCAAATTGGTGTTGATTTTAATGTCTGGAGTTTTTGAGCTCTGTTCACAGGGGCTCTTATTGATTCTCTCGTTTCTGATTTTAAATGCACAAAAAATATTAAAATTTACCTAATAATATTTTCTAAAACTATTTTCAAAAGTCAAGTATAAGTATAAGTGTAGTGAAAATTATATATGGATATAGGCACCGTGTGCGTTAGGACGGTTTACCTTAAAGCTCCAGAATTATTGTCCGGGTTTGGAATCTCCACCGCTTTATTAGGAAGTGTCCAGAAGAGTAACTCCGAAGCTTTGTTCCACTTTTGCCTCATATTTTGCCAAAACTCTACCGTCATTATCTCTGCATTATACACATTTATTTATATATTTTGTAATTCTCGGAATAATTTGCTTTTATAGACATTGTATGAAAGTTGTAATTCTCCCCACCGCATCGTTCGTGTCAAATTTTAACATTTGAAAATTTTAAGGTAAAACAAAAGTTGGAGTTGTAGTACGCTACCACGCTATTAAATAATACGCTATGGAAGAAGCTGAAGCGCTATATTTACTATGAAATTTTAAAGAATGGTAACATGGGATAGTAGTACTCACCGACACCCAAACCGGTACCGGCAAACTTCAATTCGAAAATTCGAAATAATTACAGGTTTGGATTTGCTGCTGAGCTACGTATGCCTAGTTAAAGTCGAACAAGTCGCATTTGCAATGTCAGGCGTCAGGTATAAAAGCGAAAATAACTACCTGTACAGACGTGCGCATTCAAATTACGTAGGATATGACACATACTTTTTATGCCATATGCCATGTCTACACCATTTCCTTATGGACCTAAAATGTACTATATTGGATAAGTTTTGATATGCTTCGATTTTATTAAATCTATTTTCTTATGGCTTCCTTTGATAATAGTGTGATTACGTCGGGCACTAGTATTAATGTTAATAATAATAATTTATTGTTAACAGAGTCTGCCATTGTGGCAAATGTTTTGGTTTTAATTGATTTTAAAATATTGCCTTTTAACTTTTAACATGTGAGTATATAGCTGTCACTTTTGTGCCCTTTTCTTCGGTGTAAAACGGTTAATTGCATTTAATATTACTCGTAATCAGTATATCGTCTGTGAAGAACCAAAATGACCCATATCCATTTGTAGCTAAAAGCAAAATCCACTATAGTACCATACAAAAATATTGAAACATGTCTTGAAAGTAGTTGAAAGCATTTAAATAAAACATTTTGCACTTTGTAATAATATCTAAATGTAACATTTTGAACTTTTCAAAAACATGTAAGCAGAACATTTTACAATTTTTAAAAACATGTACATAGAACATTTTACAATTTTCAAAAACATGTAAGCAGAACATTTTACAATTTTTAAAAACATGTACATAGAACATTTTACGATTTTCAAAAACATGTAAATAGAGCATTTTACAATTTTCAAAAACATGTAAATAGAGCATTTTACAATTTTAAAAAACATGTAAATAGAGCATTTTACAATTTTCAAAAACATGTAAATAGAGCATTTTACAATTTTCAAAAACATGTAAATAGAGCATTTTACAATTTTCAAAAACATATAAATAGAGCATTTTACAATTTTCAAAAACATGTAAATAGAACAATTAACAATTTTCAAAATCATGTAAACACAAACATTTTACAATTTTCAAAAAAATTTAAAGAGAACATTTTACACTTTTCAGAAACATGTAAATAGAACAGTTTACAATTTTCAAAAACATGTAAATACAACACTTTAAAATTTTCAAAAACATTTAAAGAGAACATTTTACACTTTTCAGAAACATGTAAATAGAACAGTTTACAATTTTCAAAAACATGTAAATACAACACTTTAAAATTTTCAAAAACATTTAAAGAGAACATTTTACACTTTTCAGAAACATGTAAATAGAACAGTTTACAATTTTCAAAAACATGTAAATACAACACTTTAAAATTTTCAAAAACATGTAAATAGAACATTTTACAATTTTAAAAACTCTTATTAACATTTTACGCATGCTTCTCATTTTTTTTATGACATAGCTCATTTTGATTCTAGCTTGAATTGGATATGGGGCATTTTGGTTCTTCACAAACGATATGCTACATGTACACAAAATATACTTGTAAGCAATTCAGGATTCAATATCACTATTAATCATATAATTAAATCCTAGCTTGAGGTTCATCATGACATACCTGTTTCCTGTTCTTTGCACACTTATAGTTTGCAATTATTTTTCCCCAAGGTTGGCGCGTCAAATTTACTAATTTCTATAATAATGGACCCAAAACAACGGTAAGGTTGAAATAGGTATACGCCTAAGGCATATATCTAGTATTTAGTACACTAAATTACTGCCTAAATTATTGCCACAATGAAATGTAAGAATTACCGCAGATACCATTTTTATGGATGGATACTATATAAAACTACTTATTATCACCATTAAAATTTTAATGTGACTCGACAGAGTCAAAGCAACTAAACTTGAAAAAATAATTCACCTTTTTTTATATATATTGCAAGTATTTACTGTATTTCACAAATCACAATGCAATCATTGAATCCAAGAATATATTATGACCTGAATGACGATGTCTCAATTTAAAATGGCGATTTCGGTTTCTGGTTTGAGATGGAGGGAAGTAGATGTGAAAAATATTTAAAATTTGAATACAGGTTTTGATCATAACAATTATTGAAAGCTAGAATATTAAGAAGGAACGGTGATCGTAATGAATGTATAGTTATCTTGTAGTTGTATGCACTCTACACAATATATGTCCAGGTCATTACACTTCCATGCGAAACCGAAAATGTCTCGCCTTCTTTCTTCGGGTTACCTACGGAGAAACAGCTTTTGGTGTGTATGCAGGTACCTGTGTACAATTTAAATGTAAAAAAATGAAGTGACATCGACTGGAAATGTTATAGATGGAAGAATGGCTGTGCCAAATTGACCTTAATAACACGTTAATAAAGCCCAATCAATCAATCAAGTGTATGTACAAGAGTAGTTTACAGGTAGTATTTATGTATATAATCAGCAAGCAAGCTACGAAGTTTAGATGAGAGCTTAATAACCCAAAAAAACGATTACAAAGACAACTAAGCAAACTACCTACCTGCTTGGTCTACCGCACGCCGCATGTTCAGTTAAAATGAACCCGATTTTTTTATTACTATTTTGTATATTTACTATATAAGCTATAGGCACCTGAGATAACCGGAATTCAACGTATATTCGATTATAGTCTTACATGCAGATACATACACATTATTGTACGTTTAGTGTAAATAGTGGTAAAATGAAATTATATACCAAATACCGGTTGTAGGTCACTTCTTTCCCAGATATTTCCTACTTGGACATTCTTACCCGGACATTTCCTTCCTACCCACGACCAAACTTACATAGGGCATTTCCTACCCCTCAAAAAAGATCTGCTTTAAATAATATAGACACATCGGTCATGCTGGAAGGAAATGTCTTAAATTTGGCCGTGGGTAAGAAATTTCCGGGTAGGAAATGTTCGGGTGGGAAATCTCCGGGTAGAAAATATCCGGATAGGAAATGATCATTTACCAGCATACCGCCTGGCGTCTGGGTGAGTAACATCATTGACCTGGTACAATTTTTAAATCATTTAATGTGTATATAATTATATAATAATAGCTACAGGAAGAAAATAATTTATTCTCAAACTATAATTATATACTAATATTTATGTCCTACGATTATAGTGTTTTGTTCCCCAAAAAATCTAACAAGCAGAAATACAAAACAAAATATGAACTTGAACGGCACAAAAATCAATAATCATAATCGTATGGATATAATGTAACATGCAACATGCAACCAACAAAATTTAATTACATTGCTGATTAAATATACGACATTACGATACACTATGATATTTATTTAATTGTGCATACATGTATTGCCTCTATTGGTTAAGGAATATTTTCCTATTTAATTTAGTATTATACAAATGAAAAAATACTAATCAGGCATTTAAGATACAATTCTAAGTTAGACTAATCTTTATACAGCGAATACAAAATTGAATACTATAAAATTATTCAATTAATACAAAATATGAACAATAAACTTTATCAGCCAAATATCGAGCTACCTTGGCCAATTTTCATTGTAGTTGCTCCACGATCTGGCAAAAGCCTATTATGGCTTATTCGAATCGGATATGCTGCTAGACACATTATCTAATTAAATTTGTTATTTTATTGTTTGTCTAACTTTTGGACTTTTATATTGAGGTATGCATGAAGTAGAAAAATAAAATAACAGTGGAGTAGTTTTTATAATTCTAAAACTAATTTAAAACTTTACAGAAATTAATCTTGAAGTATTTCCTGTTCATTACTTTACAATTTTACATAGTAAATACAGCGAATGTTTAGTAAGAAAAATTTCTTTGAAAACATACTAATTCTCTGCAACATGTAAATCGCAAAAGTCAACATGAAGTGACGACTAAGTCAAGCATGTAGAATTCGAATATCTACATGTGATTTTTTGAAAACTGAAAAATCATGTCATTCCGTTTGCTCGTTAAGAAAGAGTTTTAGACGAATAAAATTATAATAGGTGTTTGCTTATTTTGCTAAAGACAATAATAAATTGTTTATACAGTAATCATTAATGTTGCTAGCTTGTAAGGCTAGGATAATTATAAGTAATAAGATAAGTAAGCTAATGTTATTATAATTATAATTATTGTTAGGGTGTATCATCAAAGCCTCAAGCCATCCATAACGTCATTTTCATAATAACAAATTATACGTGTTTAGCCAAATGTTAATTTATAGCAAATAAGTAGGATAAATATATAAATTCATTTAAATTTGAATTATTCTATCAAATTAACTGTGATTACTATTTTCGATGGTAGCGATGCAAACTTGTGTTATTGTTGTGTATGTGATCCTAAATTGGCAATGAATAAAACCCATAATAATAATAATAATAATAATAATAATTTACGGACAATCCCGAAGCAAATAAGCAAAACAAAGAAACAAATAAATAAAACCAATGGGATGCCATTGAGTATATTTTTCCCTTTGACTAGTTATGTCTTCGGGGTGTTGAATTCTTCACGGGAGCGCCGAAAACAAACGGAAGGCAATTGTGGATTCCGTGATGATACACTTTTTACAGTATTTGCAGTTTTGCAAGTGGAGTTTTCGAATCCGAAACGCAAACGAAAATTCTTAAAACATTCAATGAACCCATTGCAAGACTACCGCCGCTTACGGAACAGCAGTGAACTAATTTTCGAAAATCCAATGCAAAATCATACGTATTTTTTAATGGCTTTATTTCCAATATGAGATTTATAGGCGCAAATTAAAGATAAATGCACAATTAACACTTTAAGATCATCAAATTGGCAGTGCCATGCCTGTGGTGACCGTAAAATTGATTCTCAGGTCGACGTATGTATTTCAATGAAAACCCCGTACGGCTTCGTACTTGGTCGGCTTCGACATCGAACGGGGTTTTCATTGAAATACATACGTCGACCTGAGAATCAATTTTACGGTCACCACAGGCATGGCACTGCCAATTTGATGATCTTAAAGTGTTAATTGTGCATTTATCTTTAATTTGCGCCTATAAATCTCATATTGGAAATAAAGCCATTAAAAAATACGTATGATTTTGCATTGGATTTTCGAAAATTAGTTCACTGCTGTTCCGTAAGCGGCGGTAGTCTTGCAATGGGTTCATTTAACTTTTTGCAGAAAAAGCTTGTTGAAGTTATTGCAGTTTGTGGTTTGATTTAAGGTGTAAGTGCAATATTATAATTCTGTGTTCACCACAAGAAGACGGTCCGACGATTGTCATTAAAATAATAATATCCAAGCCAGTAAGTTTTCGTTGTATGTTGCACTGTATTAGATGGATTTTCATACTCTTTTCGCTTAAACTACCTTTAACTTCAAACTTCAATAATTCTAAAATCGAAAAATATAAAATAAGCGCTATATAACGTAAGTAAAAGTAATCATTGTCACTTATATAGCCTTATTTGGAAATCATGCATTGACATAGAACATAGAAACAAACGCCAAACACGATATCCTCTCCAAAAAGTTAAAGCTTTTTTCATGATGATGTGTGATTACATGTTGCATGTGCATGACAAGCTAATTAAATGCATTAAACAGTAAATGTTCAATAAAAATCCGCAACAAAGTTTAAATACATGTTAACTGTTTATTAAACATTGTTAATTATTCTATTTATATTCAATTATTGATTATTATTGCCGACGCCGAGACTGACTGTGAACTTTATCATTTATTTCGGTGATCGCATTCAAGATTTAACTTATTTAGATCTTCAGTCTTGTGCGTTGTGTTGTGGTAAAGTTGTGACGTTGTGTGTCTGCTGTGCTAGCAAAGAAAAATTAATCGGTTACGATTTGAGCTATTATTTGAAACTTTTGACTTTCAACTTTAATATTTATGCATGACTTCCTATCAGCAGAGATATTTTGTATTTAAATAATTTAACATTTAAAGGGATCTCAGATTCAATTTCTTAGTCACTAGTCATAAGTAAGACGGACACAATTCCGAATTTTTTTTTCTTACAAAATAATATTCAATATTGTGAGTAAAACTTTAGCACTAAAAAAGACAAGTAAAATTGTTCAAGTAATTTTGAATTTAAAAATCTTTCAAATTTCAACTTCCAATTGACTTTAACATTAAAATCAACCAAGTATCTGAGAACATTTGACATTGTCCTCGAATTGGTGATTCCCTCGTTGGTAAGTTATTTTTTTTTTGTTATAAATATTGTATTTAAATAGCCCTATCTATTGAAGAAGAGTAATTTAGAGCTAAAAATGATACCGGAGTACTAAAGCAATTAAAATACTAAAAACTCATTCGGATTCTACGCAGGAGTTATTATTTTATTATATTATACAACAGTTTGATTTGTTTAATAAATTGAAGCTACAAAATTTATTAATATCGATAACTTGGGACCTTCCAGACTGACGACTGACGATTGAAAAGAATGTTTTTCGCTGAAGATGATCTGGTGCTGGAAACAGAAGCTTCAGTGGAAGTTATTTCGGAACCTTTGTACTGTCTATGTCAGGAACCATGGGACAAGCATAATCGAAGATTTATGATTCAGTGTGATCACTGTAAGGATTGGTTTCATGGCAGGTATGCTTCTGGTTTCATACATAATATGTATACATATTTATTCGAACTTAATTTAAACATAAGCAATTTCACATTTTTCAATGCTTTGATTCTGTCACTATTTTGTGACTGCGCAGTCAAGTTGAGAACTAATTGAATTTTGAAATTACAGTTGTATTGGGCTTCAGGAATATGAGTCGCACGATATCGAAAAATATCACTGCTCAAAATGTGCCCCCTCCGTTGGACCGTCTCAAAGTAAGACAATATCAGTATAGTATAAGAATACTTTTTCATACTTTTAATTCCCATTTAAAATAATGTGAAGTAGCGTAAATGCTTTTGGATTAAATTTACTAATAAAGTAATTAAGCTTACATATTTGTGGTATACTATAAATTATTTCTAATTACTTTGATTCTATTTTCAATTTCGCATTTATTTGCCTTTGATTCACATCTAGAAGTAATCCTCAATAACTGGCCTTCTTTATAATCTTAAAATACTCATAAGATATTCTGCTTAATTCTTTGCCCTTGGTATTTGCTCTAAGCAAAATGGTTTAGATAAATAACATGAAGTTATGCTGTTAGTTAAACTAATCCAGTAAATTATTACAATTTCCACCTTTATGGTTTTACAGATAAGGAGGCAGGGAAGAAACCAATTCAAGCTGGGACACAAGTATTCATCCGGAAGCTAAAGGAGAAAGAATTTCCGAGGTAAGTTTAACCCCAGAATTATTGTACCTCCAGATAGATAGATATCTATTATATTTATTTAACTGTGTAGTCCTTCCTGTAGTCTTGGGCACTTCATTAGTTGACGAGATGTGTTGGTTGGTTGAAAATGAAAAATTGCATTTTTGACTTTTGGATGTTTGCAGTGCAGAGGAAATTATTACTAAGCTCCGTGGGCAAAGCTTGACTCTTTCACATTTAATGCTCAAGGGGTTTAACCGTCCCATTCTTGTTGAAGATACTAATGGTCTTAACTTGAGAGTTCCACCAGATACATTTACCGTAAAAGAAGTAGAACGATATGTTGGTAAGAGAAATTTTTGGACTTTTTAATTGACTAAATAACTAATAAGTATAAGTAACAATAAGTAAAGATCACAATTCAAAAATTGTTTTCTCTTTTAACTTTTTACGGGCCCTGAAAGAATGCTAGACGTGATCGATGTTCAGTGTCAAACGGATGTTAAAATGACCATGAGAGAATTTACAGAGTATTTTTACAGTCCAGCCCGAAATAAATTATTCAATTTAATAAGCTTAGAATTTTCAAAAACAAAGTAAGCACGTTGATTTTATTGTATGCTATTATGTATGTAAGCTGTATTATCATCTTTTTTTTAAATATTATGTAATTATTGTTTCCAGAAGACATTCGAACAGTGCTTTTTACATTTCGTATTTTTTATATAGCTTAAGTAAGCTCGTGGAACCCCCGGACATTGCAAGGAAATTAGATTGGGTTGCAACTTCGTGGCCATCTAATCTCGATGAAGAAATTGCTCAGCGCCCTGAAGTTTCCAAATATTGCTTAGTTAGCCCGAAAGATTCGTATACAGATTTTCACATAGATTTTGGGGGTACTTCTGTTTGGTACCACATCCTTTGGGTATTTTGTTTCTCATTTAACGAATAAAACCATATTTCAGGATTGCAAGTGATATTTTTAAACCTAAAAATTGTTGAAAACTATTGAGTTTGCATAATATACTTCCTAATTTTGCTATAAAATGTAAAATATTTGCATTTTAAAAATATTTTAGGGCGAAAAGATATTTTATCTCATTGAGCCTACTCCTGGTAATATTGCGTTGTACGCTCGATGGATGGCTTCTGTAGATCAGTATGAAAGCTTCTTTGCAGATTCTGTAGATCACTGCTATCAATGTGTTTTAAAGAAAGGGCAAACCCTTTTCATACCTACTGGATGGATTCATGCTGTTTTAACTCCATGTGATTCTTTAGTGTTCGGGGGAAATTTCCTTCACTCTCTTAATATGGATCTCCAGCTCAAGTAAGTGAATTTAAATTAAATTAAATTTGTAAGTAATAATTATTGTTATCATGAATCATTTAGTGTCAAACTTTGAAACTTGTAAATTGCTTACTTATGCCTTCTTAAAGCGGCTGTAGTGAATAGTGAAATTGCATTTTATTACAAATAAAATCTTAAAAATATACTTCTAGCTTTTTATGTATTTTAACAGAATTTACGAAACTGAGAAAAAATTAAATGTGCCAGCCAAGTACTTATTCCCAGGATTTGAGGCTACTCATTGGTTTGCCGGCCAGCGTTTCGTCGATGATTTGCAAGCCTTAAATAGAAATGGGAATGTACCGCAGCATATTATTTCTGGAGCCAGAGCTCTTTTAAGTGCCTTTCGCCTTTGGTTTTCCGATAAAATGATAACAGGTCCAAATTATGTAAGTGAATCAAATTAATATTTAGCTAACCTTCAAATTTCGTAGACGTTTTCGTATTGCATGTACCGAAACTGGAAACATTGAATTCTGCTTAATCGTGTTGCCCATTATTATTGTTATTATGAAATATCAGCGTTATTTCTTCTATATTAATGTACATAAATTAATTCGCTGGTTTCAGATTGGAAAATATAGGCGAGAATTCATCCCACCAAATATCCACCCAAATCGTCTACAAAAAGATCTTGCTCGAGAACTTCGAATGGCAGAGAAACGTAGTAACAGCTATAAACCAGTCAAAGTATGTCCTTTTTGCTGTTTGCTTTCACTGCAGCTAGTAGAGTGCATTCATTATTCTAAATTAACTTTTGGATTTGCTTTAGACCGAGGAAAGGTTGTTGCCTTTGGTAAGTACAAAACTAGGGGATTTGGGAAAAGAAAAGAAGACAAAATCTGCGGAAGGATTAGCAAAGGAGAAGAAATGTGGTGGGAAGTTGATTGTCGATACAGTACCTGTCACTGGAAGTACAAATAATACACCAATGTCCCCGTCCGACATGAAAAAGCAAGAGCAGAAGGTTGTGTACAAAATCTCTAAAGTTCAGAAGAAAATCAAAAAATTGTCCAAAGAATTAGCTGCTAATTTGGATTCATCTCAAAGTCACGTCTCTCCAATTAAACTCAAACTTACAGTGTCTTCCTCCTTAAAATCTAATATTCAAGAATCTCAGGATTGCCCTTCAGTACAATTATTTCAGCCATCTAAGCGTCAAATGTAAGTGTCCCTCTCCTATATATCATGAATCATAGATATTTACAAAACAAAGTCATAATTAAATATAGTATTTCAGCATAAATATTTTGTAATGTAAAAACTAACTTCTATGTTGGATGTAATTATAGCTTGGGAAAAAATACAGCTTCCCCATGCAATCCCGCTTTAGGGGTGGTGGCACCTAAAGACCATTTACCAAAGCTTCGATTATCACGTAAGATAGGAGAAAAGGTTTTTATTATTGATTGAAAATTGTTTTAAAATTTTGGTTTCGTTTTAAAAATTTTTTTAATTTTAGTTATTTTTGTAATTAAAATATAGTCGCTGATGGTGAGGGTCGTGTTGAGGTCATAGAGACAGACCCCTTCCCAGTGGAATCCCAAGTCCAAGAAGCCGACGATATGTATATTGTAGACTCAGACAACGATTTAAAAATAGATACGGATGAAGATCGGAAATCTGAGGAGGAAAGCACCGCCAAGCAGGATAAGTCAAGTCACGGGAGATCTAGGTGTAAGAAGCATCGGAAGAGTAAGTGTAGGAAGAAAAATGATCGCAACATAACATTGGATGAAATGCTTTCTGGGACACTTGATGGAATCAATAAATTGATAAAATCTTCCAATTACACAGAGAGAATAAATGCGTATGCCAAGTAAGTTGTTCATTTAGATATTAAATATAAACAATTTTAAAATCACAATGGATTATAACGTACCTAGGTAAACTTATTATGGAACAGTCCTCTACATTTCGCTCTTTAGATTTCGGTATTTATCTTCTTTCTTAAATATGTTAAGGGACAGTTCACCGTTGGTGAAGGAATCATTTCAGGATATGTTGACCATGGGTGAAGATATTCAACCAAAGAGAGGAGGAAGACCCAAAAGACGAATAAAACCTAGCCAGTACCATGGATTTGATGATATTGAGAAAGTTCATCAAGACGATGATTTCAGTAAGGCAGCCTCTTTTTTGCCTAGTAAAAAAGAATTAATATATTGTTATACTCCAGATTTTTAAAGTTATTCCTATGTGTCATTGTTTGTTCATAGTTTATCTCCCCCTTGCCGGTGGTTCTGATGATGAAGAAGATGCAAAAAAAAATAAAAAGCAAAAACGAGACGAGGATGATAATTGGAGTCCAAGAATCAAAGTGGGTCATCTTAATCCTCGAGAACATATTCCTACACGAGTAGGAGCTAAACGGGAACATGTTGAGAAAGGCTTAGAGAAAGCAGCAGCCAAGTTAGCTTCCTGTCCAGAGGTTTGATTTCTTTATTCCTATTTTGTGTTGAAGTATATAAATGCAAAGCAAATGTGGTTTTAGTTATTTACTAAACCACATTAATTAAGTAAATTTTGGTTATTTAAAAAATGTCAGTTAGCGTTATTAAATTCACGTTTTAAATTGTCTCGTCAGAAACTAGAAAAACGAAAGTACAAGGCACGGAAGAAGAAAGAGAAAGAAGATGGTGCAGAAGACAAGGATGTGGCAGTAAAACTGCCCTTTTCAAAATCATCAGCGGATTCAGATTCAACAAAAATCGCAGGGCCATCCAAAGTTCGGATTAATCAAACGACAAAATCAGGCCTTCAAGCTACATTGGGGAAAACTGGGTTAAAAAGTCCACCATTTAATGTGCAGACGCTCCCAAAAAAACCAAAGAAAGGGATGGCAACAGCAAAGCAACGCCTTGGAAAAATCCTGAGGATTCACAAGTTCTCAAAATTTTGAAATTCAAAACTCAGATCTTCCTGGACTTCACATATTTGCTACGCTGCATTTTATATGCTGATTATATCGAAACGTTGAGAAGATTGACTCAGCAGGTTGGGCTGTAAAACATTAAGTTGTAATATTTCAGTTTTGTGTTATTCTACATTTAATTCAGTTATTTTCTTTGTACTACAGTACAGAGTTTGAGTTTGAGACTTGAGACATGGATTGTCGAACTAAAACCAAACATAAATTCATTTTCTCCCGTTCCATTTAGTTTATTAAATCCTTAAAAGCTTATTAGGTGAATACATTTTTGAGTTTCAGTTTACCAGCGTGTCAAGCATCGACTACAGTATAATCTCAATAATCTGCTATCTAAATAATATTAAATATTACCATTTACGATACTTATTACTAAAATAATGTTTTGCTAATTTTATTTAAATGTAAATGACATGCAAAAATATAAGATTGGCGCACTTCTTTAGTTCTTTTGTCGTTTGGTCAAATTTTAGCTGAACACTCTTTTTTTAATATTAGTTTGTAACACACGCTAGTGTTTTAGGTTGTTAGAGTATTCAGATTTGACTTAAAGCACTTTGGCTTAGCGGCCTGCTTTCTGTGTTCGGTGATAGTCAAAATTGAATAATGTGAAAGTGAAAATTCAATAATTCATAAAAATTTTTAAATGTCTCCACCCACCGAAAAGTAAAAATGTTCAAGTATTTCTTCGCGTCCCTTTTCCTGCACCTCTGGATGCATTTGATTAATGTATTTATGTATTAATTATGTATTCCTTAATTGCCCTTAAGAATAATCATTCCAAATCAGTCTTAAAATTAATGTTACCTGAGTCCGATTTTAGTACTGTTTTAGTGTAATTATTAGGTTGGCTATTGTATCCAGTGTATTCGTATTTTATACTGCCAATTAAAAGTAGAAAGCCTATCAAAAGTTGTGCTAGTTCGTATGAAGCTTTATGCTGATTGCTCAATCCAAATCCAAAATACATAAATAAGCGAAGCATAGTTTTAGGTTTACAATTAACAACTTGAATGTTTGTACTTGCCAATAGTGCCAATTAATTAATGAATTAAATTTTACTTGTGTATAATGCTGCAAATAATATTACTGTGATGATCCTTTGATCACTTTGAATATATTCTTTCCGAATTTCTAAATATGTTATATGTCATTTTAATTTGTAAATGTTTATTATGTAAAGTGATTTTTCATGAAATATTGAGATTAAATTTTGTACGAACAAGCTTCACTGGAATATTTAAATAGTTTAAGTAGTTGCATATTATACAGTTATTGTAACGCAAGATAACTGTATTTCTCGGATTTAGTCAATACAATATCGACTTGTAGTTTTTGGTTTTCCTAATTCTATAATTTCAAATATCGCACTAATTTGAATTTATGTATGTACCTAGATACTTTGAGGTCCAAGGTAAAACAGGCACACCAAAATTCGTTACGACTGCCAGCTGCGGCAGCTGCCCTACAAAAAGTATTATTTTATGTTTATGTATGTATATATTCATATATTAGTTTATTAATTTTAAAATTTAACCGAACTGTACGTAATTTGTATCCGGAATAAGTCACAGCTCAGCTTGATTGTCAGCCAGGATTGAAAATTTGTTTTCAGTTATTACTTATTCGGAATAATTGTACTTCAATTTAAGGCCTAAGCAATAACCATGAATTCAAAAAATATAGTAGATATTATCATACTTTTATTATTATATTATGATATGCATTGCTAAATATATAAATCTGCATTGCAACTACTTCAGATTAATTTATTATGTACACAGTTAAAAACTATCATTGTTCATTGTGCTTTAAAGTCTACACACAAGCTTCAGATATTTTAGTTTAAACTCTATATGTGCTGTTTGCTGCTATTTTTTTGGTTGTTTAAGTTCTTAATTTAAATCATTAATGAATCATCAGATTGCCTTAATTGCCTGTAATAATGCCTGTAATAATTGTAGGGGTATAAGCACAGTTGTTAGTGTTGTACGTTAGAATTCAGGAAGTGTACTTAAATTAAAATTACTACATGCGTAGTATGATTAGTTGCATAAATTAAACATTAATGGCATAATAAAACTGTAAAATAATTAAAAACATAAACAGGTTGAAGATGCTTACATGACTTGGGGTTTTGAATGTAATTACCTAAGTATATTATATTATATTTATTATAAATCCGCTGAAAAACTGCATCTCCATGTTTTTATAAAAATATGTATTTTGTAATTTGAAAAATAATGTATGATTACATTAATACTATTAATATTAATAGGTACCTACAGTATTGTGTAAAATAATATGTGTCAATTACACAACTAAGCTTTCATTAAATTAATATGCTGGAGCATTATTATTTTGGTATATATAATAAGAATAGCTAAATATAGCGCATTTTCCGTATCCTAGCTTCCAAAAACGTAATTACATACTAATGTTATGTAAATTGTAATAAAATAGTTTGTAGTTACTTTATTATACCTTTACTTAAGTAAGTACACTTATAAAACTATATTTAAAAAAATTGTTCAAGACTTGGACACGCACATAATTAAGTACTCTTAAAAACACCTATTGTCTGTATTATAATAAATTTACACACGATTCAATCAATAAAAGCGCTGTCTGTACTAATTTTTTAAAACTTCAGTTCTAATAATGCTGTAAAAAATTGCCGGTTATGGTTGTGGTTAGAGAAGGATTTTTGTATCGAGGTATGTATACGTTATTTCAATAATTACCTATACGATGTAGTAGTTTACCGTTTTTGTAATTATTGAAATCTAAAGTTTTGATAAACTATAGCGAACAGGAAAATTTTGAATTATTTATCCTGATTAAGCACCGGAAGTTGAGGCAGATAAATGCCCTAGAAGAGGCTCTGCTGAACCATCTTTTATGGTTTGGGTAGATTCTTGACTAGAGTCGGCGGGATTAAATGTTTTCGAAGGCGAACTTATTTCTTGGAAATAATTGGACAACTCAGCTTCATTTGAGAAGTACAGTGGCATGGAATTTGAAGACTGCGCTCCAAATTTTTTTAATGCATCAAACCATGATGCGGAATGTTTATACACAACTAAAGTTTTCTCAGATTTTTTCAGGCTCTGTGCAAGTGATGCGATGGCACTCACAGCTGTGAAATCCCATCTGGTCCATTTATCACATTGTATAACGATTAGGGAATGGCTTGCATTACGATGAGCAGATTTATTCACGCTGTCTCGTATAAATGTTAACAACGTTTTTGTCCGGACTGTCCCAACCCGTGCCCGTGAGTAGAGTGGTGCTGGAAGACGGGAACACTGGGATGACACTGCCTCAGAGTTGGGAGTGAGGAGTGCTGAGACAGCCGGAGTTACTCGGTTGTTAAGCTGGGTTTTGGTCCATTAGCTCATTATGGGCCTGACTGGATCCACTGTACAGTTCTTATGAGGACTGTCTATGGGATTACGTCCCCTTCGTGCTGAAGATGGGTAGTCTCCTGGACTCTTGGAGTCGGGACTTGGATGCGTCTTGAAGGGTACGGCTGCTGAGGAAGGGATCGAGATGGAGATGGGACGAAGTCGGATGACTTCTCCTCCACTGTATTCACCCTTGTTGGTCTTGAGCTGGAGTGTGGAGTCTCTCTTGGTGGAGGGCCAAGAGGACCTCGATGGATGTATGTGTGTGTGTTGGATGAATAGGGGTTCACGGCTGGAGTGAGATGAGAATGAGAGAGAGAGAGAATATCTTATCTCTTTGGGTTTAGTTTGTGTTCGTCAGTCAATTCGGGTTTGGGACTTTGGACTTCTCGTGCTCTTGGCTGGTAAGGATAGACGTATGAGAGTAATGAAAGGAAATGCTCAGTGTCACCACGGTGTACAAAAAAGGACGAGTTATTTATTTCAACTTTAGTTTAAACTTCGACTATTCTTTCTTAACAGGACTGAGTCTCTCCCCAAAGATGAAGCTTTGAGGAGAGCCTCAGCTCTTATCGTGTCTATGTTCTCCTAAGAAATGAATGCCAACCGCTCTCTTCCTTCGCTCTTTTATAGGCATAGTTTGGCCGTGTGACCCACATGTAAGTACACTGTACGTACTTGTATGTGACACGACATATAAATTACGTATGTTGTAATTACGTATATCATAATACCCCCAGTTTTAACTTGAGATTCTCCTGAATCGTACACTCGTCCCGAGTGGATATATAGATATATAGAGAAAAATATAGATCGTAGATAGTGGAAAAATGTAGAGAGACGATAAGTGGGAAAGAGAGGGGCTAGAGCCAAAAACAGTCACTGGTAAGTGGGTGACGCAGAAGACAAGAATATTTACCACAAGTACAAAATTAAATTGGATTTTTACAGATAATCAGAGAAAATATTCAGTATATTGGAAATTTTAACAGAATTTGTGTCGGTGGTAGTGGAGTATGTTTTGTGAGGCGGTGAAAAGTTGGAATTGGTGGTTACTGGTAATACACAGAGTAGAGTTGATAAATTAGTTTGTATCATCACGTAACGGTGTAATATCACTACTATGTTATGTACAGAGTGAAAAAATTAAATATATTAGTTACAGTAACCTGTGAAAAGATAGTTCTAAATATTATAACAAAAATGAAATGTATAAACCCTGGTTTTGCAGTGAGCGAAAAAATGTAATAATTGAAGTATCGATACATGAAGGCAGTAAGTATACAGTTCGTAGAGTGTTTACAGAAAATAATTAGAAAAATACAATGGGAATAATGTGTCCAATATTTGACGCCAATTTGGAAAATATAAGTTGTAAGATGTTTGGAATGTGTTATAACTAAAGATTTAAATTAACATATTATTAAGGGCATTATGTGGTTGGATGCCTACGCAGAGGCGGTAATGTGTAAAATAGTAGTACATAAATCTATATTATGTGAATGTTCCCAACGGGGACAGAACGTACAAAAAGTTTTAATGTGAACTACCCAGTAACTAAAGATTGCTTAATAGTGCGCACATAACATGGATTGGAAAAGTTTATGTTACCGAGTTACAAAAATCTGAAATATCCCGATGATGACTGTCCGGCTTAAGGCATTAATAAAACAGTGATGGGAGTGTTAAAAAAAAAAAAATTTTGTGATTCTTAAAAAATAATTGAAAACAAAAAATAAAAAAAATGAATAATTTGGAAATACCTAATTTTGTACGCGGATACATGGTGATTACATAGATCAACGGTAAAAATTAGTTAATGTATATTGTTGCTTACGCAGAAGCAGATTTAGGGATATAGTAGTAATGAAATCTATTGTGGTAATAAAACTAACAACGTGAGTTTTTACAAAATATTTGATAATAGTGATATAGTTAACAGCATATGAGCGAAAAAGGGAAACCTTATATATTATTAAGAAATTCAGTTACCATATCGTTAAAAATTTTGAATAAGTTACGGTGACTGTCAGACAGAAGATGAGTGTCGCAAGGGTCTCTGATGGTGATTGTTGGCGGAATAAAAGTAGTTTTAGTGTTTGGAGGGAGGTGAGTAGAATTGTGCCAAATGTGTCGAAAACAATGGCGCCATTGAAAAAAATTCAAAAAAGAACTCAAAAGGATTTGAATTTACTAAAGACAGGTAAGTAAGGTTAGGTTCATGACTATGGCGTGTTACTTAATTATGTATAGGAACAAGTTATAGGAAGAGGAAATGGAATTTTTAGGAGAACCTTTGAAATATGGGAAGCCGTGTGTACAATAAAAATAAGAATGGTGGACTCGTGGGTGAAAAAATAAATTTGGATTGCGTTATTTTAAAAAAAAATTAAAATTTAGCAGGACGGAATATGTACACATTGTAAAGTCCGGTAGTGAGATAACATTCATACGGTCGATAGATAAAGTTGAGTGATTTAAAATAAGGATTTAAAATACTCAATTTTGTGTATGATGGCGGTACTAAAATAGTCAAGAGTGTTGGAAATGATAAAAACAAAAAAATCGGATTGATTGGATGCAATCATTAAAACTGAAGTGCTATCGAGCATAGATAATGACCAGTAATTCGGCTAGAGAAATACTGCTCATTATGTATCTCCAGCCCTTTTGTAGGTAATTGTAAAAAAGGAATAAAGTGATCGGAAATATCATAATGGCATGTACAATCCTGGATCGATAACATAGAGACGTATCTGTGTTATATAAACTAGTGATGTGTTAGTGAATATGGCTTAATTCGTATTAAATGTATAATGTTTATAGTGTTATGGCTAAAGTACAAAACCTGGAAACTACGGCAGTGCACGCGACCTTTAAGGATTAGGACGCGTGGAGCTGTGAATTGTTTGGCCGGAGATAAGGATGTGCGGTGGCCGGAACCAGAGAAAGTTGGCATAGCAGAAGCAGAGGGGAACTCGCCCGAGATTAGAAGAAAAGTAGACTATGAATCGAAACTACCCAAAAGGCTTGTGCGAAATACGAGATCACAAGCAAGGCTCATGACTGTTAATACAAGGGATCAAATACAGGTAGAATAAAAATAGTGGAAAGTTTCATAGATAGCTATCTGGTTTGGAATAGTTTTTATAAAATTATTGCGGACAAGAGAGGATAATAAAAAAAATATACTGTCTAGTACAAAAATGCAGTCCAAAAAATCGGAAGGAATGGATCAACGCAGACAAGTTTACGAAAAGTGGTTCCACCACATTATTTCAAAGTGCGGAAAAAATCGACCCGGTTTGAGCGGAAAGATCATTCGGTGGATGAAATACTGGCTTGGGGATACATCCGGTTGGAGGGTCAAGAAACAGCGGTAGTGGTGGTTCAACCTAGGTGAGTAGGTTGTGAAACGCAGATCCATTGAGAATAATTAGGTTATGGGTAAAAAGGTAGATCCAATAGTTGAAAATAATTTCATTGGATTCTTGACAGTGTAATTACGGTGGACTGTGAAGAAGAAACTTGGAGTCGTCATTGGTGGTTTTCGAGTCGTTTATGGCCGTTGTTGTGGATGTTTGATAATGAAATGACGATTGATCGAGAAAATATAGTTATCAGGAATTTACTGGTTGTTGGACATGGCGTAAAATGGCTGTTAAGAGGATTCAGTTATAATGAAAAGAAGCTTACTTTGGAATTCTTCCCCGAAATAGTGAGGATGGCAGATTTGAATGCGTCCTTAGTGGACTGGCTTCTCCATAGTGGATATCAATATAACATGAATCCACAAATGACGTTGCGAAGAAGGAGGCCAAAAGTAAAAGAAGTGCTCTTTGATGTTAAAGACTTATGGGCTGTCATGGGCTGGTTCTGGAAATGGACTGAGGATCGTCGGGACCGACGGAGTGGAATTAAAGAAGAGTTACCTTTCTATTATGGAGTAGTCTTGAAGGAGATGCTGGCCAGAGGACCAGAGTATTTGGAATTAGAAGATGGGATTCCAGACGAGAAGACTATCGTCACAATGCGTGGCTGTATTGCTAAGGATGTTGCCCATACTATTCAACAGATGAGGAAGATGGGACATGATTGGGACAAGTCTATTATTGAAGAAGAAAGGAGAAGACGAAAACTGCAACTGAGGAAACGATTGGAGTTGGAGGCAAAAGAAAGGAGTCAAGAAATTGTTTTAGTTAGACCAAGACTAGCTATTATTGGGACGCTCATGGATTGGGGAACCAATAATAGTACAGATGTTTCCGACGGATCGGAAAGGCGTGTATCGGAGGATGTTACCCAACTTGAATATAAGTGTAGGCCGGAAACGTGGTGTATGGGGATGGAACGCCGAATTATGGAACAATATTATCCAATATTGAATAATATAGTAGTGAAATGGGTGGATGAACAACCGTTTTTTAAGGCACTGGCAAGTGTGGATGGAGAGGGGCGAAGCCTATATCCGAAGAAATTATGGAGAGAAAATGACAATGATGAAATAAAAGAATTGGAAGGAGATTTTCCGGTGGAGATAACGGAAGAGTTATTGGAAGCCGCGAATGTTGCAGCCATGGCGGTAAATGCTGAAATTGACGAAATGCCAGAGATGTTGGCCATAGAGGAAGAAACTCCTTGTGCACCTAGACCGACAAGAGGAAATCCGATGGTGGAAATAGACGAAGTAGATATAACCGAGGATATTGAAAATATGGACTCGCCTGTATTAGCACAATCTGAAGAGGAGGAAGAAAGACCTGAAGAGATAGACCTTGCTGAAAGCCCGGAAGTTATCAGACCTGAAGATAATAATTTTGTGGAAAATACTGAAATTACGGTTACAAAAATAAATGCGGGCGAGAGTGACCAAGGCAACTTGTATGCAGTACTGCAAGCTAGGAGAGGTTTGGTGGTGTATAGTTCGAGTGAAAGTGAAGACGATGAAGAGATAACAATGGAGTGTTCGGGAACTAGACAACTAGATGTAGAGGAATCAATGATTAGAAAAAATGTTGGAGTTGCCCTCAGTGATCCCAAAGATAGTCGGGATACTGAGGAATCTATAGAGCACGGAAAACTTATAGAAGATGGGGAACAGCTAGAATTTGCTGACGGCGAAGAGTTGTTAGAAGATGGTGGTATCCTGGATGGACTAAACCTAGATGATTTGGAGGTAGGAGTGAATTTGGTATATGATACCTGGACAGGATCAGTAGAAGAAGGCCAAAGGACAGTAAAAATTTTTGCAGAATTCAGAACAGGAGACACGCTTCTGAATCTGGGTGTAGGATGTGGTCAAGAAAATGGAGGAACTTTGGATGAACCGGGAATACCGGACGCGGAGATTCAAGGAAAAGCAGCTGTAAACATTACCCTAGCGGAGGGAAATTCGGGAGAAGAGCCAGATGAACAACGTATGGTTGTTCTCCAGGAGATAATCGATGATGACGGTATGAGTAACGTTGTAGAAGATCGTAATGGAGAGACGAAAGATTCCGAGAATCTAGAAGAGAATAGCCTGGAAAGGACTGAGATTACAATTGGAATGGAAATAAAAACGAATACGGATAACCGCGGTATTACGGAAGACGAAGAACGAATACAGGCGTCAAGGAGACGAGAACGTATTGATGATGGTCCTAGTCAAGGATATATCTGTACTTTAGAGAAGAAGTGTGAAGGTTTCCTGTGGCTGGAAAAGGAGCGCTGGCGAGAGCACGTGCGGAATCACTTCCCCGTACTAAAGTGTAGAGTACCAGGATGCGGAAAGAAAGGAGCATTTTCTACTACATTATGGACACATTGTACCAAACACGCTATGGGACAAGATTCCGGTTGGAAATATCTTACGGTGTGCTTAGTGTGTGAGGAACAAATCGCAAATGCGTATGGATTCCTGCATTTGATGAATAGACATGCAGAAAGTTTGGATTCTCGAATAAAGAGGAATACATTGTGTGGTAATTTTGCAGAGATTGCTGAAAAACCGCGTAGGTAAGTAGAGAAATGGCATCGAAAATGCGAGAACAAATATAAATTCACAAACTAAGTAAGAGTAATGAATGGTTGAATGACGTTGTTTGGAAATTAATGAAAAGAGGAGGGAAAAACAATTAATAGGAAAAATAATGTTATTTTTGTTGGGTTTGTGACTTAATAGTTCGCGCCCGCCAATGGGAAGATATGTCCATCAAATTTTGGTTGGCGAATCGCGACAAGAAGCGGTGGTCCGAATTAAGCGGCTATTGGTAAATATTGAAATGTTTAACATTAGGAAAAGAAAAGAAAAATATCTAACTATATCTATCTAGTTGCTAATTGACAAATCTATTACGTTAATTGGATTGCAGGCACTGGAGCAGAAAAAGGTTCGCCTGGCTGGAGGGAAACTAATGACCAAGACCAAGACGATGAAGTAAGTGAGAGAATGTGATGAGAGATAGAGATAATAGTAGGATAATTTAAGAAAGCAAAAAGTATTGATTCTTACACTTCGATGGTGCACTTGTGGTGCGTGTTTGAAAAGTTAGTGTTTTACGCTCGGCTGCTGAATTTTTATACGCGGTTGAAGGAAAATATTAAAAAAGAATAGAGTTTTTACGCTCGGCTGCTGAACTTTTATGCTCGGCTGCTGGAAAATACTCAGAAAAAATAGAGTTTTACGCTCGGCTGCTGAACTTTTATGCTCGGCTGCTGGAAAATACTCAGAAAAAATAGAGTTTTACGCTCGGCTGCTGAACTTTTATGCTCGGCTGCTGGATGAATATGCGTGTAACTGTAGAAATTTTTTGACTTGGCAGTATCGGAACCATATAGAGAAGGAAAAGGAGAGAATTAGGAATATTTATGTGAATGTCTGTAGTAGTAAAAAAAAATCTATTTGATTTCTTGTTGGTTTGCAGAAAAGGAACCCAACGCTGAGGAGGAAGACCCGTGCGACGCAAATCTGGAATCTGTTGGCGGAGTCAACAATCTGGGAAATGATATGAAGAGACATCGATAGACAAAGAGCAAAATTATTAACAATCATAAAAAATGTGACCATGTACAAATATAAAAAAATGATGAGCTTAATCTTTAAGACGTGTGCAATAATATTTAAATTTGTGCCATAGAAATGTAAAGTATAATTTATCTGTGCCTTAATAAGCAGAACAAATATTAATGATAGTCTGAAAAAAAAAACTAATTTGAACTTATGTTTCCTTACAGTGAACTGATAACTGAAATGAATATGTGAATTGCTCAATGAATTGTACAAAGCTTATAATATAATATCTGTTGAAAAGGAGATTATCAACAAAACAAACAAAAATATCGGCATGGAAATGTTGGGAAAGGATAAAAAAAAATTCTTTGTATATGTTGAAATAGAAAAACTAATGGCGTCAATGACCATATGGCTTAATTGAGTAGGCTCATGATGTTTCACTTGCATCACTGGTAGCATAACAAAAATAAAAGTTGCTGACGGCTAAATTCCTACATCCTTAATTATACGAATATTTATGTTAATAAAAAAGAAATGCATGGGCATAAAAATTAATGTACTTAACGAAACCTGGTACGACATTGAACGAGATAAAAAAGATGTGACGGGAATCAAGACGCGTTGGAAATCCAGAGAGAGTACCGTATGGAAAATAGGGTAAGAACCACAGATAGACAAACATTATTACTAGGAGACAACAAAAAAGATTGTGACATATTAACGTATTATAGCATGATGAGATATCCGCTGTGATGGTTTAGTAATGAACTAAAACAGAATACATAAAATACAATGGTTAATTACTCCATTGAGATTTCAAGATAATCAAACAAGCGGGTTTTAATTGACTTTTATAGTCAAGAAAAATTCGAATGGTAGATTACAAATCCCATTAAAATCAAGAATATAACATCCATAAGTAATGTACTGATTAGTACAAACAACTATAATGAGTGAGTACTCAATAATGAACACAAGTTGGGTGTTGCAGACTATATAGTAAAATGAACACAATAAACGACAAGTTTTTATAGAATATTAACAGTCGGAATTAATTCCTGTGTAGGCGTATCATAATATAACCTAAATAGATATAATTTTAGTCTTAAAAAATAATCGTAAAGACAAATTCTAGATTATGAAAACTATTAAAATTATCTAAAGAGGAATATCAATATATAATAATTACATTTTTGTATCGTACTTGACGTAAACTAAAAACTATTATGTGATACAATATACGTTTATGTGCTCTATCAGCATTAGAACTTAACTACTAATGTAAAATTAATCTATATACGATCAGATAAGATTGCGACGAATTTGATGTCATTTGGCTTGAGGGCGGAAAAAAGAATTTTTAAACTGCATATTAGTGAAAAAATTATAAAACTAGGAAATGTTGATAACAGCTAATGCCGTTTCAATATTTGTGAAAATTGATAATGTATGAAATGAGTAGGGTGTATTATTGGGTTGATACTAGGGAGGAGTGTTTAGGAAAATAGAGAGAAAAATTCGAAGCTACTAGAAAGGCGTAATGAAATTTAGATAAAAATGTCAGTGAAAGCTTATGCTTTTTTGACATGTTTAGATAAATCGGGGAATAAATGTCAATGAAGGCTTATGCCTACTGGACATTTATAATATTGATACCGTAATAAATGTGTTGATACTAGGTTTATCTAAATGTGCAGTTCCTTCTAAGTCTGGTATGTGGATCGCGTATATACAATTAAGTAGTGCGTAACACAAAAATAGTGCCGATGGAAAATAGAATGGGATGTTTTCGGAATGGGCCGAAAAAGTCATACGAAGAGTATGAGGTCTTCCAAAGGTTGCACAACGGGGTGTAAGTAAAAATAGATAAAAAAAAATAAAAAATGTAAATAAAATGCCTAATGAGCATATAGAGATGAACCCTTTGGTGGGTATCTTAATTTGAAATTTGAATGGTTAAAATTATCGTGGCGAGTAAAATGAAAGCTCAAAAGAACCACAATGAGACTGGAGAAACGATATCAGACGGGACGAAATTATGGTGGCGGGACCAATCTGACAGATGAAAAGAAAAACACTGTCGACTATGACATGGATACAACGAAAATTAAAACCGAAAATTTTAAACAGCTGAATTTGGGTAGGAATCCGTATAATAGCATTAGTGCAATGCAATATAAAAAAGATGGCAATGGAATTGGTTTGATATAAATCGGCCATGTACTTAATACTAAAGTGACTATAAATAGCCAAAGAATCGAAATTCTTTGTCCAAAATAATCTAATTCCCCGCGACGGTGCGTATCGAAAAATAGAAGAATAAATCTATCTTGTTATGAGGTAGATTTATTTGACTATGATGAAAAATTAATTACTGGTGCCGGAAAACAATAATAATCAAAGAAAGGAATGATGACTGAATCTTATGATTCCAGAAAAATTTAATGGAAATAAAGACATAGAAAAAAAAATATCAGCGAATCTGCTAATTACAATGGAGAAAAGGAAGCAACAGTGGACAACCGTGCTAATCAATCCATGTAATGGAGCAAAGCTTTGAATTGACCATGAGGCCTGGACCGAATTTAAATTTAGCGTACCTACAAGGTATGTTGATCGACGCGAAGATTTCATCACAATGGACATCGAAATTTAAGTCTAGAGAATCCAGACATGGAAATGGACCATGTTGCCAGAGTAAAATCTAAAAATTCAATGTGATAAATAAAAAATCAATTTCGGCCTAAAAAATAAGAATAATGATCCCGGATTTAGGTGGAAAAATTGGACAAGATTTTCGGAAAACCGAAATCTGATATGACAAGGTGTGTCGTAATCGGCCAATCCAGGGTGGATACTTTAGCTATTTATGAAAGACCGTCCTTAAGGAATGAAAATCTTATCCGAGGACGGAGTTAATCTGACGGAGAATGAATGGGAAGATTGATGACCGAAGATGAATATACAGATGTTGCTGTTATTGGTATTTATACAGTAAGTATAAATAAAAAAATGTAAGGCCGTATCATTAACAAAGTTAGAAAAGGGACAATGTTCTTTCGCTCACCGAAAAACGGTAGTAGTGTTGAAGAATGGGAGATCTCTCAATATAGTAAACATACTGTCTACCGTCCAGCTTGGCGGGAACTTGAATGTACTATACTTGCAACTGTGGTGCTGCTATTATTTTCGTTATGAATTTATATATATTGACGAGTACTCACCAACTAGATCTGAGACTAAGTCAACGTGATCCGGTTGTGAACGCTCTGATCATTTAATATTGCGGAATTCGTAGGAAGGTGAATTTATGACGTAGTAGAGAAAAACATGTGAAATAGAGAACGTTGAAAGGTAGTTACTGCATTATGCATAAAATACGGTATACATTTATAAAAGCGTAAACGAGGGATCTGATATCTGCCGTTATGGTGGATAGCAGGAGATTAGCCTCATAATACGGTGAGCCACCTCTAAAACAGGTTATCTGGCCTTTTCCGTATGGCATGCATAATGTAAACAGAAAACTTGAATTACCTAGAGACGTCTTATGACGGAATGTTATATCCGTATAAGGAAGGAGATAAAAAGGATTTGATTAATAAAAGAATGAAGTAGACGGAATTATATTACTAGAAACTCACGCAAATGGAGGGATCAAACAACAAAAGTAACATAACTCAAATGTAAGTGCAGTAAGATAGAAAGAGAATGATGTGGGGTCAAGTAGAACGAGACAAGAAATGGAAAAAATTACCATACCCATTTCCGGAAATTAATAACATCGTAAAAGAATTTCAAAACAGGACGAAAAAAACTGACAACTGGTTTTCGATGCAATCTTAATGATATCTAGGTTACAGACTACTTAATTATTCATACTATCGACGTAACTACGCTGAAATATATAGTGAACTCATAACTGATGGAATACTTTATCTTACAATAATAAGGAACTGAGGACGAAATGTTTTTCAAAAATTCAATTAGAAAGCGGCCGCTTACATGCTTAACCTAAAACGTACTTAATATATACTGTAAATAGACAGACAGCCGTTTCCACCAAGACCAACCAAAAAACCTGGTCACACGTGGTGAGTGTAACATCATAGAAAGAAAATCATTATCATAATTTGAAATATAAAAACGAGGTCTGTGGAAACGCTTGGCTATTCAAAATGTAATTGTAAAGGGACAACAACATGGAATGGTACAAGAAAAAATAATCGAACACACAGGTCGTTATTTGATCTTTGGCTACCTAGGTAGGATTATGCGTGTATATAGCACACTACACCATAATCTGATAAAAAAAAAATGAACATTCAACGCGGCTACCAGCAATCAACAGGGTATGACTTGAAATTTATTAAAAAAGAACACATCGTAAATCTGACACGCGTGAACAGGCGTATTTAAAAAAAAGAAATGGGGACATGAGTGGTTAAGTTCTGACTGTAGAAATGTGGTCAGTTGATCAGTTAACGCACTTCCGTATCATCCTCTGAAACAGGATTGTGTAAATCATACATGACTTTACCTCAAAGAGCAGGGAACTCGAAAAATGGAATCACATGAATAAAATGTGCTATTTTGCTGGTGCCTTATAAGCGTGAATTTCAATAAAGTGTGTACAAAAAAAATCAATGTGGGAAGAAATGAACGAAACGTGTCTCTTAAAGGAGAACAGAATGGGTCTCTTAGCAATGATAAGAGTTGATCAGCATTCTTATTGGAGTGGCACCTCTGAAACAGGTGTCTGTAATGCATATGGTAATAAGCGTATACAGAAAAGAACGGACACGTTGCGCTTTTGCTGCTGCTATAGGTAATAGGGAAGTGTTTATACCAAAACTACTTAGCCTATCTATCCATAATGTAAGGCACTACTGTGGGTTGTACAGAGACCGATGTCCTTACTACCATAGATATATATATATGTATGAATGTAATATATAACCTCGTTTCTGACTTGAAAAACTTGTAATGTTAAAACATAAAAAATTTTAATCATGTGAACATGGACTGACTTGACATGGGAATACTCTGAGAAGACTTTCTTATAACTAGAATTTTACTGCGTAATACTACAGTGCTATCCATCGGTGCAAAGTTCACCGTAGATGTACGAGTGGGATACCAATAGGAATAGAATATAACTAATGTGCATGTGAATTTTTGAAAAAGAAAAACTGGTTCTCAGCTCCTCTATACATAGTAGTCGTCGACTTACCACTAGGCATAGGTATGAATTTCACTAACTAGAAGAACTAAACAAACTAGAGTGTAGTGTGGAAAGTTTTACTTGGACTATGGGAGAGAAATCCACTCGTGGGGAGATAAAAAGAATGACAAAAAATACTTGGCGTCGTCTGAGAGCGACCGGATTGGTTGAGAGTTAAAATGAATAAAAAAATAATGTCTCCAAGAGAAAGACGAAGAATTTTAAGTCGAGAGGGCAAAGCTCACCCAAAAAAAAGACGCGTGGAAGAATCATCCACGAAAAACTTTCCACAGCCATATGAGGCTTGTGCCTATTATTCTAGACTATACCAACTTACTTACTAAATTATATGGTATACTGCTAACTACGATGATATTAGTATTAACACTACTAAAGTATGGTGGCCTAGGACCTTTGATGTAAACGTATGTATTATTACTTATACGGAAACTATTCTACTCGAGATGAATAATATATACATTGTCTAAATTAAAACTAAAATAATGGTTAACTAAATCTTAGGTGTCTAATGTACTTGTTATTCTACTTTAAATACTTAAAAATATGAAGTGTGACCTGACTGGAGAATCGGATTGACGGACGAGATGAGGTCTGGATAGGATGAATTGAGAAGATAAACAGCAGCAGAGTTGAAGGAAACCGAGGCGGATGAATCCAAAGAGTTGATGATGAATGATGTAAGATTTGATGGTGATGAAATATGGTAGTAGAAGGATGGGATGAAGAACTGATGGATAAATGAAGAATAGAGAAATCCTAGTCCGGCGGTGACGGCTGTTGAAGTTTGGGTCGAAATCCAGATGAAGTTGGAGATAAAGAAAGAACCCGTGGTGGTGTCGTCCGGATGGGAAAACGTTGCAGAGTTCGTGGAAAATGCGGAGTTGAATTGCGGCTGGGTTGAGAATTTAAGTTATTGTAGAGACGGACGTCAGTAGCAATGGGACGATGATGAGAAGGAGAGGAATTCCTGGATGTGAAGAGACTGAGGTCATCGGTGCTGGTTGATTTAGAACTTTTTGTAGGAGATGGTGTGGGAGATGTGTAGGAAAAGAAAAAGGATGCAATGATACTGTGAAGAAGAAAAACGAGCCGCAGATGAAATTGTTTGATGTAATTCTTGATAATTGCTTGAGCCAAATTGGTCCGACGGGTCCAGTGATTAATTTGATATGAATATACTTTGTGATAATCCAGAAGACGATTATTGAAGTCAGTAAGTAATTGTTGTAGCAAAAATATACGAACGGTAGAATTGGTAATATCTGTGCCAATCCGTTGCAGGGTCGATAAAGTACTGTGAGTGTAAACGGTGGTGTCCAAATTAAATTCGTTGGTAAGGTGTAAAGGGTTTAAAGATGCGATAATGGCTGAAAGACGATTTAACTCGTTCAAATCTTCAATAACGGAATATATAAGGTGAATAATTTCGATCTGAGACAATTTTGTGGACGACAGATGATCCATTGAAAGAGTGAAGACGTCAAAAAAAAAGCGTTTAAATTGAAAATAATTAAGAAGTTGAAGGTGGTGATGGGTACAAATTTTAAGAAATTAACAATTTTGATAGAAACCGAATAAAATAAAGGTAGAGTACGTCGTGCTGATTGATTCGTTCTTTTTCAGAGCTACCATTTTGTTAACAACGTTTTTGTCCGGACTGTCCCAACCCGTGCCCGTGAGTAGAGTGGTGCTGGAAGACGGGAACACTGGGATGACACTGCCTCAGAGTTGGGAGTGAGGAGTGCTGAGACAGCCGGAGTTACTCGGTTGTTAAGCTGGGTTTTGGTCCATTAGCTCATTATGGGCCTGACTGGATCCACTGTACAGTTCTTATGAGGACTGTCTATGGGATTACGTCCCCTTCGTGCTGAAGATGGGTAGTCTCCTGGACTCTTGGAGTCGGGACTTGGATGCGTCTTGAAGGGTACGGCTGCTGAGGAAGGGATCGAGATGGAGATGGGACGAAGTCGGATGACTTCTCCTCCACTGTATTCACCCTTGTTGGTCTTGAGCTGGAGTGTGGAGTCTCTCTTGGTGGAGGGCCAAGAGGACCTCGATGGATGTATGTGTGTGTGTTGGATGAATAGGGGTTCACGGCTGGAGTGAGATGAGAATGAGAGAGAGAGAGAATATCTTATCTCTTTGGGTTTAGTTTGTGTTCGTCAGTCAATTCGGGTTTGGGACTTTGGACTTCTCGTGCTCTTGGCTGGTAAGGATAGACGTATGAGAGTAATGAAAGGAAATGCTCAGTGTCACCACGGTGTACAAAAAAGGACGAGTTATTTATTTCAACTTTAGTTTAAACTTCGACTATTCTTTCTTAACAGGACTGAGTCTCTCCCCAAAGATGAAGCTTTGAGGAGAGCCTCAGCTCTTATCGTGTCTATGTTCTCCTAAGAAATGAATGCCAACCGCTCTCTTCCTTCGCTCTTTTATAGGCATAGTTTGGCCGTGTGACCCACATGTAAGTACACTGTACGTACTTGTATGTGACACGACATATAAATTACGTATGTTGTAATTACGTATATCATAAAGTCTACACCGGGGAAATACAGTCCCTGGTCTGGTTTCAAAAGTACGTATTTAACTTTAGTATCTTCGTTAGTTAACAATTCTTGTGATACAGAGGGCTGGAGAGACTTGAGTAGAATAATTAAAACGCTAACTCCAACTCCAATCAATATTCCGAACTCCATACTCCATACCAAGCAATAGGCTATAGCGATAAAAGTAGAAAGGCAGCAAAAAAAGTCCATCTCTACAAAATTATAGATTTAACACCCCATGGCGATAATATTAACTTTTTCTGTTAATTAATGTAAAAGCATCACTAACTATACATAATAACAGCGCTAGGTATTCATAATAATTAACCTATTTTTATTTCTTAGAAGCAGATTTAAATTTCAACTCACTTGACATTTTCCAGATGAGTAAAATTGTCTTAAATTCAATCATGAAAATTACTGCACAGATGACCACTGCAGCTAAGCTAGCCTTCGGAATGTACTGAAATGATGGGGTGAGAAAGGCAAGAGACAAAATCATCAGGATCCCTGTAATACAGTGACATACATGAAAACGAATTAAGTCGTTTGATTTCCATAACAGGTCATCTGCCAATTTCCCTAAAATCAAAACACGCTACATAGCCTACCCAGATACTACAAAAATATTTAAGCTCACATAAGTGTTTTGTTAAAATATCGAAAACATGAGGGTGACAAAGCGGATATAACGAACCCACGAATAGACCTCCTAGCTGACTTTTGACTCCACTGGCGTCGTTCACAACAGATCGAGTGAATGAGCCAGACACAGGGATACAGCTGAAGAACCCACCTACAATGTAAATGCTGATTTTATGAGCAATGTCAAATTAAATATGATGTATATGAATATATTTTAATTCCTTACAAATTGAAATTTTACCAATTATATTAGAGGCGCCCAGGGCAATCATCTCCTGCGTTCCATCAATAGTCTGCCCACTCCCAAATGATTTACTAATTGCAACATTCTGCAGAATAGCAATGAAGGCCACTACGACTGGACCCGAGCCAAAGAAGCTCAAAGTTTCAATGAAGGTCATGGGTTGCGTAGAATTACTGCGTGGGTCAAGTAATTCAAAGGATGGTGGGGTCACTGAAGGAAAGCCACTTTGCACTTCCCCAGTAAGTGCAAAGGGAGGGTCTGATGAGCTCCACGAGCACCAGATGAATGCTACTAGAGAGCTTGTAAAAACTACCAGTGCGTTTTGTGCCAAGGCTAATGTTCCCCATACTTTGGTCCAGTGAGTTGGATTGCGACAGCATGTTGGCGTCTTTATATCTTTAATTTTCTGCAGTAAATATAAGTATAGACTATTTAATAAAAAATTAAAAATAAGTTACATGTTTGAAACATTATTATGAGGATAAAATTTTACAGTCGTCAGTTTTAAGTAGTGTTTCTATATTTATCAGCTGTACCTGTAATACAAGAAGCACAATAATGCAAACAACCCCTAAAACAGTATCACCAAGTTTAAGTGTTCTGATTTGTTCAATAATATGTTTCCATGTGTAAATAAATTGACTCTTTGAAGCTTTTCCTCGAAGACCCAAGATATTTTTTATCTGGGCGGAGGCTATAGTACTGGCGGCACCCGCTGTAAATCCTACTGTCACCGGCTGGGATATAAAGCTGATTATCAATCCTGGAAGTAATTCAATTATTAGATTTTAATATTTTTCACTGTCAACAGTCAACTGTACAGATTAATATCGTCAACAATTCAAATTTTGTTACAAATCGCTTTTAATCTTGATCTTCCGTCACTATTTATGTACCTACCTAAGTGCAGAAGGCCAAATACGAGTTCTACAAGGCCTCTGTAGAATCCCATTAGGACCACACACGTTGGATAGTTTTCTTCACAAGTTTGATACGTAAGAAGCTCCACAACTGCTGTAGGACCAATTGTCACTTGTCGACAAGAACCCAAGAATATGTGCAGAATTGGGCCCCAACAATGAGAGTATAAACCGTACTAAATCAGTGGATTAGAAAATGGAATTCGAGGTCATGACACATACAACATTTAGTACATTTAGTATATTATACAGTACACTATTATTTTTATATTTTTTACTGCGAATTTACCTCTAGTGTAAGACCCGCAACAGCTGCATAAGCCATTGATTGGGGTACCGCTGTCAACCAAACCGTGACACCGGCGATCATGTCAGCAAGTATGTAGCTCCTCTTGTACTTGGGTAGCCATGATAATATTGGCAGTCGTTTTACCCCAAATTTTGTAATTTTTCTCCTACAGCTAGTAGGACCTTCAGGGTCCCGTGGAGTCTCATAACTGTCACTTCTAATGCTAACAACGGTACCGGTACCGCTACCGTGACCGAAAGTGGTTGAAACATCCATTTATATTGAACTTGCAGTTAGCTCTTTCGTTCTGAGTTCCAATGAATGATATCATTTGATAAGTAATCAGAATATTTTTTTAATTTAATTTTTACAAGGCTTAAATGACACTACATGAGGAAAACTGAAAATTGCTGGACAAACTTCATTCGTTCTGATAAGTTTGTCAAGGCCTGAAGTTATTAACGATTTCAACACAACTTTAAATGCAGGTACAATATTTTGTATGTATCAATAACACTACTCACGCCCCACTACTGTTTAAGATGAATAATGAAGTTAACCAAATAATAATTATTAGCAAATTATTATAAGATGTAACCGAAAAGCAAATAAATAAAACCATCAATTTGTTTTATTTTAAATTGAATTTATTTGCAGTCACCTTTACAGTACTGCGAGTGACTGCGAAAAGTATAATATAATATACATATAGGGCATATCCCATATATTCTATATATAAATATATATATCCTTTCACAAAAGGAAGTAAATCTATTATTCTGCTTGTGGCTTATTGTAAGTACCTACGACTATTTGAACTTCGAATTTGAAACTAAAATAGAGATTTAACTTACCCCATAGTATAATATAGCCCAACGAAAATGAGAAAAGCTAAAAATATTGAAACATTTGAAACATTAAACTTTACCACGTACAACGCCATGTGCGACCTTGAATGTTAAGAACTTATATAAGCAATGCAATATAGGTACCTATAATATCAAATTACACACACAAAAATACAATAACGTTAATAAAAAACCTTCATTTCTTAATTTGTATAATGTATCGTAATAGTTAAGTCAAGTCGTGTAAGGACTATTGTTATCACCTACTTCCTACTTACTACCTACAAAATGAATTGGCGTTTTTATTCATACTGTCCAAGTATTGTATCTGACTTGAATGCTTTACCCATGTAATTTTTCAGTTGTTCAGTTTTTTTCAGTTTCAATTATTCGGTTATTTCAGTTTAGTGTAATTCAGTAATGATTCAGTATTCTCAGCGCTGGTATCAATTATAACCAGGGGCGTATCTAGAAATATTTTTTGGGGTGGGAAATGGAAATACATAGCGTCACGTCAGTGAAAAATCAAAATTTCCAATAGCTAGAATTAAAATGAGCTATTTAAAAAAACTACATAAGATAGATGTCCAAAATGTTAAGATGTTCCATTTAAATGTTTATAGGATTTATAATCAATTAGTGAAGCAGTCATAACTTTTTAAATTATTGTGGAATTTGGAATAGTTATACTTACTGAGTTTCTACCCCCTCAAGCAGCTTCTTGCGGTGTATATTGCAATTTCATTGTCGAAAGCTACTTTAGTGTCCATGAGGTCTTGGTATTCTGAGAGCAAGGATGATTTTTCGAGCACCAGGCAATCTATTTATTTGTCCCGATCACTGAGGAGACCCACGAATCGGGCTTGTTCAAGATCCATTTTCTTCTCAAAATTTTACTCACAAGGATGTCCCTCTCCGTTTTAACACTTGAAATTTGACGAGTTTGTGTGTCGCATCTTGCAGACAAGGTTGCTAATTCGTCTCCCTTGGACGCAGATGAGCTCTGTAGGCTGTAGACGCTTTAATTAACCTTTTAAATCCGATTTTTTTGCTCGTAGAAACTATTCAACTCTATACCTTGTTAATGAATTGTTATAGCTCAAAGGCGTGCGATAGCAGCCACCTTTTTTTGAAAACGTGACAATATTTTGAAAATCGTCAAAACTTTTCACGTTTCCAAGAAATGAAAAATGGATACAAGTAATCATCTGAATGTAATTTAATTTATTCTAACTTCATTAATGAGTTCAAGTAAGTACCTTGAACGGAAGAGATTTATATAACTCATATGGTCATAATATTCATCATTTCTTAAGCAAAACTATAATGTAGCTTTGCAACAATTTTGCTGATTATTATAATCAGTGATATTGATTACTATTTTTTAGGGGGGATGTACCACCCTGGACCCGTAAATATGTGCATACTATTAATACTGCTATAATTAACTCACATGTACGTACCGCATAAGCATAAGCTAATAAAACAATCAAACTTAAACTTAACAGCAGAAAAAATAATCTCTCAGTGCAAAGATTACATTTCTAATGTGTTCTAATGACATTGGTATGTATTAATGCATTGAATGGTTCTATTTAGTTTTCGATTTAATATTTAACCCCCCTCCCCTCCTGAAGGCTGCAGCTGCACTGCAGGAGTTTTTGTTTCTTTGGGACTTGGGACTTTGGCGATTTTTTTCAATAATATTTTTGTCGTTTTATTAGCTATCCTTGGGTATGTTATCGTGGTCTTCGTGGTTCTCAATCAATCCTTGCAAGGCAGCGCCGAAAAACAAACGACGACAATGAAGTTCAGAAGTTCTGGTTTCTGGAAGAGAAGAGAAAGAAGAGAGTCGTTCCGTCGTTCCCTTCTTTATCTAGTAAAGGCTATGTTAGTTTCTAGAGACGAGAGTCGAGGCATTTTATATTTTTTGATTTTAGTCATACTGACTGACTGAGACTGATTGGTGGTGGTGGACCTATCATTACTTTAACTGCTAGGCTGTTCCACTTCCACTAGAGAATCCACTTTAAGCAATATTTAATTGTTCAGATTTTGAATCCGTACATTTTTGTGCTCGTAAAACCACTATCAACTATCAACAATCAAGCTGCTGCATACAAATGTGAGTTTTTAATTTATTAATAAATCTTTCGCCATTCTGAACTCAAAGTATTGTCGTGTGCCCTTGGTCTGGTCGTTTCAAACAACGACTCGTTTGTCCTGGTCCTGGGACTGGGACAAGGCTAGTTAGTGTTTGATATTATTTCAAAGTGGTTCGACCTTCAAAATGATATCCTCAAAATCGAAATCCTAATAATCCTCAAAATATCCATTCCTAGTATTTCTTGACGGGCATCTCGTCGTGCTCTACAGTCTACAAGTACATGCCCGCACATCAGATAGCTGGCTGGCTGATGGCTGTCAAAGTATTTAAAATAACAAGCGATGAAAGTATCTCGTTATCTCATCTAATAGTTGATAGTTTTCGAAAACTCAGTCTCAGTCAGTTCTCAGGGGGTTGCAGTAGCTACAAAACAAATAAAATTCAATCAGTGATTGCAATAATTATTGTAGGTAAAGCTTCAAATAACTCCCGGGTCCCTATCAACTCCCGGGTCCCTTGTAACTCCCGGGGTTTTGAGGGAACGTTTCAAGTAACTCCCGGGTCCCAAGCAACTCCCGGGGTCCCTTGTAACTCCCGGGGTCTCTAGTAACTCCCGGGGTCCCTAGTATCTCCCGTGTGTCTTTGTATAGTACAGTAACTTTTTTTAGTACCGCCTCATCATTACGACATTTATTTTACTTCACCCCGCACAAAACTTCGACGTAAATCCCGGGTCCCTAGCAACTCCCGGGTCCCTTGTAACTCCCGGGGTTTGAAGCAAAGTTTGAGCTAACTCCCGGGGGGAGTTATTTGAAGCTTTACACCTAGGTTGTACTTAGGTATGTCTAAACCAGTCAAAACTTTTGACTTTACTGTCCGACTGTTTTTACCTAGGTAGCTACGAGGTAGCTACTACTACTAGTACATATGCAACTGCTGAAACATCATAATTATAACGAAAATTAGTGTAAAAATGGTCAGTTACGAGACAATTGATTGTTGATTTGATAATCAACCCCCGACCTAGACTGCCCGAGATTAGTTTCTTTATGTTCTTTGTGTTGTGTATTCGTTTTAGAATCAGAGCCCGCAACCTGTGACTGTGGCACTAATCAAGTATAGTCACGGTACAAGGCACGGTCAACGCTTGACTTGACTGTGCACTGTCAACTGTTGGATCATGTTAAATGTATAATCTGATGTTGTGTAATTTTTTTTAACTTTTTTTATTGTTTGTGATCTACAGCTCTGAGTTATGGCGAGACATCGACCACGAAAAAGGAGGCGAGTAGATAGCAGTGATGGAGAGGGTCCGCCAACTCTAGATGGCCCATACCTCCCAGTACCGCAACCACAACCACAGGTTTGTTTTCCTAGATCGATTATTAATATCAGTAATTAGTTCTCAGTTATTAAGTGGTGATATTCAGCAATGGGTCAGATAATGGCCTGCGCTAACTTGATGCTGTTATAATAACGATATTCAAGACCCTAAAGATACAAGTAGTGATATTTCATACGATTACTTAAAACAAGGTCAAAGTTTGTCATCAACTTTTAAATGTCATACCAGTGGCACTGTGACTAGTTAAACGTTTGAAATACCTACCTGGAAAAAGAAATATAAAAATAATAATACTCACTCAGACCTTTATGTAACATATACAATCTGCATTGTTGGTGTTAATTTGCAGGTGTTGGAAGACAGTGTTGCTGACAAAGCGATGTCCATTATGTTGGTAAGGGATTCTGTAAATTAAATTTGTCTATATCTGTTATATTTACATTACTAAAACGTCTGTTACCTGTTGTATAATGTACATTGTCGTGTGGTATGTGTGATTTTAATTTAGCCATGACGGGGAAATAATAATATAATAAATATTGTGATCAAACAAAAAATAATTGTATTGATTTTATTTCTAGATTGCGAAGGAAATTTTTAATTTCCTCTCCGTCAAGGACTTAGCAAACTGCTCAAGAGTAAACCGCACTTGGAGTATGCACGCACGTGAATTACTTCGGGAAAATAAGAAATTCATAGCTAGAATTGATAGTTTACGTCCATGTGATGCCTTGCAAGAATTGAATACGTTGCTGGAATTTTCAGAAAATATCCCTATCAATGGATTATTTATTACTACCGACCAGGCGGATGACCACGCCTGCATTAATTGCACAGGGGATGATTTGTATGATCTATACTCTGTCCTGCTAACGAGAATAAACATCAAGTACTTGCAAATTCACTGGAGTAAAGAATCCATTTGCCCAGCTGTTGGGCTTATCGAGAAATTATTCAAGGATAGGTCAGCAAACCTTATTGAGTTAACCCTATTAAAACTGCCACCAAAAATAGTTAGTCTTGTATCCCATTTTGGTGTAAATCTGGAAACTCATGAATATTGGCTACCCAATTTACTCACTCTCGAACTTCCTCGAGGTGTCGTCGATTTGCATACATCCGTTGCAAAAGAACTAATTTTTGCCACTCCAAGACTTAACAAGGTCATTGGTGAAGTTTTACCCGTATTTCTGGAGTATATTGTACACAAAGGGAAAACTCGAGCTGTTCACGAACTGGCATTAAAGCCACAGTGGGAAGACATTCAAATCCCAACGACTTATCCTGACCAAGAATTAGTGGATGAAAAAGTGGAAGAGTATCTCCAGTCAACATTAAGATTTGCAGAGCAAAAACCAAGGATCAAGAAGATGTTGATCTCAACGTACTTTATCCTACTTCGGTGCAATTTTAGACATGAAAAATTAAATTTAATATCTCAAATCCTCAAAGTTCTGCTCAAAAGTAGTTGTAATGATTTACGAGACCTTCGAATTAGTCATTTGGATTTAATTCTTCTGTCATACGCTCACATCGTCTCGGAGCCCTTGAATCTCGTCAATCATTTGACTATTGACTACTACGGCTACTTAGATGTCAACGAAGGCTACTCTACCCTACGAAAAATTGATTTCCAAACCATGTTTCCTAACCTGCAATCTATTGAGCTCTGCCGTTCATTCTTCCTGCAGAGTGAAATCTACGTGACTGATGAGTTTCTAGAGAACCCCAGTGAGTACTCATGTGGCACTGTGACAAAATTAAAAATTGACTCAGAATGGGATATTTCAAAAGCAAATATTAATTTCCTCATTCATTACCTTGCAAAAGTCTTTCCGAACGTGAAGTCATTTCGAATGGATAATTGTAAGAAATTCGATGGGTTTTGTGCTGCACTTTGGACGGCCTGGTCGGATATTGAAAGTATCATGTTTACAGGAGTTAGTGATGACTCAGTAAAAAAGAATCTGGACTGTTGCTTTACTGGACTGAAACGAAGAGAGTGTAAAACCCTACGAGAGGAAAAAAATTACGACAGTTTCGAAGAGCCAACTGATGAAAGTAGATCTTCTATACGCAACCTAACTAGTAATTACTACTTTCTCACCACTCTATTTTTTTTTATCGAACTCGTATTTGAATCGTTTATTTGAAGGTATACTTTAAAGTGAAATAACTTAAATGCATATTATGTAATCACACTTGCGTTCACTTGTTTTGCAGAACTTAAAAAATTCCTAATAGACATAAGCCACTGGAGTTCCTGTCAGCGAAATGACAATCCCAAGGAAGTGTTTCTGTCGGAAGTGACGGGTCGATATGCTTTTTTGCAAATGCCTCAACTTACTGTTGAAATAGTTCGTCGAGAGTGTGATAGTCAAGTGGACTGCCGTAAGTTTCCTATTTCGAACATTTGTCTGTGGTAATAAATGAAAACAAAATGTTAATTTATGACCAGCTTGTTTGACAGCTCATACAGCGTCTATAAATGTTATCTAAAAAGTGTTTTAAATTTATTGGAAATTATGCCTAGGTTTTGCACTAAATCACTTACAACCTTTTGTGAAGTTGGTGGATGCTGATATTAAAGACAGCTGGATGGACCATGACCGGCATCTTATTGGCGTCTTGGGTTGATATTTTTTAGGTACATCGAATAATAGTAAACCACGAACGGAGAATTTAACAGTGGCACACACTCACGTTACAAGTTAATGTAGTTAGTGCTCATTTACATATGTTTATGTTATAATATAAACAGTATTAATTTTGTTACACTTTGATTTTCCTTTTTAAGGCCAGGAATGCAATTATTTGAATATGACTGATATGACTATTCTATTCTAAGATATTTATGTAGTTGTGTATTACAAGGTTGAATTGACAAATCGATTCTGATTTCAATTTTGTTTTATGCATTTTAGGTTTGTTGCTGCTCCCTTTATTATCAGTAGGCTCTTACAATTGTGTATTGTATTGATATACCGTATAGTTCACTATTTTATACGTAATTGCTTGAACGATTTTGAGTCTTTATTTAATAAATTTTTCGCTTAAAATCACAATCACTGCCTACTTAGTTAATAAATATGAAAACCATGTTAATGTAAATATTGTTTATATCTATATATTACACTAAATTTTTTGCTCATGTACTTACACGGAATGGGATGAATTTTATCTCTGCATTTTTACATGGTTTAATATCTAGAAGACTAATCGTCACAGACAACATTAATATCAGTAGCATATTACTCTGAAAATATTCAAGGGTTAACTATATATCTACAGTCCAACATTAACACTTGGAATTCACTATAGTGAGTATAAGTCTAAATAATTTTAGTAATGTAAGCTTACACTCATAGTTTTAACCCCTAGTCTGTAAATTAATAGCCCCTTCTTGTTGTTACCGCTGGACCCCCTGATGGTCTGTCAATAAATAATAATAACAATAATAGTATATCATCTTTTTGGAATCCTCGACCACATTCCACGCTATAAAACTAAAACATACTTTTAAAAGACACTGACTTTTACAGGCCACACAAAACGGAACCCGAAACTCATGTACAGAGAGAGTATAAGTTCGTTAATTGAAGTTTTAGATTCTTTCAAACATTCTTTCTTTCACAGCATAAACCATATCTCTGAATATCCAATTTGTTGCAGTAGACTTTTACTTAATTTATGACGTCATGTCTTCTACAACTGTCATATTCTCGAGTTGTATCCATTTTATAGGATGATCGTTGACCCGGCTAATCTCAGAATAATTTGAGGATTCCGCAGTTTCAGCGATTTGCTGGTGATCTAATGTAAGGTATGATAAAATGAAACCAACAAAATTAAAACATGTTTACTGAGTTATTTTTTCACAATAACAAAATTAAAATAGCGTCCTCTCGGTGTTCCGTCGGACACGCGGCTTCATCTGATTTATTACCTGGTTACTTATCGTACAAAACATGCATAGACCCCTTTCAGTTGCTCGCTATGTCCAATGCAGCTGCCTACCGAGCGATTTCGACAGACCACGATTTTAATCAATCGTTAGTTATTTGTTAATTTTGGGAAATTTCAGGGGTTAAATTTTAATTCTATATAGTATCCAATGAATTGACTTCGGAATTTGAAATTTGAAACAAACTTTAAGCTGCATAAATCAAAATCTGAAGATGTAGGCTAAACATACCATTTACGCAGTGCCATCTCTGCGGATACACGCACATGTTAGTAGTGCTTTTTGTGGGGCATACCGATAATTTATGAAACCAGGCTAAAGCACTTAAACCACAACTACCTACAGGTCGATAAAATATTGTAAAAATTGCATAATGTTAACTGCGAAGTATGCATAACAAGATTAAATCACCAATTTATGTCCAGTGTCAGCGAAAAGCTCAACAACTAATTTTAAATGTTAAATTCACAACAAAAAATACAGAAGTACAGAATACTGAAGACCTTTTAGGCTTTAGGACAATAGTTTTGAGATTCCTTTGAGGCTCTAATTATAATTTAGATTTGATTCGCCGTGTTTCAAAGCCGTTGCGGTTGCATGCAAAAAAACTTCCAGTGTACCGGTTTTGGTTTAAAACAAGTTGTACAAAGCCTTGTCTTACAACAGAAAAATATTATTTAAGAGTTAAAAAACACAAGATATTGTAATACTTATTTTAGACCAAATGGGGCATTGTTGTACCTGGCAGAAATTGGTGAGTGCGTAAATGTGATCGGGTTCATTTGTTTTCAACTTTGAAAATCTGTAACTTTTTACCCAGCCGACGCACAATGAAGAAAAAGTTATCATTATACTTCTCTTTTAATCCTTTATGTACACAAAAATACTCAGTGTCGAAAATTAAAAGTTGCAAGAGATACAGGTCATTGTACAAAAAAACTGCGGAAAGTCTTACAACGGCCCAAGTGCCCTTAATGTGATCAATACATTTAAAGTTAATGTTAAAGTAGGGTCTTAAATTTGACAAATTCAAAAAAGTACTCAAAACTTTCATGATTTTACATAGCCAGAGTTTTTAAGGAAAGAAGCTGAAATCAGTAGTAAAGATAGTTGAGACTATAGGCTGTATGAATATTAGTCGCACAGATTTTTAAAGGCGGTAATATTTGAACGGCGGCCACTGATCACATTTAAGGGGTGATCACATTTACGCACCTTAGTACTATATATATCCTGTCTAATATGTATAGATAATTTTGAAATCTTCATTATACTATACAATTTTGAAGTAGTTTGAATTTGTAACCCGTGTAATAAGTTTTGCTTTGCCCCCCCCCCCCCCTCCCACGATTACGAGAACTGCTGAACAAATGTACATATCAGCATTGTGGACACCCAGGCATCTCAAAAAATCTACCTAATTGCGTTGCCGAACTGTTTAATTTATTTATGGATGAAGTATGATTAGACTGACGCCTAAACTTTCGTTAGACTTCCAGGGGTCACTTTAACTAAAGCATAAGTGCCGCAATTGTTCAGAGAAAATTTAAATGGTTTCAATCGTCCATTTATTTTTCTAATTTAATTGCATTTCATCTGATACACTTGAGAACGCATTTCAAATAAAGAAAATCATCTCGTTGTGAAATCACGTAAAATTTAGTGTCACTATTCTAAAAAACATAAAAACATAAACCTATAGGCTAATAGCTGCCAGCGTCAAGCTACCTACTTAGGTAGTTTCACAAAACAGAAAAAGAGAAAGCATGACGCCACGATTCTTACCCATTTGCCCAACCTTGCTGTTAATTTTTGTAATATGTACTTAAAATTATAAAAGTAAACGCTGGGATAATTCTAGAAAAATAAATTATTCCAGCATTTCATTGTATCTATTAAAGGCTCATATAACTGTAAAATTACCCCTCTCAATGAGCATGTCCATTTCTGCTTGAGATCCATGGACAACGGTTCCATTATTGAGTCGTACGCTCATCGAAATTTCGCTCTCTTCCTCACGAATATCACCCCTTTCAATGGGGGTTACCAGCGTGGCATTTGAATCCCTTTGTTCTAATAAGCAGTGAAATATAGGAATATTCGAATATACTATAGAAAGTAGTAAGTAGAATATGTAGTGAAAAACATATGCCTAAAATTATATCATTTTGAAGTTTGGTTCTTGTTAATTGAACAATAATTATTATTATTACTGTTAGTTAAGTAAATTCGGATTTAAAACTTGTAAGGGCGTAAGTACCTTGCTCGATGAGCTTATCAATTTCGTCTTCTGAGCCCCGCACGAAAGTTCCATTCCTGAGTTGAAAATACACCTGTGGTATACTGACCACTGCAGAAGAAACCATTGGGGAAGGATTTTCATTTGGCGATGCTGGGGTTGTTGCATCAAGATAATCCTCCTTATCTAAACGGACGACCCCGGTCACATTATCGTAATGGAAGACCCAGTAGTGGCTCCCATTAAAAAAATTAAAGGATGAAACTTCGGGATGATACTGAACAGAATTATTGTCAGGGAAATTAAAATCAGGTGTGGCAGTAATATTGAGCTCGTCCTCTATTTGTTTAGCTAGTAAAAGAGAGTTGTAGGGCTGTCTCATAATTATTGTCCCAATTTGTTGTCTCTGATGCTCAACGACGTTCATGTAAGCGATGGGTCCAAATCTCCTGATAATCTTAAAGGGAAAGAGTTCGTCATAATAACTGCTCAGCAAAAGTTTCCCAATTTTCCACAACCCATTATTTTTTACTTGTTCCACTTGGGGATAGTTGGCACGGATGGTCACGAGAGCTTTTTGGATTTTTTTAACTAATTCCATATCCGGAAGTAATGTAGCTGTTGAGGCAAAGGCAATGTGCATTGCCTCCGCCGTCGGACCCCCCTCTTCATGAATTAATGCGTTTTGTGGTAAGGCTGTCGAGATTGGGGTTAAGTGGGCTAACGCGTTAACTGTTGAGTGTGACAGATTAAAGGTACAAAACAGTTAGCCAAAAAATATGAAGTAAAATGTAAGGCAGTAAAATATGTATGAGTTAAGTTACTTTTTTGATAGTATAATGAATGTTTTATATTATTACAAAGAGAAAAAATAATAGTAATTGAATTCCACGTGGAGGGCGCCATCCGGTTTGTTGATGACCTCTCTGCCTCGTTACGGTCAGAGATAAAGTAAAAAGGATCTGCAGATCTGCTGCTGCTTGCCTCAGTATTTCTGACTAAAAGTATAGTGTTTAAATTAGAAAGTAAAATGTTGTTAATAACCATGTTGTAAAAATAGTTGCTATAAAACGGTAGAATTTTATGTATTTTTTTTTGAATTATTACTCCCATTCTGTTACTTTTGTAAGTTGGATGTTCGAATCGTCAATTAGGTAATAATGATGGAAACAATAGTTTTGGTTGTTTAGATTTTTGGCAATTAATAATTAATGATCCTGTCAAACGTTTAAGTGCTTTAAATTTTAATTACTATAAAAGCATGTGTCATATTAATTAGCATTCTTTTCAAATTACTTACACGCTTATAGAAATATATTGGTAGATTTAACACGCGGCACTGTTAATTTATATAATAGAACCTGCTGTTAAGCTCCACCACCACTGATAGGAAAATGCTTCGGTAAAAACATATACCAATAGCAATTTAGCGATACCGCGTAAGGCGTAAGGTGTTTATGCTGAGTGAAATTTTTGTTAAGTTATGTACAAGAAATAAAAACAAAATTCAGAATAAGACTTTTTGCCTATCAAATTTTTTTAAATACAAAAATAATGTGCCAATAAAACACTAAATTTTTGGTGCAGATGCGTAGGACTTTATGCAGTTAAAATAAAGTTTAGATAAGACCTTTTGCACTTTAAATATGTAAATAATGCGAAGTAGATATACCCTCATGCGCGAGTTACTTTTCTCAAAAAACTGAATTGAGTTGAATCTATTTATTGTAATCCATAGCCAATTTATAAATTTAAATTGCAGGATATGCAAAACAAAAGTGTGATGATTTTTCCATGTGAGTTTACTTATTTTCATACAGCTCATTATCAAAATCCAGCACAGGTTACACACCAGATCCATATTCGCGCTGAATTGTTAACTTGTTGGTTTTCTCATCAAACGTAATGTCCCAATATCGATTAATCTTACAATCAGGTCCACAATTGGTTAAACCTTGGCGGAAAGTGTACTTATTGGGCTCTTCAGGATTATAACTGATGGCACCAAAATCATGTGAGTCCGTACTCCAAATCTCTCCAGCTTCAATTTGTAATTCTGAAGACAAGCTCCCAACTAATACATTTGGATTGTAACGTTTGGAAAACGAGACTGCGACAGAATTATTTTCGAAAGGCTGAACATTTGTTATCGGGCCATACTTGCTCTTGTTAATCTTTTCTTTTATTTTATCATCAAAATTTTTAATTGCAACTTTCCCAAGTTTCCATCGCTCCGTTTGGGTAGCAAGAATTGCATGTTGGGCACGGATAAGTTGAATGTCTTTGAGAACTTTATCTACCTTAGAAGGCCCTGGAAGCAGGGTGGACTCTGCGTCGACCACAAGGAATTCTGCTTCTACCTTCTTCGGATCCACACTTCCTTTGTTACTTGGTGGGGGCAACGATCCAACGATTGGAATGGCACCTGTACATACACAATAGATAATTACTTTGTTAAAAAAGTTTTTGAATAATTATAAAATGCCATACAATGCATAACATTCCACACGTTTTAAACATTGTTTTTGTTTGACTAACACATTATGTAGGAGAAACTCACTGGGAGTTAATCTCCATCCTGTTACCTGTCAAGAGACAATTTTATTTAATAAAGTACCTATACTTTTTAAATGAAATCCAAGCCACTAAAAACAAAACGTCAAAATTAAGCATATACTAATATTATGTAAAGGTACTTCAGTGAATTGAATTAAGCATCACCCATATTGTGAATGAGCTTAAGATTAAAGCTTTATTGCATATGTTACTGGTTTTGAATTTATTTACCAATTATATCCACCGTATCGTATCTCGTTGTTGTTAGAACGTGACTGCGTGTAAATTCTGCAGCATAATCTTAATCTAATAAAACTGATGAGTAATTGGCTGGTTGCCAATTTTCTTTTGTTTAGATTACAGATAGCTCATCAGATGTACCATTAATTCAGAGAGCATTACTATGTATATGCATATTAGCTACCGCATCTCATTATGTCGCACGCATAATATGCTATCTTCAAAACCGGGAATTAAAATTTTGAATAATTTGATCCATATAATTTTATTATTATAATTATAATTTTATAATTGTGCAGCAACACACATAATATCGTCTGTGAAGAATTAAAATTGCCCATATCCATTTGAAGCTGAAAAAAAAATGTACTATATAAAAAAGAAATTAAAATATCAAGATCTTATTGAAAGAGTGTAAATAGAACATTTTGCAGTTTTCAAAAACGTATGGTAAAAGAATATTTTTGACGCATTTCGAAAACATGCAAATAGAACATTTTCCACTTTTCAAAGACTCGTATTTAACAGTTTACATGTTTATTTCATTTAGTGTTTTATAGATTTAACTCATTTTAATTCTAGCTAAACTTGGAAATGGGTCATTTTCATTCTTCACAGACGATAAAGTTTGCGTACTTTATCAATAAAAGTTTAACGGCCCTGGGTTATTTTTCTTCCTGTGCTAGAGACAATCGATTTATTAAGAATTAATTTATTTTGAAGCAAATAATATTAAATCAGCAATGATCCTATACCTCAAAATAATGTCATAGGTATCAAAATTTAATATAGAACTTTACTACATTTTAAATTGGTACCATTTGAGTTTTGATCCATTAATTAAAAATTTGTTACAAAACGATTATTAACTTTTGCTTTTAGAAATTTCTGAGTCAGTTTGTTCCGATCACCATTAAATTTAATTTTAACAATTTTTCGAATTAACTAAGTAAACATGAATAATTATTATTTAAAGTTGATTGCTGGAAACACGACGCGACGCGTGACGTAGAGAATAGGGAAACTAAAACTAACTATAGGGGCTATAGTATATACATATTATATATTATATAGTCAATAGTCAAGTGTTCACAGTAATCAGTAAATTAAGTAATAATATTTATTAAGTTTTAAGTCATATCTAAATTGATCATTAATTAATTAATTTATTGATAAATTCAGAAATAATAATATGCAAAGAGTACAATCGCAATCCGTTGTTTTTAAACCACGGATCACACCCAATTTAAAACGAAAAACTAAATACAACCAATTCTGGAAAGACTGCTGCTCAAACAATAAATCTGCGTCTACTAAATTTATTTATCCTAATACTAAGCGTGACGATGCTGTGGAAGAATATTACCACGGAATACGGGTATGTTATTGTATAAATTTTCATTATTGGGTCAAAGGTCAGAGGTCAATTGAAAAGATATGTCAATTTTTAAGGGTACCTAATTATATTTTATTTGTAGGTGAAGGATCCCTACCGTTGGCTGGAAGATCCAGGATCCCGTCAAGTTAAGGATTTCATCAAAGAACAAAATAAATTAACGGAAAAGTATCTTAATAATTGTGCTGAAAAAGAATTTCTCCGTAATCGGCTCTCAGATCTGTATGACTTTCCAAAATATTCATGCCCAACAAAGAAAGGGAAGCGCTACTACTTCTTCAAATCCGCGGGTTTACAAAGTGAAATGTAAGTTGCTTAAAATTACTCAATATCTTTCCAGGCGTGATCCACTGATGCAGGGATTGACAAATGGGCATATAGTTATGCCCACCCCAAATTGACTTTTTTTAAATATAAGGGCAATTAAACCAAGATGGTTTATATCGTCGATGTAGAATGAAGTTTAATCATCTCCCTTTGGGGCTAAAATGAATTATGATCATCTCCATTCTGCTTTAAAATGAATTTTGATCATCTCCATTTTTCATAAAACACGGCTAATGAGATATGTTAATGATTAGTTAATGGTTTAGTAATTTAAAACTAAGTACATTAAGGGTCACCCATAAATGACGTCATCAAAATATCCCCATTTTAAGTCCATATGACCCCCCTGTCATCAGAGTACCCGTTGGGTATATGGCTATCTTTAGCATGCGATACCATTAATATCCAAGCAGGCTGCTTGGCCATACCCATTAAGTCATTTATGGGCAACCCCTTAATTTTTTAAACTTTCAATAACGATTTATTGATGAAATAATTTAATCAAATTAATAAATTAGTACACTATTCATGAGACCAGGGATTATTTCATGAATAAATCATTATTGAAAGTTCAAAACAATTAAGGGGTCGCCCATAAATGATGTCATGGGTATGGCCAAGCAGCCTACTTGGATAATCATGGCATCGCATATGCTAGAGATAGCCATTTACCGAACGGGTACTCTGATGACAGGATGATAGTGAAGTTTCCGAAGCTCCACTAGCAAACAGAAGGAATCCCTCTGTACCTCTGACGAGTTGGCCTATCTACCTATTTAATCCCCAAATGCAACTAAATAAAATGAGACTTTCAGTTCTGCCCCGATTCGAATTTGGGACAATTTTATATTGAGATGCCGACTCACAATTATTTATATTATTTCTATGAAAATATATGCGTATATAGGTGTGCGCATTACCTACTACTTACATTTCCTTATGCGATGGTGAAATACAAATGAATTTTCCCTGCGGATGGAACAAACACTCGTCAATATTGTATTGAAATAAGATATGAATCGAACACTTAATTTATGCTGCTCTGGTCTCTATTATTATTTGCATTCTAACACATTTTAAATTTTACACTTCATACTTCCAACTATGAATAAGTCTAATGCCATAAAACATCATCGGGCATTTACGGTACTTAATGGCACACGACACGAGCATACGGTAAATACGGATACATATATTGTAATTTTAAATAGTTACCTAATTATTATAAATATGTGATTATTATAACTATTATTTATTATACTATTTTACCCGAATTTGAGATGAAGATGACAAAACAGGAACGAACTGGAAAAGTTGACGACGGTCTTGGCCTGGATATAATTAATAGGCACTTGCCTCGGCTGATTCTGTCGGTAATGGTTGAAAACTGACCTGACTGACTATTTAACTAGACTTTTGGTATTTTAGGTCTATTATTACTTTTAATTTTAAAAAGTTAAATTTTCGACTTTCGGAAAAATGAAATAAAAGGAAAAGAAAATGTCGCAATGGCACTGGTCTTCCTCTGCTCTCCTCACCGGCTAAACTACTACTGTGCAGCCAAACTGCAATTTTCAATGCTCTAGCATTACAGCCAAGATGGCTCGGGTCTTTTCTGGCTATTCTCTTTCTTCTTTTCCATTTTCCCACTCAAACTCACTAATAGTATAGCCACTACGTCTGTTAGCCTGCTCTAAACGTCGTTGAAAATTCAACCGTCAACTCTTCCCGTTCCTCCCCTTCGCCGTCGCTCATGTACTCGTGATGGGCGATGACAGAGGGAGGGTGCTGTCTCATAATTCTGGTGTTAAGGAGGGTCATAGGGACTTAAAATGGGGATATTTTGATGATGTCATTTATGGGTGACCCTTAATGTACTTAGTTTTAAATTACTAAACCATTAACTAATTATTAACATATCTCATTTGGCGTATTTCATGAAAAATGGAGATGATCAAAACCAATTTGTAATCAGAATGGAGATGATCATAATTCATTTTAGCCCCAAAGGGAGATGATCAAACTTCATTCTTCATCGACGATATTTAAAAAAAATATCTTAACATAAAAATATGCAAATAAAAAATTTTGCAATTTTCAAAAGCATGTAGATACAACATCTTACACATCTGAATCTAAGGCACATTTTACATTTTAAGTACACTTTTCAAAAGCATATAAATTGAACGTTTTACTTCAAAAACTTGTGATTAGTTCAAAATCTCATTTAGTTTTTACTGAATATAGTTCATTTTTATTCTAGCATAGGTAAATTGGATTTGGAACATTTTGATTTCTTCACTGACTATGTATATAAGTATGGCCTACTTCAGAAATTATTTCTAAATCTGTCCCTGCATCTGTCATCTGATTATTTTTACTGTATTTTCTTTTGCGATGATTTACCCTTTAAATAAATCACTTATGTATAGTCAGCTTTACAAAAATGCTGAAAAAATGTATAAAATTATTAATGTATATATGTATACCTTTACCAGTCTATGTACACTGAAATTAAGTTGATTAGAAACTCGCTCAAGGTGCCAAACAATTTCTTGTCCCTGCTACAAACTACCAAGTACACAAAACACCTTGCCGGTGCCGGAGCTTCTATTCAACTTAATTTGAGAGTACGTCTGCATAATTACCCTGTGCCTTACTGCCTTTACCACTTCATTTCTATCCAGGGTAATTTATCAACAAGATACTTTGGAGAGTGAAGCCAGAGAATTTTTAAACTTAAACATATCTTCAGAGAACGGGACACGATCCCTCATGTCATACGCATTCTCGGAAGATGGGGATATTTTCTGCTACTCACTCAGTACTTGTGGATCAGATTGGCTTACTATTCATTTTAGGAATGTCAATACCAATGAGGAGTACCCTGAGGTTTTGAAAGATTCAAAGTTTACGAACCTCACATGGACTCATGACAATCTTGGAATATTTTATTCAGTAATGCAGGCATTTTTTATTTTGTTACTAAACATGTGTTAATTTTGTTTGCACTGTAATCCGTAAAATGGTAGTAAGGGGTAGTCCATAAATGATGTCATCGAAATATCCCAATTTCTAGAACCCTATACGACCCCCTGTAGGACCAGCATAGCTATTGTTCAAATGGTTATATATAAACATCATGGGATGTGATCAATATCCAAGTATAGTCTCATTCCTATTGATCCTACCCGTGGTGCCATTTGTGAACGATCCCTAATGTGCATATTATGTATAACATCGAAGAAATCAAAATTCAGCTACAAAATGTAATGCAGTATTCAATTTTAATAGGAAAAAACTTTTTGTAGCGTTATCTCTCGACGGCTGGGGATGCGGATGGGACCGAGACGGGGTCCAGCTTAAATCAAAAACTATTCTACCATCGTCTTGGCACTAAACAAGAGGAAGACTTCATCGTTGTGGAGTTCCCTGAAAATCCTAAAATAGGAATGTACGTTGTCGTTGCTGCATACTGTTATTTTTACTTGCTTTAATTGAAAAAGAGCATCACCTCCTGCTCCTACTATGTCAACTATGACCAAATTATGTAAATGGCTTTTTCTTTAAAATATTTACTTACAGACAGACTGTAATTTCACATTGTGGGAGATATTTAATAATTTTTCCTTGGGAAACCACAGGGTATAATGCCCTATATTATGCTCGTATTATGGGTGATAACTTGGCTTTCAAAGTTAAAGACCTGAAAAATATTACTCTGATACCTGTCGTCTCCGATTTTAGTTTCCATTTTGAGGTAAGTTTGGTGTGGTGTGGTACAAGCAATTAATTATTCTAGGCATTTTGCTCAACTTGATAAATATTGTGCTGAGAACTGCATTTTAAATTGATATCCTTATAAAATTGCATTTATACCTTTCAACCCTTTATTATTCAAGTATGTGACGAACAACAACTCAATTTTTTACTTCCTCACAAATTACGATTCACCGAATAATCAAGTTGTAGGAATTGACTTGAATAGTCCTCAACGAGATAATTGGAAAATTATCATTCCTGAACGAGAGAGGGACGTACTTAACTGGGCTGTAGTTATAGCAAGGTAAAATATGAAAATAACTTTAAAAATTCTAAATAACAAAAACGCTTATGGCTTTTAATGTCCTTGCCCTTACTGCCAGTTGCCTTGCTATTTTCGGCAGTTATAACTACTGTACAGCCGCAGCAGTAACAACTAAATAATAGCAGTAGGCCAGTCCCAGTATAGTAAGGAAAATTATAATGTGCATAAAATATAAATATGCTTCTAGCAACAAACTTATAGCATGCCACATCCATGATGTTAAACATACTCTAACGCTGCACTCCCTTGAAGATGGTAAGTACATAAAAGACTTTGATTTGGAGCTGGGAACAATTACATGCCGGTCAGGGAAACGAGACGAAAGGGTTTTCTTCTTTCGAATGGAATCAGTATTAAATCCCATAAAAATATTTTATATTGACTTCGACGAGGCAAATATTGGAATTCATGTGATTGCGAACATTAATTATTATTAATTTAAAGTTGTAACGTAAACTACACTATATTATCAACACAAATATTTCAACTATTTCAATTATTTCTAAATATTTCAACTATTTCAAATTATTTACTCAATGTAAATATGTATCTGTGTTTCAGCTATATCAGGAAGTCAAGCCCCGAGAATTTAACGTAAAGGATTATACACAGGATCAGATCTTTTACACGAGTAAAGATGGGACTCAGATCCCTATGTACATTGTTCACAACAAAAAATTAATCTTGGATGGAACTAGTTTTTGCCGTCTCTACGCCTATGGTGGATTTGGTATCAGCACTCTCCCAAGTTTTGTCCCGCATCGTCTACTTACTTTGGACAATTTTGATGGTGTTTATGCGGTAGCTAGTATTAGAGGTGGAGGGTAATTTTTTTTATACCAGTATTTAATATAAGAGATCGTTTATAAATGACGTCACGGGTGGGTAGGGTCAATTGGTCTACTTGGATATTGATGACATCCCATGTTAAGATGTTAAAGATAGTTATTCGATGACATCATTAATCATTTATGAACGATCCCTTAGGTGTTAGGTAATTAGCACTGTTGCTATATACTTCCTATTTTAATAAATTTAATAGTCACTTTTAACCCGTTTTGACCTCAACTAACCCATTTGTAGAGAATACGGTGAAAACTGGCACACGGCAGGTGCACTCCATTCCAAACAAAGTTGTTTGGATGACCTTATTGCTGCTGCAGAGTACCTTATTAAGAACGATTACACGAACCCTTCAAAATTATCTATTAGTGGAAGTTCCAATGGTGGACTAGTAGTGGCAGCTTGTGTAAATCAACGTCCAGAACTTTTTGCATCTGCTATTGCTGCAGTTGGGTATTATTGCAGATAGCTTTTAAAAACATATTTAGATTCATTCAATATCTAAAATTATATTCAATTTTATTCATTATCTCGTTCAATATTTACCGTAAAGCTCCAAATAGAAGGTCGGTGGTGTGTATTTAAAAAAACATAATAATTTATTATAGCGTAATGGACCTTCTTCGATTTCATAAATTCACCGTTGGCTACTCTTGGATCCAAGAATACGGATGCCCGGACAACAAAGAAGATTTTGACTACCTGTATAAAATTTCGCCACTTCATAATATTAAACCACCACAGAGTAGGAGCGTTCAGTATCCAGCTGTTTTTGTTGTTTCGGCGGATCATGACAATCGAGTCGTTCCGTTGCATTCCCTCAAATATACGGCTCAACTTCAACATGAAATTGGAAGCCTTTCTCAACAGGTACAAAAACAACGAGACCCTGGCCTGGGAGAAGCTGTTTGTATTTACACAAAGAAATAAATTATATTTTGTTACATTTGCTCGTGCTATTTTGCATTTACATATTAACTTTTAACAGTACGAAAATATATTTACATAATAAATAATCATTAGTACAAAGGTTCTATAGACTTCATACACACGATATACTACGAATACTAATTGCAAGGCATCTTATTAAGTCTTAAAGCAATAATTATTGCAATGGACATAAATTAAAGTTCAGAAGCAGATTAATATAATTTTGTTTTTAATTTCAGACGAATCCATTACTTTTAAAGGTTACTTCAAAAGCAGGTCACGGAGGTTCGAAATCCAACCTGGATATTGTAAGTTTTTGTTTTTCGTCTTCTATTAGCTATGCTGCTACTATTATAAATCAAGTACTTACGTATAGTTAATAAATTGAATTTAATTTGCATCCCTTAGATTAATGATGCCACAGAAATAATGTGCTTTCTAATGGTCTCTATGAAATTAAAATTAAGGATGTAAAAATGCACATGTGTGGCCCTTTACATCTTTATTGATTGAAAAAATGCAGAAAAGCAAAGAGCAAACATGATACGAAAAGTATTCGTTTAAAAAAATTTACACGCAATAATAACAAGTCAAAGAAATGATTTTATTAATTTAACTAGATTAATAAATTACATTTTCAAAGAAAATATATTTAAATAGCTGGAGTTAGAGTCAGCATAAGGTACGAGCAGTATGTATCATAGAAATGAAAAATGAAAAGTATTATTAACTTTGGGATGGTCCGTAAATTATGTCACCCAAACTGTCCACCTTTTGCATTTTGGGACCCACCCACTCAATGTCATCACCTTAACCATTGTTAGATGGCTAACTTTATCATGGGATGTCATCACAGCCCGACTAGACCCACTGATCCTACCCTTGAAGTCATTTATGGACGATCCCTTAGGTATTTTAATTGCTTAATTTGTGACTCGCAAAATTATAGGTATGTTAATAAAATTGTAATTTTGTATGTGAATTTATTAGGAAACTAGAAAAGTACGAAGAGTAAAAATTGTAATTTTGTTTAGGATTTTAGCATGCACAATGTACAATAAAAATGAGAGAAGATGTAGAAACGAACATGGTAATTTTTATTTAGTGTCAGCTGCCAACAAGAGATTCATTCGTGAAATTCAGCGTCAAATATTTACTTGTTGACGTTTATTAATCTGTGTGTACATACTGAAGTGGAATATCGGTAGCATACTGGTGGTCCAAAGTAGATTTATTATTTGAATCGATTTTATAAACCCAGAAATTATTCGCAGTACAATTTGGACCACAATTGGCCAAACCTTCTCTAAAAGTGTACGTGTTATCCTCTTGACTGTAACTAACTGAGCCAAGATCCGGCTCTGAATTATCCTTCCAAACCCCTTGAGCCACAACTCCATATTTTGTATGAAGTTCCTCAGCTAATAAATCTGGGTTGTATGGCTTCTTGAATACAATCGTAGTGAACTCATCCTTCCCTTGAATGGTCTCTATCACGGGTCCAAAGTCACTCTTTTTGATCTCATCCGTGACTGACTGTTTCAAGTTCTCAATTTTAACTTCTCCCAATTTCCATCGTCCAGTGTTGCGAACTTTAGCAACCGCTGGTTGTTGAGATCGAATGGCTGGGACGGCGATCATAATCTTTTCGACCAGAACTAGATTGGGTAGGAGATCATGGTCTGAGGCATCCAGAGCAATGTGCTGGGCTTCCTCCTCAAGTGTAACGCCACTTCCTTGGGGTGGAGCTGCCATGGAGGTGTCTGAAATGTCAATTTTTAAACGAAAATTCAAATAAAAATATAAATTCTTGCAGATACATCTTTTTAAAATGCATTGTGCATGTGCTAAACAAATAGATAGACACCAACATATTTTAAATGTTAATTGTAGACAAACAATATTAAATCCAATGGTGCAAATTATCAAACAGGAAATTGTTTTTAATAATTAAGGAAAACATAAATTTTACACAAATGCGTTATTTACGTAAGATTATTAAAACAAAATGTTTAAAGTGTTATTTACATACACAATAGCACAGCAAGTGCGATCACTGCTAAAGCCATCTGTAAGAAAAATAAAATTCTATATTAAAATTAAAATAATCACAAACACCTAAGTTAGTGTGTGCACAATCAATTACATTAACTCCATACATAGTCCATTTACTAAAAGGGAAATAAAGATGATTAGTTCTTGTCAGAATATACAAACAAGCATTACCCGTCAGACGAGTACATATATGAAGAGTTTTTTGGCAAAACGGGGTATGCCCATTTTGTTTTAAAAATGAGGCAGTTTGTGTGTACCGCACTCAACTAGATACGTTACTGTATTGAAGGATAAAGGTCAAAGTTCAACCAAACCATTTTTAAAAAATTGCCAGCATTTCATTTTTAGGCCAAACGCGATATGTCCATTAAATGGTGTTTGGCAAAACGAGATAAGTGCCGCTAAATCATCATTTCTGATTTAACTTTCAGAGTGTTTTCGTAGTTTGTAGAAATCATTTGGCGTGCGTAAATTTTTTATGCAAGAAAAAGTTTAAAAGTTAAAAAAAAATGTTTGGTTTCACTCAAAACGATTCGATTCAGATTTCATCTGACGGACACTATTTACTTCATGTTAAGTTGTTGAGTTTTTGGTAAAACGGAATAAATCTACAAATTAAAATTTTTAAAAATTTTCTAAAAAATTCCAGAGTCAGTCTATAGATTTACGAAACTGCTTGTAATAACGCTTCGTCAGTAACAGTACCGGTAGAAGAAAACTGATGTCAAAAAATTAATCCCGCCACCTTTTATTCATTTTTCGTTGTTGCTGCAAACGCTTTGATGGGGTTATCCCGTTTTATACACCAAAAAAAACTCTTCATATATTAAATAAGGTAGAGACAGCGAAGTAAAAGGTATGAGAGTCAACATCGATAATATAGCATTCAACGGTAATGAAGAAACTCATAATCTAATTTGTATGAAAGTCTTATTCTTTATCATATTATTAGATATATATTTTAAATGCAATTTCCTAATTATTATGAATGAGTAAAGATGTATGAAATAGAAACGGATGGTATTATGTAACAAAATTATACTAATTGCAACTCAAACGATTACAAAAATATATAAAAGTTTAAATTCAACGTTGTAACGTACCTTTTTTAATTTTAGAAAGTCAGTGAAATGCTCGAAATGCTGATTAAGCTATATGAGATTTTGTATAGCAAAAAGTTGTCTGAGCTACTTGGGACGATCCACTCTTGGCACGTCTTATCTTGCACAGATGTAGTTATTGACTGCTTAAAATATTCAGAGAGACCATTATATGAGTATATGAGTTCTTCTCAACTTCTAATTCTAACATGCATTATATTAGTGCACTCAAGGCTAAAAATGAGGTAATCTGTTTGTACCTAATTCATTTTCATAGAAACACATATTCATATACAGCGAGCAATATTCCAGTATAGAAAATGTTCAGGATAATTATTTTTGAAAAATATTATGCATTATATGCATAGGCGTCTCCTCTCCACATCCTCCTACGCCAGTTATATATTTAGCAGTTTCGCCGTTCATTTTTAAGTAAACGAGTCTCGGATAAGGACTGAGATTCTGAGAAAGATGATTCAAATCCAAATAAGCAAATAATATGCAGATTGCATGTTATACTAACAAACAATCTGATAATTATCTCTCAAAATATAATGATTAATAACTAAAATTCAATTGCTTGGTGCGTATTACAATTACCTTTGTGTTTAATCTGTCAATTGTATATAGGTAACAAATGAAACAAACAAAAATTAGGTACGTGGATATAATGAACATAATAATAATATACAAGTTTTACTTTATGTTTTTAAGTTATAGTTATCAGTAAATAGATGTATGTAGTACATATACCGTATTTCCTATTATAGAAGATAGGCCTGAAATACTAGAAGGGTCTGTGATAGTAGACGGATCTGGGAGGTCGAAGTTTGAGTAGTAGACGGGTCTATATAACACTTTATTATACAACAGTAGACGTGCCTGTAATATCTGTAGACTGGTCAGGGAGGTCGGGATTTGACTAGTAGACGGACGGGCCTATATACTATTATTGGAAATACGGTACACATACGACTTATAATTTACACATAATCATTACATGTACTTAAAAGGACATAGGACAAAACGAGAAACAGGTTTATTTTTTTCTTAATGCAGATAAACAGATTGTACGTTTTACATGTGTCAAATGAAGGTCAGGCAAAAGTGTAGAGGTAGCGCGGCTAAGTAAGTCTTGGCCTTTTAATTATTTTAGTTGCCAGCCGGTCTTTTTTTTGTATAAAATGCTGCTACATTATATTCACACATTGAATATTTTTCATATTTACCTTTACCTTTGGTTTCGTGACTTTGAGTTTAATTTCTTAATTTGTTTACCTGGACAATTATTATAAATGTCAAATCAATTACGTGCGCATCTACATGTCTTTCATATCCACGTTGATATATTGTATTGAATATTACACACAAGTACGTACTAGTTATATCTTGTATTGCAGTACATTCAAAAGCATTTGGTATAATAGGTATAGGTACATTCAAGATTTTCCAGAATACTAAAACCATTTTATTCTAGATATTACCAATCAGAACAACAGTTATTTAAACGTACAGTATATCTTGTAATAGTACGCCCCCCGTACTATTTAAGTTCGGACCTCTCAGACCCGCGTACTACCATTTAATAGTGTGTTAAATAGATCCGTGTACTATTCAACAAGACCTCTCAGACCCGCGCAAAACGACAGACCCGCGTAGTATTTATTACAGACCTGCCCATTATTATAGGATATACGGCACGTAAAAACCCCTTCCTTACATGGGATTGTATGCGTCAAATCTGGTAATTCCTTAGATTTTACTAATGGTAAGAAAATTACATTAATCACTCTGTCACGGACACGGAGTTTAGTTATGATTTTAGTTTAGGATTAAACATCAACGACAACATCTATATGTAAGTAGAGGTCAAATGCACATAGGCAGTCGGTGTTCCACCTTGGCGGCTTCACAATGAGATTAGACGAGAATCTAATAATTGTCATGTCGTTATTATCATGGGTAATGTGGCTTTACATTAAGCATGAAACATTGAAGTAAGTTACACCAAATTAATGTTAATATTTGATTCAATGAGCAGCAAAGCTACATTATTTTTAAATAATTTTATAGTACAAAATAAATATGTATGTCCAACAACGATAAACGTAGATGTCGGTTTTAATTATGTTGATCCTGATGATTGCAGAGCCGCAAAATACTGGAATAATCTGCCAGTTTATATACTGATATACACATGTAGAAAATTTCAGTTTCAACTTGATAATAAATGGATTTTAGCGAAGCGTAAAACCATTTTCGTGTAACTGTAACTACAACTATGTACTATGTACAATAACAGTATATTGCTATATGTATACCTTTCTTATTACTGCAGGTTAGTTGTAGTAATTAATTAATGTTGTTTCCTGGAAATCATAATATTCTCTCAGAGCGATTGTGACAATAATACAGTTACATTACAATGCTATTCATAATTAATAAAATTATGAATTAAGTACAGAGTTATGCTTTTCTACATCTTCTGATTCAAAATAACTGCCTATCCCCGATACCTATGAAACATATTGCATTCGGTAGCATCTTTTTCAACGGGCATTTTAGCCAAGCTCTTTCTCAAATTCATCCAAAATCAGGGAAGGCTTAGAAAATAGGAGGAATTTAATCGATCATGATTATGATATGGCTTAAAATGGACAATCAATAATTAAAATAAAGTTGGTCAATATTAAATGAACATTAAAAGTGCTAAGATTGAAGCCTATGCAATGAAGCTATCTTAGTTATCAGTTTCGTAGCCGCAGGTAAAATCGTGGCTTTTTGTCGCTGAGCTTAAGCACGTTCATGATACTTCAACGAGAAATATTTATAAAATTAGCTAAAACTCACTCCTTTCCATGGGATATAACTAGTAAGGAAAAGTAATGAGCGTAATAATAAAATTCCTATATGTATGCAAGAAATGAAAGTCGAGTACATAAAATATAATATTTCATTTTTTATTAATTTTATCCCACATGTGATTCGAAATACGAAATGTGAAAGCCAAGGCTTCCGTCTTCGAAAGAAAATATAACAATTCAAGAGAAATATTTGTTAAGTATGTTTTAAGACATATTAGATAACATCATTCTCAGGTCATCTCCGATCCGTGCATAATTAACTTTAATCACATAATGAAAGTAATGGTACACTAACTAGTCGAAATAAAAAGGCTAACAATGAAACCAGCAATGAAATAAAAACAACGAGAAAATATTGAGGTTTTATGCTAAATGCAAATTACTTCATAGATTTGCGTCCTTTTGTGGCTTTTCCACCACTCACCACCGCTGGAGAACTTTCACTCTGTCTACCTCTACTTCTAAGGACTTTAGGAGAAAATTTTGGTAATTGCTTTGCCTTAGGAGAGTCTTTTTCGGCTTTTCCAATACTCTTTTTACCAGACAGTTTAGTAGCCTTTGTGGCTGGTGTCGCTTTAACGTTTTCCTCCATCTCAGTCGCAGTACTTGCATCAAATGTGTCGGGCAAATTTTCACTCTTTTTGCCTTTGCTTCGTGTTACTTTAGGCGAAAATTTTGGCTTCTCCTTCTTTCCTACTGGCGTATTCTTTTTCTGAATAACTTTTGCAGTTTCTTTCGGTACCGTGGGCTCAATGTCAGCAGGAGCAATTACTTCACTTTGGCGATTTTTACTTCGGAGTAATTTCGGTGACATTTTAGCCTTAAAATCATCTGATTTCTTGGCAACTTTTTTAGCAACATCCTTTTTAACTACTTTTGTCGGAATAAGCTCTGATTCTAATGACACTTCTTTAGTTAAGGATAATTTCGGTGTTTTGGGACTCTTCCCTACTACTTCCGACCCCTCAATGCTTACATCGCTCTTACGCTTCTTGGCTTGTGGTGATTTTCCTTTTAGCGAAGGCGAGGAAGGCTGAGCAGATTCAACACTTTTATTTAATTTAGGAGATTTATTAGGTTGTGCTTGTTTTCCTCCTTTAGCATATTTTTGCAGCATTTTTAAACTTTTAATTTCATTAGGTGTCAACTTCGCTTTTGGGCTCTTGCTCTGCACCGGTGGAGGAGTTACTTGGGATGATTCAGCCTGAGCTTTATTACTTAGTACAGTTTCAGTTGCTTTTAGATTCTTGGCAGCAAGAAATTTAAGGGCTCTTTCTTCACTCTTTCGTTGTTTTTTATTAGCAGGCGAAGGCTGTGCCCTTGTCTCAGGAGCCGGTGTGGTTTCAATATCTTCATTCAATACTTGAGGCACAACCTTTGGAGATTTTGCCTTAGCTGACGTTTTACCCACGGACTTAGGAGACTTTGTTACATTCGGGGATTTTCGTGGTGTACCTGCAGCAGATGGTGTCTCTTCAATATTTTCATTCAAAACTTGAGGCACTGTCTTCGGAGATTTTGCTTTCGGTGACTTCCTTGCAGCAGCTTTTGGAGACTTTGCTACTGCCGGAGATTTTGCTGGTGGTGTACCTACAGCTACAGCAGATGGTATATCTTCAATGCTTTGATTCAAGATTTGAGGCACAGTCTTCGGAGATTTCCCTTTAGGTGACTTCTTCCCCGCTGATTTTGGAGATTTTGCTACCCCAGGGGATTTCTTTGGTGTGCCTGGCTTCTTTTTTAAAGCTGGCAATTCGATTTGATTTTCATCTAACGATTTCCTTTTAGGACTAACAGGGGCAAGGGCGTCAGGTAGTGCTTCGGCAATCACCTCATCGTTCGTAACAGACGCTGATAGGACTTTACCCTTTCGCATTTTCCTTGCCTTAGGTTTCTTCTTAATTGTCTTAACAACTTTGGGTGACTCTGACTGTAGTCTCAACTTAGATTTTTTCGGTTTCTTAGCTTTGGATTTGTCTCCTTCTTTCTTGGGCTTCTTCTTTTTTCTTCCGTGAATTTTAAGTAATTCTGCAGGAACCTCCTCACTGACAGTAGTATCTGTATCAACAACAGCGTCCTTCTGGGCTAGTGATGGAAGTTCTGGGGGAGTGAATTCATAATCAATTCCAAGAGCAGCAAGCTTCGAGTTTTGCCTCTTCAGATTTAACACTCTGGCTTGAAGCAAGACTTTCCGATCGGCTTCTGATTTCGGAATCTCTTGGTTCGCTTTAATTGTCTCTTGCTTCCTCAACCCAGGATTGGAATCTTCCTTAATGTGGCTATCGGCAAAAATTTTTTTCGCATTTACTTCTGGTCCAAGGAGTTTGCCTTAACAACAAAATAAATTAACAAATAAATCAACTAGGTAGGTTTTTAATCGACATCGATTATATAAAATAAAATCCAAGTTCCTATAACAGTGATAAATAGTCTAAAGAAGCAACAAAAACTAAAACTGAAATACTAAACACAACAAAAACTAGGGTGTTGATGTCTTACATTTTACAAGCCTTTCAAACATCAGGTAATTGTCCATAGAATCTGCTGCAATTTTAGCAACCTCTTCTAGCTGGAACTGCACGTAAGCGTAACCTTTACTCTTTCCCGTCTACAAAAACAAAATGAAAATCAATCAGACATCAGACAACCATAAATGATGCACAGCATTAAAAAATAAAAACCCACATCACCAGCAACCAGCTAGTTTCTTTAAATATTGACATACAATGCACAGCAAATGTTATGATTGTGATTATATTTTAATCCACCTTCTTAGAGCGAGCAACTTTAACACGAAGAACGCGTCCAAACTGTTTAAAAAACTCCAATAGTTCTTTTTCATAAAAGCCATGGGGGATGTGGTTTAGCATGATAATTCCTTTACGATCTTCACTCTTCTCCTTAGCTTTCTTTTTCTACGAATACAAACAAAATCCAAACCCGTTATTTAAATACTGCTTCAAATTAATCATACTTTACTTAACACTTAAAGCATTAAGTTTTACCTATTACAAAAGATATACTATTGACTATGTACTACTACATAAAAGATAGTAATAAAATAAAGATGGAATTAAAAATAAAAACTAAGGCATAATCGACGCTTGTTTTCGCATTCATAATCATAATTTAAATTATAACAACAATCAATATATGTAATCTGTCGTACCTCGTCTGATTTTTTAATTGTCTTAACCACTCTGGTCAGCGCAGATGAAATCCCTTCCGGCTTAGCAGCAGCAGCAGCAGCTTTCTTTTGTTTTTTAACAGCAACCATTATAATTTAATATAAGTTTTACCACTTTGATTGTATTGTTCGATCTAAAGGATAATACTGAGTCAGACTCAGTAAATAATTTTCCAACAGTTTTTAACAACAAACAATTCAGGCAGTTTGTGGAATAATCCAAAAGCCAGAAACCGTAATTATTACTACAAAACAACTTCAAAAACCAAACACCTATGGAATACCACGTCGTCGGCAAAAGAGTAGAATCGTCAAGAACTTCAGTCAGGAGTCAGGACAGAAACGGCAAGGCAATGGCATGCTCATTTTTTCATTTGGCTCCATTGTGCACGTGTAAAATTTCAAAATAATCGCCGTGTTCTTTTCTCTTCAATTTCAACCTACAGATGCCACTCAGTACTTCCTTGTTTCTTCACAAGCGCAAGGTAGAATAAATTTCATATTATTCAACCTCCTTTCCTAAGGCATAAGAAATCGTCCGTAAATGACGTCATTATAAAATCTTCATTTTTAAGACCCTGTGAACCCCATGTCATCAGCTTTAACATTGCGTAAATGGCTATCTTTAGCATGGAATATCTTTAGTAGTCAAGTAGACCCATTAATCCTATACGTTATTTATACGTAATTTTTGGACGATCCCTAAGGACACAAAATTAATGCATGTAGGGTAGAGAGTACTGCTGACTTTTACTACATGGTAGTACTACCTAGTTCAGTAAATCGATTTCAAAATTTTATCAAAATCTTGTGCATTACATTATTTACGATAGATTCTGATCTGATATTTATTTGTAAGCGTTTCCTGTTGTCGAAAAATAAAAACTATAACTCGAGTGAATTAAAAAGTAAGTAGCAAAACATACTCGTGTATGTTTGTCGAATTTAGCTGTGTCTTCATAATAATCTTCAAGCGTTCCCCTTGCCCCTTTTTCTTAAAATTTGTTCCTAATCTAATAACTACTTATATTTTATTTTAATATGTAAGCCGTAAGCACGTTTGAGAGACACAAGAATAAGTAAAACGTAACGTGTATGTGATACACAATGCATGTAGCAAATTGCGAAATTAAACGTTTTTAATTATTTTGTAGTTTTTTTACTGTCTTATTGGCAAGCGTAATAGTGCGTCAGTTGTAAATAAAAGTTTACTATCTCTCTACACGGTTAGTATTTACATTTAGTATTTTAATTGTACAGCATTAACACCAAAAGCAAAACACGTACATACATCGTGTTACTTAGTGGGGATGGCGTGGCGTTGGTGTGGTAAATCAAAAATCAAAAACGAAAAACAGTTAATAGATAGCAAGATAATAGATATATCATCATCATACCTATATTTACATACTTACCTACAATAATTCATGGCTGGCTGCAAGCCAAGCCAAAGCAAAGGACAGGACAACTAAAGTAGGTAAGTAACAGCCAAGGGAAGAGAATTGCATTTTTTTTGAAAACGTATAGCAGTGAGGGAAGGTGAGATAGATTACCCACAAAATGGGAATGGGAGTTGGGCTGAAATTTTAGGACGGGATTCGGATACTTAAATACATAATATACACAACCTCAACCACACCTGATATAATATGGTAGTGTGCCCAATGTACATATACATACAGTATAATGGAATATCCATTCAATTTATCTTTTAGCTGTTAAAAACGATTTGTTGTCTGTATAGTCATAACACGTACGGATCTAAAGTATAATACTTTGTGGAGCTATGAGAGCAGTTGAGTTCAATTCTTCAATTTTGGGAGTTGGAGGCTATCTGTAGAAACTATCTTATATGTATAGCCACGTCTAAATACATACTCACTGACGGACTGAATGAAGGGTGGTAAGATAATAAATAATTGAAAGTGTTATAATGATAAGGTGCTCCTTCCACATAAATTATCATTTCTTTTCAAATTCAATTATCTATCGGTGTATCAAATCAAATTGATGATCATGACTAAGAAATTTATCTGGAGACGTCACGCTCTTTCTGTTATAGTACGCTCTCTCGAAATATAATATATAACATGAACCTAAGTATGTAGTGCATTATAATATGTACATTTTGATATTACCAAATTACCAACAACCACCAACATCACCAGGGGCGGATCTAGAAACATTTTCTGGGGTGGGCATTGTATATTGTAAAGTGAAGAATCAGAATGGTCCAAATCTAATTTAAGATGAAATTTATTTAACCTACTTATATATAAAAATGCCGTTGGTGTAAAATGTTATTATTACGATTTAAAAAAAAAATTATTATTACGAGTGTTTTTAAAAAGCAAAATGTTCCATTTCAGTGTTTTTGAAAAGTGTAAAATTTTCTATTGGCATGTTTTTGAAAAGTGCAAAATGTTCTATTTACTTGTTTTTTGAAATGTGCAAAATGTTCTAATTACATGTTTTTGAAAAGTGTAAAATGTTCTATTTACTAGCTTTTTAAAATGTGCAAAATGTCCGATTTGTATGTTTTTTGAAAAGCGAAAAATGTTCTATTCACGTGCTTTCAGGATCCTGGTATTTTAATTTTAGAGGTATACTTATAAATTGGCCATCTTGGTTTAATTGACCCTATATTAACCTATGTTAAAAAATTCATATTGGGGTGCCTTGTTGCCCACCCCCTGGATTCGCGCCTGATCAACCCTTCCACCTACACGTACTCGCTATATCCAGTACATTATTTATATATTATCCGTTCAGTTAACACATATATAGCAAAGTATCGTATCGTAATCAAAACTTTGAATTTTGAATTCGAAACTTTCATATAACATCAATATACATATTAAGTAATACGAAGTGTTAGTATAGACAAGAAAGTTCCACTGACTTTACATCCATTCTTATGTACCTACTTGACTTTAATTTCCGCCAAAGTTCCAAAACTTCAAACAATCTATCGGCAAGTAGTCTATATGTATGTACCAAAGCAAAGTAATAAATATGGAGGACCATTGCATTTCAATTAGTATGCTCGTTTGCACGTATTACATTTATATTTAAAATTCAAACAATGCATGTACTCACGTGCATGTACTATATTTTATGCTATTATTGCACTCTACACTGCTTTATACCCTCAAAATATCAGTAACATACTTTTACTTTGTTGATTTTGGCGATAAAGTAAAAAATTGAGGAGTTTTTCTGCTAGTATTTTATTACATTGTTTGAATTTGAATTTTATGCAAAATTGTAAGTTCTTATTTCCTTTTTGACTGAAATTTTAATTGTAGATTTAAAGTAGGAATTTCAAATTTTACTAATTTACACTAATTGATTGCTGTTTTGTACGATTTTTCTACTCGAAATGGTTCTGCAATATTCAATATTCAATACAATGGAATAAGATATTAAAAAATGCCTGCACTCTGGTTTTGATTGATTTATCATTACAATATTGTTTATATTAAATTAATCAAAAATCGAATCGCCTACAAAACCAACATCAATTTTTTTATGTAAAAAAGGAAACAAGGAAATTCTAATACTAATAATTAAGTACATAGCTGCGTAATTGCTTTGGTGGTCGATTTTGTAATGTAAAAGTATAGATTTCTCAAATAACGTTTGAAAGTTTCCCTAAACAAATGCAAAATGTTCGAAAAAAAAGGAGCCATATTAGAATTTGAATTCCAACACAAAACATCAACGTTAAGTCAATTTCTTCAAGGAGGCACTGGCCTGGCACGCACTTAATTAGGTATCTGCAATGTGAGCAAGTTGGCTCACTTTATTCTTCATCAAAAATCCAAAGTAGGTATGTATCTCTGTCTAATTTTCTAAAGTTGTTAATAATACGACTATACATATTATGTATTAGCTTCCTACTTGACTTGTCTTGGGAAATTGCTTGGCGTAGGCCTGTAAAAAAACATTTAAAAAGCTTTTAAGGAGTTAATCACATTTTTACCTATATGAAGAGCACGACACTGCAATTACATCAAAACCAATCCTATTCATATATATTCCGATGTATAAACTATATTGAAGAGACTATATCATGTGCACATACATAGACTTTTTTACTGTATAATTTTAAAATTTTTTATTTAAATTACCAGCAATTTACTACTGTATCCTATCTAACTATGTACATTAACAAAAATTGCTGATACTGATATAGCATTACATTATACACTAAATATACTAATATATAAATTGTTTGTAAGTAGAATTTTTCAAGCACCGTTTTTATTTTACGTACAGCCTTTGCCTTTTTGTTGGCACTGGTCACTGGTCACCGGCACTGGCCACTGGTGCTGGTGCTGGTGAATATCCACACGATGCAATGTCGGTTGTCGTCGTCGGTCGTTGTCGTTGACGATGAACAAGTCAGTTGAGTCTTGAGTCTTAATAGTGGTATGATATAGAAGGGAGTAATAGCAATGTATATAATTATAGCCAAATTAAATTATGTACCTTCAAACGGAGAATTCCATATTCTTTATTCTGGTTCTGGTTCTGGTTCCTGGCTTAAGGCATGGGCTTGGGCATCGAAATGGAAAACAAAACACCTTAAAACAGAGAAAGACACACCATTAATCGCGTAATCACATCGTAATCGTCTTTTATGTCAAAAATGACTAATTAAGTCGAAACAGCGAAATGTGTCTTGCGTCGTCTCGTCCAAGTTACTGGTTACAGTCGATGCACCCTCTTGCTACTACTACTTTATATGGTCGTTATCGTTAAAACATTACTAAATAATTACTAAGCTGGGGTATAAAGGTGTAATATGTGAAATATATGCCGTATGCATTTATAACTGCATTCTCCTAACTATTACAATTCCGCACCATTCAAAACTAGATTCAAAATTCGAAAATTGAGTATAATAAATAATTTATTCTGTCCATTATTGGGCTTGCTTTACAGCTCCAAGCTTTTAGTTCCAAATTAAATCATATACATGCTTAAACGGGCCCCTTTATTTGATTCAAACTGTCTGAATCCCAATTTCATACCATTATAGGTTTACAAATGAGGAGTTTGCTAGCAAAACGCGGTAAGTCCATTTTTTCAGAAATTGAGATTATTGGTGTTTAAGAACGACAAAGTACATATAATTCACACCGTGCAATATTAGGGGTCAAAGGTCACTGGAACTATTTTAAATAATTCGCTCAAAAACCGTTTTCTGGCAAAACACGTTAAGTCCATTCAGTCGTTTGTTGGCAAAACACGTTAAGTCCACTAAACCCAATAAAAACAACTGATTCTTATAAAAAAATATCCTTATTTTCCCAAAACTGCTTCTTGTAATGAACCGAAATTTATTCGCTTTAACATCAAATTCACGTGTACTATTTGTAGGGGATGGTCCATAAATGACGTCCCACAAAATTTCACTTTTTAAGGCTAATCCATCGCCATGTCATCACTTTAACATTGCGTTCATCTGTTATCTTTCCCACGGCATGACATATCATTACTACATGACTAGATTCACATACCCTACCGAAAACGTCATTTATGGACGATCCTTAACAGATCGATATGCAAACTAAATTTCAATTTGTTTGGTACATTTGGATGCTCTGCTGTTTTAATAATACAGAAGAGCATGGTTTACAAAGTAATTAAGAAATTGTACAAAAGAACAGTCGCGCTTCTTATGAAGAAAATAAAGACGTAAGGGGTCGTTCACAAATGACGTCATTGATAGGTTCAATGGGTCTACTTGGCAATCCTATGCTAGGGATAGTCGTTTACGCAATATGATTAATCTGGTGACAAGGGGCAACATAATTTTAAAAATGAACACCTTTCTATGACGTCATTTGTGGACAATCCCTTAGCAAACAACTTCTTTAAGTAGTAGTAGATTTGCACTCGAAAATTTAACATTGGAATGCAGGATTGTTATAATTAATGCTTACTGTTGTATTTACATGTTTTTAAAAAGTGCAAAATGTTCTATGTACATGTTTTTGAAAATTGAATAATGTTCTATTCACATTTTTGTAAAAAGTGCATAATGTTCTATTTACATGTTATTGAAGTGTACAATTTATACTTCAATTTTACAATCATAAATTAGCATGCAATTCAATCTAATTCAAAAGGTTAATTTTTTGCATTGTTTCTTATGGTTTTTTTGGCAAAACACGTTAAGTCCAAGATTTCAAAATTTTTAATCATTTTTAAAAAATTACGACGCTGCGTCAGATTTGAGTTATTTTGGCTACTAATACACCTGGTAGTATGCAGTTACTGAAAAAAAAAATTCGAAAAAATATTCACGTTTTCACATGATTATCAAAATTTGCGGTTCCTGCAAAGTTGGGCAACATGGACTTAACGCGTTTTGATAACAAAGTCCTCAAATATAAATTGTAAAAATTACAACTGCATACGAAGATTAAATTGAATAGCTTGCGTACTTAAATTTCTTTAAATTCTGCTCTGTTCTGCGGTCTCAAGTAATTTTGTCATTGCTATTAAGTTAAATCTTCCAAAAGAGAGCTAGTCGAAAATCCTTGATAAACTTATTGTGATAACAATAATGGTAGATAATAAATTATTTACTATTATGCGTTACACTTGTAATTATTCCATCTCTTCCAATTCATCGGCTTGATTCGATTTAAGGTCTAAGCAACAGTTTTAGTATTGAATTTGGGATGATATTGGCATTTTTTGTAAGAAACGGCTGAGCCAATATAACGCATTACTAACTACTAGCATAACGATATGTCTGTCTGGGCCACTAAACAAAAATTATTTAAGAACGAAGAACTAGCCGAACTTACTTAGGCACAAGTCACCTCACCACAAAAATATCCATCGTATATACGAATACGTTATGTATGTACCTAAGTATACTTTTATCCTGGATGTCGATGCGCTATAATAGTGTTATATATAGGTTTTGAAAAGGTAATGTTTTTCACGATCATATTATCCATAATTACACGTTGCTGGTGCGAGGAGATCAACAAGAAATTATAGGGGAACATTGTGAAATCGGCACTTTAAGGACGGACCCGCTAATGAAAGACTTGACTCAAGCACCTTCTTACCAATATGCCATTAAAGTAATCTTACACACAAAAGTAATTCCATTTTTTTTCACCTTGTATTTCTTTTGCAAAACAATACTAATCCACTCTTGGATATATCCACACATATCCACATGATATAAAATGGTAATGGAATGGATAATCAGTGAGTTTCTTTTACCTATTCAGACAGAGAATTTCTATATATCAACTATATCAGCTATCTGTTTCAGTTTAAGTTTCAAATTCTATTCCGTCTTGTCTTGAGCTATTTAAACGTCTTCCGAGAGAGTGTGATATTCAAGTTTTTAACGACCTATCCAGAGAATCCAGACTTTTTAGTTTAGAATGAAAAAAAAGTAAAATGATATTGTACATTTCATCAAAGACTCTTTGGAAACTTTGAATATCGAATCAGATCTTCTACACCACATGACCAAAACCAAAGAGGAAAACTACGATAACGATACGATACGAAACGAAAAATGTTGGAATGGAAAAGATGAAGAGGAGATGATGCCATAGACGTAATAATAAAAACGAATTACGAATTAGGAAATTAAGTAACAGTTTTGAACGACGAGAAGGATGCCCCGTCATAACTCCAACGCTAAAATCATCATCATCCTTGGCACGCCTTCAATTACCTTCCAATTCAAATTATCTTCTCTCCGACAAATTTTCATATTATTATTTTAGTTTTTTTTTATTCTTTCCCTTTGCACATTATAGGGATGCTCAGCTCGCTCTCTCTCTTACATAATAAAAGTATACCTTCCTTCAATGAGCGGTGCCATTATTATCTATTCAATTGAACCATATCTGTAATTATCGTAAACTTATCTTACACACTCACAGCAACAATGCACATGAACGATGATGATCCATCCATAAACATCTCTGGTGTCTGGATCGGTTTCATTCTCTTTTTTAGTTTCTGTGAAGCTCGTTTTCGATACTAGAATTAAAATATTGGGCTTCATCCCATCATCATCGTCATCGTCGCGAAAAAAAGCATTAAGTTTTAAAAGTGTAAAGCTTATATATGTATAATGTATTGTAAGATTGCACCAACATTTTATTATGTAGATATTAAAATTAAATTGAGATTTGATGGATGTGAATTTTTGTGTGCTGTATAAACATAATAGAATATATGGATATAGATATAAAGGACAGATACTGTATAGCACAGTATTCCTTCGAGTATGGTATATGATAATAAGAACTTATCGGCTATATGTTGATTTGTTGTCGTGCTCCAAGAAATTCCTTTTGACGTTTAATTTAATTTTTTAGTAATAGTCATTTCTTTGCGGATTATGGCGTATGGCCCAATAAAAATTGCAAAATATTTCAATAATACACAAATATCGAAGACAAAATATTGTAACATTTACTACACTTTAAAGTTACCCTTTTTCTTCTATGCAAATATCTATATGGCATATGACCCATATCATTTTTAAACTGACCAATACGACTACATGATCTCTAATAGTTAATAGAATAGTTCGATTGCCAAGTGATCAAAATAAATTTCAAATAATAATTTGCACGAAAACTTGTACTTCAAACCATTTAATTTTTGAATAAAACTAGTTCCCCTCTAGAAATATCATGGTTTTTGAAAACCAGATACACTTTCACAAGACATACTTTATATAGTTTGTAAAATACTTGTTTTATTAACATTAACGTATCATCTACCTATTGGAAAGCGAGTTTTTCCTTAAAATACTGACGTATTTGAAAAGCTTGGTCTCTTAAAAAATGGTTACTTTTTTTCTAATTCGCTAACTATACAAAGACGATTTTAACATTAAAAGCATTTCTATTTCTAGCTACCAAGCTCCCAGCTAACACCACAGCCATCTTTCTCGCAATCAAATGCTTAACCTTTTAATTTTGACTTCCTCATGTGTTTTGGTGTGTCTGCTAAATGGCCAACTAGTAACTAGCTGAAAGAAGGCATAGCACACAACAATGACTAACAATATAAACAATTCGGCAATGTTTTAATGCTATATTATATGCACATTCCAATATACTACGGTAGCCTAAGAGAAAACAGAAAACTGCTAACTGGTGAGTCGGTCGTGTGAGAGCATATAAATAAAATGTTGCTATGCGACTTCGTGGTCGTCGTCGTCGGCACTCGGCATCGGCACCATTAATTCAGTTTGATGTGGAACATTAAAAAATCATACAGACAGCCGGAGACTGGAAGACCCGACGAATAAACCACACCACCGCACACAGTTGTAGCGGCAAGACCATACCCGGACCAGGACCAGGACACCAGTACCAGGACCACTAGGGTACTCACGATCAGACATAGACATGGGGATCAGAACCACAAGCTATAGACCCAGAGATTTCCAGGACCAGGACCAGGACCAGGACCAGGATATAGCGTATACATAGTACTCAGTCAAGTGTGAAAAGTGAAAGCTAAAACGTAAACGACTAGGAGAGTCATATAAGAAGATGCGGAGACATGGAGATGGAGAAATGGAGAAGGACGACGACAGAGTCAGAGCTCGATCATTCCTCGTTTTCGTTCCCGTTCTCGTTTTGGGAACCGCCTCTCGATGATTTCATGGGCGAACCCCCATCGTTCGTCCGCTAATAAAATCCTGATTTAGAATCTCAAATAAAAATAAATAGGCGAGTCAGGAGCATTTCATTTTTTTACCCTCTACAATAATATATAGGTATAATGCCATGCCATTTGTTTTCTTTGTCTTTATACAATTATTTTACAGACTGCAGTGTGCTCGGATTCGGCGGATCCCTCACGCATTATGCATAGCAGTATCAGTATCAATTCAACAAGCATGAACATCTTATACATTTATTGCATTATATATTCCAACCCCCAAAATAAAAATTATCTGTTTATTTCTTTGATGGTGAATGTATGTAGTGTAGGTAGGAAGGTACTACATAGCAACACATATTATTATAATATCTTTCCTTTTTTTTATTATTATGATTATTACATTTTCCCCAGAATATACAGATATATATAGTAGGTAAGTATTAGGTATATACTTTATATCTCCTGTCGACAGAGCACACTATGTCTACGGTGCAGCATAGCGGAACGTTATATCTCTTTCTGCAATAATAATAATAATAATAGCGAACTGTTTCTGTTACTCCTGGCATTTTGGCTTTGACATTATTTGTGTTTTTATTTTTATTTTTGTGGTCGAGCTCGTCGAGTCCAAAATCAGATCGCTTTCGCCCATCTTTATATTACAGTATCTCGTCGTTATATATAGACATGCATGTAGCTAGCTGTAACTACATAGCACATACAATGTCATAATCCAGATTCAGTATTATTTATTGAATTTCGTTCTTAACAATTAGCTTGAAATATTATCCAATAAATATTGCAAATGTCTCATATGTCTCGGTACTGTATATATATTATATAGAAAATAGAATTGAAATGGAAAAGATTAGAAGATGCCTCATATGTATACACACTGTGTGGATTTGGATGGCAGCATAAATCATGGTGGTAATAGTACGATGCCGACGTGGAAATAAAAAATATAAAAAAAGTATTTTTTTTTTGAGGTAAAAAAATTTAACGTACACTTCCTTGTCTGGCGTATGTCCACGATGTAGCAGCAGCAGCGTTGCTCTGGCTTTTGGTCTGATAGTCTGATCCGGAATATTTATAAATTACATTATAATGATAATTTTTAGACGGAAATTCTTCATGTTTCATACTTCATTATTCATGCCAATTCATGGTTCAATTCAATTCAATGCATTAGTGTGCTACGTGGTTATGGATTTTCTTGCCTATTTTCCGATTCGGATTTTTTTTTATCGGTTTTTCATAGTACATAGTTTGTACATGTATTGTATAAGGATAGAGAACATTTTCTTGAGGAAACACTAACAGCCTTATTTAAAAATTATGTTATATAGGTGTAGAACTTTGCAATTTAAAAATCAAACATTTCACACATAGTATGTAAGTCCTTTTTAAAACATTGGGAATTTTTCGCTTTTCGTTTTTAAAAAAATTGTATTATATATATATATTGTATTATAGTTTACTGCAGTTTGCTCTTTTTAGAAACATAGCGCTAGAACTTTTCGTTTTTTGTGTACAACATAATAACGTCCTAATTACCTGATTATAGATTTTGGAGCTTGGCTGTTAAGCAGTCGAACTATACAAGAAACATAGATGTATAGTATTGCTATAGATATTAGAAAGTGATGAAGTTGGTATTGCCTCTACAAATAAAAAAAATACACGATATATAGAATTAGATGTTATTGACGCTTAAGTGTAGGTTGATATTAGATAGTAGAACCCGGAGACGGAGACGGAATGAGGGACGAGAGGACAGCAATACCAATAGGAGTACGACATAGAGACAATTTGACAAGTTAAAGTAATGGAACACGTTGTTAGCACTTACTATTAGAAGATGGGAGAGTAAAGTTATCTATCTGTAGAGATGATGCATTTGTACCTATAGGAACCTACCTACCTACATACCTACCTACGCTACTGCTGCATGAGCAATATCCCCATCGTCTGTCCCTCTCCTCTCCTCGTTGTCCTATTCCCTTCCCTCCCGAATTCACGTTCATTTTGGTAGTTTCGGAGCGTCCACATTTAACTAGAACTAGAGTGAAGTGAAGTGATGTTGGATTTGGATGTGGCAGATATAGAGGATAGAGAGTATCGAGTTACTCAGGCAAAAAATAGACAAAGCCAAGTAACTATGACGACGAGGGTTCGTGAAACCCGATCTGAGCGGCTCGATTTTTTTCGTCTCTCTCTCTCTCTCCTTCTTTCGTCTTCCACAGAGTAAAATGTAAAAGTAAATGCATCAACTCACTCACACACAGTCACTCACCCACAAACACAAAGATGAAAACATTGAATCAACTGCAGCACAAGTAAGCGCAGCATCATCCAATATTACATCTCCAGATCCGCTCAGCTCCTGAACTCCCATCGCATATGTTCAAATGTCAATGGAGATGGAGATGAAGAGGCAGCATAGGAGAAACATAGGCTTCAAGCCATATAAACAGTAAAGCTTCACATAATCTCATTTAAAAATTTAATTATACCATTACCATCTATGTTACCTATACGTAAATCTAAATCAAGAGATCCAATAAGTAATAAATATGCAAAATACACTAAGTTTTTTGAGCATTAATATGCTTAAATTGCTTAAATTTAAAAAAGGGCTAAATGCTGCAATAATTTTATCGTTTTGCTTTGTAATTTTCAATTAGACGATTTTTTAACTAACTATGGCCTACTTACTAATATTTATTGGAGTTCTTCAATGCCCTGTGTGTTACTGTGTGGTATCTTTCAGTAGAATTCAAGCTGATTGCCGACATCGATAATTGACATGGACCATTTAGACCCATTCGAAGAGCAATCAGAATCAGTTCCATGTATTTTGTTCATGTCAATGTTGTCCACTTGGATGTCGATGGTTGTATGATGACTGTTTGTACAAGTCCTTGTGTTCCTTAACATCCAAAAACAACGAGAGGATCCGAGTCCCACAGGTAGTGGGTACTTACTACTTGAACAAGACAGGTACGGACGGGGACGGGACCTACCTGAATAGTATAGGTACTGTACTCCATGTCCATGTCCATTCGCAGTTAACAACCATATTCACCGTTTAAACGCAGTACCTTCGTATACCAACATACCAAATAGAGCCAGTCTGCACTCAATGTCAGAGATGAGATAACCCACTGTAAAATCAAAAGCAAAGAATTAATACCTGACTTTTGTCTATACCACTACACCCCCTTATAATTGTACACTGTAATTATAATACAAGCTGTTCTAGACCTATGGATAAGCAGTAATACAGACTATATGTTTTGCTATTTTATTTACCCTTCGTTTTGGTTTTTGGTATATCGCCTGAGTTAAAATCTAAATGGTGATCAGCGTACATAATTTGTCAGAACGAATTTAATCAGTGAACCATCGGAAGTTTCTCAATCCGATTTGTTTTTCCACCGTGTAAACTGATGGGTCATTATTTGTTCTGTCCTGTCAGATAAATACAGACTGACGACGATGACGATGGTCGATGGGGATGCGACGGCCGGGTCTTCGTTCCCTATACTATATACTATGGTGCAGCACAATTATTGTAAAGGTAGAATATCAGTAGTGGCAGCAAGCGCAGTAGTAAAGGCAGGAGGGCACTCACAAAAAGTAAACGTGTGTCAAAATTACACAAGAGTACTTAACAACTGGGAAAATCAGGACTACATGAATCCTGTCGACTGCAGTCTGCAATATATAGGCAGGAGGCAGACATACGCGACAACGGACAGGTAGGTAGTAGGTAGATTGTAATTGTAATTCCTAATCGTATAACACATGGGTAACCAAATTTTTAATACATAAGTATAAAAATAGTGGCTTAGAGACGAGTATTACGTACCAAAATAGAAATATCAGTATTCTGAAATAACCTGGAATACAAAGGACTCTACATACAGTTTAGGCTCCTTTACATGTTACATTTACCTGTACTATGGTTTTATTGTGGGGCTGGAGACTGAGGAGGATATAACTGGAGCTGGAATTGGAACCCTGTGATCATCTATTGCTCCCATCATCATCAGTCCCAGCCAAAGAGCCAAAGCCAACCCATCCCATGGATGAAAATCAAACAACATCAAGCATATGATCAACAATAACGAACATAAATTAGACACAAAAAGATGATCCGTTAGCTGTATTCGTGCTTTCAGTATAGCTACACATTCAAGTTGAATCCCTTCACCTCATCGGCTTCATCGACAGCCTTTTTTTCTATGCATTGTATTGTACATTAATATGTAGCACGTTATACATATATCTAGTAGTTATGTATTGCATTGTTATGTTGCTAGATTTTTATTGCGTTCCTTTGAATGGTGTGTTGGCTGACCGACGGGAGCCTGAAACATATGCCTTAATTACCTGTATGAAATGGTAGTGGATAATAAGGGAGATAGGCAGTAGTGTTTTTATTTCATTCATATTCACCATTCATTTGTCTGCACATTTTGGCTGTAGCCAACGGTTGTAAACTTTAGCTTTGGATTTATATGCATATTTTTAAAGCTGCCTGCCGTCTATTTTTTCTTCAGTATTATCAGTTGATATAAAGACCAAAATCGTGTAATTTTTTGTAAACTTGTTTAAACGTTGCACTGTAGAAATAGTTTAGCTGGTACTGGTAAATTAAAAACATTTTTTTTAAATTATTCCAACACGTTGCACGTCTCTGCGATGATGCAATTAATTGTAATCGAATATGTAATAATTGGAAAGCAGCATATAGATTGTGTAGTTATTTAAAACAGATCGAATATATGAAAACATGTCTATCTTAAAATAATGTGAAAAATTCAAAAGTTCCAGAAATCCAAATCCAAAACCAAAACTCCCTCCCCAATCTTTTCTTATCTTAATTTGTGCTTGTCAAACAAATGGGTAGTTACTGTCAAACAAGAATCAAAAGGAACCTTTTGTATTTTCTCTTAATTTTTCCAAGTCGGAGATTATTCATTTGTAAACTATGATGCTGAAGTACAAGTAATTGTAAGTACACGTCCATGTATTATCCTCACATAATTGAGCGTTCAAGGGCTATTGAATAATTCAAATAAAATTACATGCCTACTAATTCTATGTAGATATCTGTACTTAGTTAGTCAGAGTGTGTAGAAAAAAGGGAACGAAAAGGTTTTCTTCGTCAAGAAAAAACTTTGGTAAATGAAGGTACTGAAATGTAATAAATCGAAATCAGTATTGGTTATACATATATGCCTGTATATGTATAGGTCCGTCTATCTCTTCATTTAACAGTACCTACTCATAAAGTAGCAAAAAAAAGAGCAATCTGAGGGCTATTATGTATACGTATATGTTAAAAATGTACAAATTGTACACAAACATATTTGTTACATAAGCGTCAGCTAAGATGGTTACCGTTATTGTCAGAGGAGAGATAGTTGTGATTTGGATTCTCTCCGGTGGACTGCATTTCAAAAGCATGTGTCTCAAAATCTTCAAGTCCTTCTAATATCTCTACCTTTACATTACTTCCGCTTCATTCACATCCCCATTATGACCATTAGCATGAGTACTAACATACTAACTAGGTGTATAAAATCCTACTTACTTCAGTTCAGTGAATCTCTTTTGTAGTCCAAATTTCCAAAGAATACACTCTTTCAATTTTCAATAGTTGCCCACCTTATCGTTAGTCGTTTAGGGGAAGGAAAGCTGCACAGGTAGTATACAGTGATTATGCTGGGGTCTAAATTTTAGTTCGTATATTTAATAATACAGATAATGTAGTACATACATGTAAGTACCTTCTCAATGCCGAAGCAGAGGGGCTCTTTCTTTTTTTGGTTTCTTCAGACGGCAGACATACAGCAAAGGTGACGTTTGAGATAAGAGCTTTTTCAGAACTTCAGACAGTGCACCAGACAGTAAACAAAATGAAAACACAAACAAGAAAAGTGTGTGTACAGTGCAGTACTGTACAGATCAGTATACTCACTTCACTACGCAATATTAAAGTCTTCACTCTTTTCTTCGCGCTCACCAGTTTGTCCAAATCCAAATAATGTAAAAAAAAATTAGTAAAGGATGAAAGAGGAATTCATTCATTGGATCTAATCAAGCAAAATATCTTCTGTTATATCAACATCAACACAAGACAGGGAAAACATTAAAATATACCTATACATAGAGTATAGAGGGAATATAAATTTTAAAAAACTCCCATTTATCTGTATATAGCCCTTGCCGTAGTATTAGATTTTACAATGTACTCCACATGTTATTTCTTACCTATCATCGTCGCCTACTAAACAGTACATTAATCGAGTTGTGAGAGTTCAACTTAAATCTCCAAAAAAGCACATCATTTTTTGAGTGTATCGTAATCAGTACACTACAGACAAAAGACACCGAAAAATTGTTAAAAAAAGGTTTCAGTTTCTTCAATAAAAATCAGGAAGGTAAGTAAATGAACATACATTGGTAATTGGGTTATCAGTGGAGAGGATCTTTATCGTTAAATGACACAGACTAAAGATAGCCAAGTGGTCGGTGTCGGTTCTTACTTGTTAGTTTAGTACTTTGGAGACAAAATCTGAAACATTTAAAGATCCTATTAGAATTGTTAGTGGTACAAATGTTTGTTTTTATGATATCTTGCCTCGCGGGAAGATGAATCGTCCCTCAAAGTGTGTGATGTTAATTTAGGTGATGTAAGGGACATGATACTTTTTAACTTGTAATGATTTTTTAGCTATGCTATTGCACCTAATCCATTTTAAGGCAGATATGTGTCACGTTTGGCGGAAAGACTAAAAATTATATAAAATATAATGATTGTGATTTTTCCAAAATCGCATGGTTTAAAAATTTAAGACGCGTAGGCGTAAGTTAAGATTTAATTTGATTTTTTAATTAAGATAAATTTGCCAAAACATTCAAAATTCCCGCCCACTAATAATGTACATATTAATTATGATTACGCGCCAAATATGATAGTCACTTTTGAAGTGTTGATAATTATTTAATATTTTATTTTTATGATTGATGATTATAAGCTTACTTATATGTACGTGCTGCATTAATTTGCTCAAAATTTTTGTTATTATGTATTTCTTAAATCTTTATTTACTATTCACGTGCATCACAATATCAATAATTAAAACCTACATAACTAATTATAATAATTATGCATTTATTTAACCATAGATGCTGAATGCTCATTCTCATTCGCACCTAAAATTACGTAACTAACTAATTTACTTACAATTTATACGGTCAACGGTCAAGGTAGATGAAGACATTGAGAATTTTCAGCCGTACAAAAACGGGTTTCTTTACATGCAATATTTCCTATAGACCAATTATTAGCATTAACGTATATTTTAAGTATTACACTGGTTTTGGTTTTAGTTTAAATATAAATACATACGTTTTTTAAGCATTTTTGCGTGTGCAATGTTTTGTATGTAAGATTGAAGTTTGCTCTATTTATTACAAAGTATATAGATAGCCGTAAATCTAAAAGTTTATAATTCTGTTTATGTTATTATGCTTAATGAGTCGAAGGAGGTATTTGCATAAAGCAATTCCAAGTAGAGTAAAAATGCTTGACCGTGTTTAAACCGGACACCATTTGACACTGCATGTGCTCATTCATGTGCCATCAATTCGTCAAGTTTGTGTTTAAATTTGTAATACTAAAAATAAGTAATACACGGTTTTACGACTGTTTTAATTATTGTAATTTAATTATCAAATCAATTCGCCGTAATCATACTACACGTTAAAGTTTGTAAACCTAGTTACCAAATAATAATATAATGTAACACAATATTAAATGTGAATTAATGAGTCATTTGATTACATATGTAATACGAGTAAGAATACCATATATCTTCATTACCACAACATTATTTATTGTAGAGTTAAAAGTTGTGCTCAAATTCTAATGGTTCAAACATTTAAATATAAATAGTTCCTACCTGTGCATATATATAAGCATAAATCTAACACTGTATACAGTATACCATCTACTTACATAAGTCAAATACGAGGTACGTAAATGTAATACTATATAATAATCTTTATAATAAATAATACTAAAAATTTAAACCTACATAATAATATTATTTAACTTAATTCTAATATCCTTAATTTCCATAATTATTATTACATGCTTAAATAGTGAGACTGTTACGCTTAAGGTATTATGTATTTTCCTTAAAAGTATTAATTGAAACCATTAGTTTAATTACCTTTAATAATATTATACGTTCGATTTTTAATCGATTTAAAATGAGTAAAACAATAAATGGAAATTTTCGTACATTAATTACGTATCACAAATTGGTGTGTATGATAATATTAGTCATAATAATCAATGTTATATATAATTAGCGTTTGTGTTTGCATAGCGTCGTAATGCTATAGTTAATTCCCTTTTTTTCTCTACATTCTAAAGATTATGTGACGGGCACAAATTAATACACACGTCACATTACTAAACTACAACTACAGCTACAGCTACTAAATACCTGTCTACGTCACGCACACGTATAATTAATACGTTGACGCTATTTTATAATACAATAAATTTGACATTTAATTAATATAATAATAAAACACAGTTTTTTGGTCTATACTGATTAAATCTGTATCTCTATTTTATAGTTACACATTAATTAATTATTGCTAAAGATATTATATAAGCTATATAATAATTAATGTAATAATTATTACATACAGCGTACAAGAATGGTCATCATTTTGTTTTTGCTTTTTGTATTGTAGGGTCAATTCTTTTCATAATATATTCAGTGGCACGTAAGGTACCCACCTTTCATAAAAGAAGGTACTGACTGGTACATGCACTGTGTATCAGTAAGTATAGTATTTAAGTAAAGCTAACACAATTATTTTTGCCAGGTGTAAAATTGGAATATAACTATGTACAGAGATGGTGACATTCCACTTCATGTCTCTGCCACACTTTTTTTACTGGGATGGTTTTTTTTATTTGTATGTTTAAATATAATATTTTTGTAGTAATATTTAGTATTTAAATAGATTCATGGATAGGGCGTAACGGTCGCATCACTATTATTCTTGAGAGTATAGTTGGTAATTAATTGTAACCACAGCATGATTTCTGTTTGCATATTATATATATACAGAAGACGAAGATATAAAGTTTTATCAAATCAATTCACAACTAAAGAAGAAAAAAAATGGGAGGGAGACGAAGCCTAATAAAAGCCGAGAGAGCAGATTACAGACCGAATTAAAGTTTACACATTTTTATTTTTAAATGCCACGTAAGTCAGACGTGTGGACTGGTATAGAGTGTGAGAAAATATAAATAAATCAAAAGGTCAACATTTTTTAGTTTGTTGTCATTTCAATTTATTCCTATTCGTCATCGTCACCACGATCACGAGGATCAAATATCAGGGCTGAGCGAGACAACATCAATACTGCCGCGCATCAGCTTAATTCAAACGTTCCTGTCAAGTGTCAACCTCCTACATAATATATTTTAATACTTATAGAAACCCAGCTACACATGCCGTCTCATCTCAAATTCGAAATCAAAATTGTACACATCATCACGCATGTTTTTTCCAGTCTGTACTAGTATGCTAAAAATTATGTGCCAGATATTTACATATAGAATTTTTTTCCCGCTATGCTGCACACGCCTGCAAAGGCAATAAAATAATGTCAAGCAGGAATGTCCCGATGATACGATACGATACTTCTGAGCCAAATCCTTTACTAGCCAAAAAATTATGTCAAGTTTATACCCCTACTCCCATTACTAGTTACCATACTATCAGTATTTATACCAACTCGAATCCTGATAATTGAACGTTTTAAATATCATAGTCAGTCTGAGAGAGTCTCAACTCCGCCAATACAATACAATGAAATACGTAAGTACTTAGCTACCCATTTTTTTAGTGGAGAGTAAGTACATAGCAGATAATTAAAAAACGGCAGCCTAAGGAAAGGACCAAGTTTCGATACTAATACCAATACCAACTACAAATATGTAGTACTAAGGCATCTAACAATAACAATGGGAATGCGCAGGTATGTAACGCGTCCTTATCTTGTTGTAACTGTAAATTTAAAATGATCAAATTACAAGAATAAGAATCTTGTAGGATGTTTAAAAATGTACTATATAGCATTACGGGGACAGATATGAATATAACCAAATGGCACTGAAATACTTACGCATAAAAACGCATGGAACAATAAATCTAACCGAAAAAAAAATCCACAATAACTAAAGTAGTAAGTAGGTAGGTACGTACTTCTCAATTCTCAAGTCTTGAATTTCTATTTAAATTCTTGCGGTTCTTTCACTTGACGTATGTTTCAGCACAAAAAATATCTCAGTTCAATCCTTTTATTAATGGATGGGTAGGCGGGTTAAAAATACACACGGAATATCGGGTTGAAGCCGTTAGAACACCAATAATCTGACTGAGGTTTAGCGCTCCTTAATAAGTTAAGAAGAGTAATGTGCGAAACTGCAACGACAAACACAAAGTTTCCTACGTAGATATATTCTTATTCGGGCAACAAAAGGATAAATGCAATTTAAGTAACAACTAAACCAATACCGCATACTGCCCCGTGACAGTGACCCTGCCCTGATTGTTTAACACGAGAAAACGTTTAACGTGTAGAGTTTCTGTTTCTACTGTATATTGTTCAGCGTATCATATGATTACTATCGAGATTCTCAGCACAGATCATGTTGCCATTACTTTGCTTCTAGATTTCTAGAACTTAATACTTTACTTATACCTCAATATAGCGAAAGTCTATACTCTACGTCCATATGCACGTACCCATATCAGTGTTCACAGTTTGTAATATTCAACCTAAACTAATGCTAACAACGACAATACATATTACTAAAGCATCCTACTAATCTTAAATAAAATAATGCAATGCAGCTATTTTACAATTCAACAAGCACAAATTCAGATTTAAATCAGTGCACTAATATAGCAAACCTAAATACCAAAAATAATATCGCGTAACTACCTAGTAGATTAGTATTAGGTTCCCACTATAAAATTACAAAGAAAAACTAATGCGTAAAATTAATTTTGTCAACCTCATATTATTATCTTGAACAGAAGAGGAGTATATGTATACAGATCGACCACAAGACTAACGGTAAATAAATGGACTAATCATCTAGAATGTCTAAGGTTAGATATCAAATTCTAATTCTACATATTACATGGTACGAGTGGATCGTAAAATATATAGCGATGAACCTCCAAGTGGAACTGTGAACTGCGTAGAACCTTATAATCTGTTTAAATTCCCTGAACTTGAAACTGATATCGATATCATGATGATGAATTGCGTAAGACTTTGTAGTAATCATAGCTGACGTAGATATAAGCTCCTGTAGGTATGTATGTGCCTACACCTATAAAACGTATATTATCAAGACCATAAAGTCTATTTAAAAAGAAATCAAAATAAAACATTGCATTTTTATTTCTGCAGGAGAGAAAAAAAGTTACAAAATCCTGAATCCTGAACCTTGGACTTGGAGCCTTACAGTTAGTGTTTGTCGTTGCAATAAAGTTGCTCTGTCATTTTTTTTTAGTATTGTAAAACTAAAAATTAATATTTTTAGTTTCGTGAGAAATTTTTAAACCACGACAGCACAGAGATCTTTCATTTTCTTTTGGCTTTCAAAGCTTCCAATTTTCCTTTGACGACTTTAACAACGTTCCTTTTAACTTTGAACGTCATCAAGCTGAAAAACTGAAGAGCTCGGGAAGACTCAAAAAAGCTGAAGTGGAACATAACATGGGACATGGTGTTCTTGAGTGTGTCTAAGGATATTTTACACAACAAAGCTATTTTGATGACATTTTCATGTTACTCTTGCTGAGTGCTATGACACGGTGTTTCGTCTCTCTTATTTTTGTCACCCGTCACTCAAAACATAACCATCACCAGACCATACAGCGTATAGAACTATAGAATCTATATGGTTGGCTCACAATTAGGTATTCATTTTTACATATGTATGGTGGGGTACTACTAGGTACATTCTACAAGCTATTTATTGCCTCATGAGAATATTCCTCACTTCATTTCTATTTCTTACCACAAGCACCAACACCAACCTCGTCTGCTAGCCACAGCCACCTACCTACCTACCATACTCAGACCTCATTGTAATAACAATGAGCTTAGTTAAAAAGTGTAGAGATCTACTATACTATTCTACACTCTCCATGACTTCATGACTCAATAAGACTCAAGACGCTAGAGAAAGACATGTCATGAGACTAACAACTAGTAAGGCTCAAAACTGAAATGTATAGAGAAAGTAATATTATAATAATAGTATACCTAAATGCTATAGACTTGGCTTTCTATAAGTGTGATTTTTTATACGTATTTTATTAACTTGAGATGAGACGACAGACGGCCCGACATGAGGGGGCAAGCTGAAGCAAATATTTGTAGTTTTATACCATTATATAAGTAAGTTGTGTACATTTATTCATAGGATGATTCAGCACAGAACACCGAATAGGTGAGGTAACGATCATGCTTTTGAAATTTGAGTTTTAATATTCAGTACCAAGCAAAGTACTAGGCAACTGTCTTGTTGGCAGCATAAGTACCTACATATTATATGCACTATTTAAATATTCAAAAATTTTGTAGAGTTCTTTTCTTTCTACTGTGCAACCGTTGCATTTTTGCTATTTTTATTTTTGAAGAAAAAATTTGACACCCTTTGAAAATTTGAATAGATAACTAATTAGCTGTAGGGGAATAAGGTGAATTCAATCACATGTCCCATATAGCCATCAGCTTGATTTCTTTATTCTGTATACCTAATTTGTTTACTGATAGTTTTGGATTTTTGAATTTAAACTGCCTTCAAACGTAAAGCAACGCAAACTCAACTACGAAAGATTAAAGACTCAAATTTCACATCGAAATTATACACCCATAAGAACTGAGACTTGACATGAAATAACATTAAAAATTATTATTGCTACGTAGCCATCCCATTATCTTATGCGTGCACAAAATACCTGCTGAAAAAATTGCTGAATTCTAAGGCAATTACCTATATTACGTATTAAAATTGATTAAAGTTGCGGCGACTAAAAATGCGCTATCTACAATTGTTAAAATATGTGAAGCGCGTTAGTTGTACCTTCTCTATTTTCCAGTGTATATAGTATACAGATATAATTCCCGTATTTTCAAAATAGGTAAGCAAAATGCTGATAGTACTTTTTAAATTGTTTGTATATAAATTAGCAACTTGCCCTATTTATTAGATTAGCTTTGGAGGAGTAGGGATAATTAACTCGTTTTACATTTTTTTTAAAGACAGCACATTTTCTAAGTTGAACGATTTAAACGATATTAATACGATATAGGATATAGTACATACTACAGAGGTAACTTATTGAACTCAAGTTAGTACAATAGCGTCTGCTTGGTTTGTAATCATGATCTATAAAATTCAAGAGATAAATGTAGATGTAAAAGACAATGGATGAGAGGTTGAAGATGAAGTTTGAGATAGAAAATGATAAAAATGATGGGCCGTATCATTTTGGAAGATGATTGGAGTGATAAAAGTTTGTGAATAGTAAGCTACTTTATATATATATTTATGCCTACATCTATAAGAGACACTGAGACTGAGCTGAACTAACCTGACGAGTCAAAGTCAACTGAAGCAAGTATCAGGAACAATATGACATGTGAAGAATACCTTGAGTGTGATAATATAATCTGAGTTGAGTATTTTGATATTGATAAAATACAAATATAGCAGAAGTTTTTATGTTGTTGTGTGTAGGTAAGTAGGTATGTAATGTTTAGTTTTCTCTTTCAATCTCTGTGTGTCTGTATGTACGTATAAAATTATGCGCAGTATTATGTCTGAAGAACGGAGACGAAGAAATAATAGTGGTGCGAGTTACTCTATCCAGTGTCACAAATGATGGTAGTCATGGGTAGGGACCCCCAAGGAGGAGACAGGAGCGCCCAGATGATGATGACCACCGAGCTCTGTTTGTTCGACGACGTCTCTGGAAGCGCCGGCTGCGGCAACCACGGCTGCCGAAGCCATCAAATGATGGTGAGGAATGCCTGCCGCGGCTGCTGCGGCCATACTATGAAATCCACCGAGGGACTGCATTGCGGACAATGAGGCCAGTCCTGCTGATGTCACATGATCCTACACAAAAACAAATCATAAACAATCATAAATGATCATCAATTATTCCTCTAACTACACACAATACTACAATAGCCTTTACACTTGATTGACATCCTGATCACATGATATCTATCTATGATGTATCGATCTCCATGTCCATCCCTACACTTCCCCCTTGGCCCTCATGCTTTACTCACAATACGTACAAGATGTACGTACAATGCTGAGCAGGGGCAGAGCTACAGGTTACGCGTACACTCGTACACAGGTATTTTCCCCTCTAATCTTCATCTTCTCATCCCGAACAAAATATCAACAGTGGCATTCCACAATGGAATTCAAATTCAAATCCAAATCCACATAGCACACCTCTTCACTTAACTTTAACTATTAATCAAAATCATGTCATAATCCACAAACCCTGCAATAATACTTTCTAACTTATAAACTATTGAACCCTCCAACTCCAACTACTGATAATTTCTACATGTCCCCATTTTCTTTTTCTAAACGTAGTATTCAAAATATGGTAATAATAATAATTACTACAACCATTATTATTCTGAAGTGATTCTACTAATAATTTATAGTTTGTACAAAATATAGGGAAAAAAATAGGTTAGGACAATAACATTACAAATGAGCAGCGGAAGGCTAAAATTAAAAAATTAAAAAAATTAATTCGAAAGTTGATTGTACTTTGCTGAGTTTGCATGGGGGAGTATGAGATGGGTTAGTCATTCACGAAATACTACTTACTCCATGGGCAATGGACATACTAAAATTTGAAATATTAATTTTACACCACACAACTAGGTACAAACTAGAAACTTCAGACTCAGAATTCAGTCCCAGTAGCTCCTTATAAAAAAAAGAGTGAAAGAAAGATTGTGGGGTTCAAAAAAAACTATAGATATCACGACAAAAAGAATATTTTGACGAAACAAAGTGGAAGTGGAGAAATATACCCACCAACCTACTCATATTTTATTGGGAGAGAGAATAAAAAAAAACAAGAATTAATAATATGATATGCTCCTGCGTTCATAATTACAGATATACTCCATCAAATTGGCATCACAAAAAAGAGCCTTACATTATTACCTCCACCTAAATACCTACACCTCGGTAATCATAATCAGTAATTACTTGTACATATTATGGGCACACACTATAGTCAACGAAGAGACGATCACTATATACTTTTGGCAGATATCTATACCTACCAGAATTTTCATACATACAGTATAGATAGGTGGGTTAGGCAGGTATATTGTTACGGTATTGTTAACCTACCATTTGGTGCGGAAAGATGAGACCGGTTGGTGCTTTGTGTCCAACTTGATGATGGTGATGGTGGTGCAAGGTGGGAAATGTACTTGGATCAATGATGTTCCCTTTGACATCATTGTCTTGACTTTCACCAGAACTGGATTCTCCGCCGTCAGGTGAACCAAGTCCATGTTTTTTACCACTTCCATCTTCAGGTCTGAAAAAATTACAAAGAAATTTACAATTATATAATTACTCGATATGTGACCGTATACTACCAACCTACATAGGTACATTAAATAGATTCACATAAGCTTTGAATATGTAACTAACCATAATATAAAGATTGATGATTTCTTTAAACAAATACTAGAGATAAGACCAAGGATAACGAATTACGAAAAAATATCGATAGCTATATAGCAATTACGAAACACTACACGCTCAACTTTCATCAAATATTCAAGATATTAAACCGTAATCGTTTTAATCGAACATTTAAAATAATAATTAATAATAATTATTGCAAACGGACAACGGACCAGCACCAGCACTCGCAGAGTAATTATAATTATTTAACAACAAAAAACAATCGAGATCTCCTAGTTATAACATGCAAAGGATGAAGGAGATAGCATTGATTGTATATCTCTTCATCTTAATCTACGCCCCACAGTCCACACAAAAACTCAAAATTCTATAGTAATTATAATATTATAGTACTCCATACTTTTTTTTTACATAGAAGTATTGGTAATTACAATTATACAGTACTTAATATAGGACAATTCTACAGATACCATCTCATACCAATTTCTATCCCAGCCTTTCTATTAAATGTACCTACAATAAATTTGGAACCCACAATGTGGATCTTCTCACATGAGAATCAGGAAGGGAAGAAATAATACAGAAATATTTGAGAGATTATTAAGACGAAAGACTCGTTCTATAATCCTAACTAGTAAGACTTCTGACCCCTTTTTCCGTTTGACTTGCGATGAGTACTGTTTATGTTTTGAGTATTAGTCTTTTCTCCGTCCGTATTTGATGCTCCATACTTTTTGCATCTCAATCCAAAAATCTTAATAATCTCATCTCATCACATCACATGGATATTAAATTATCATCATCATGCTCATCATCATCATCAAAATCAGAAAACCCCCTCTCTCTCTCTCTCTCTGTCTATGTCTACAAACATGGGTATTAGCAGTGTACTATTATTTTTACCTTACATTATTATCAGTAAATTTTACACACATATTACAATACACCCTTATTGTATATGTACCTACAGTGTACAGTACAGGCACGCCGCATCCACCGTCTACTGTTCTGTTTAAATTAAAAATCTTCTTGGACCATTCCGTTGCATTGCACGCAACCAACCCCACTACTACGAGATGAGAGAGCCAAACGAGAAAAGACATACCATACCATATCATAGAGCCAACCAACCACACGTTCTAAATACATTTCAATCAAAACATGATTCTTGAATCCTCAATCCTCAATTAATCTATAATCATGACATGACACGGCATGACATGACATGCTAACCATAACCGCATCCATCCACCATACCATACCATCATATCATCATCACTCTCTGTAATTCATTTAATCATAATCATAATAATGGTCATCGTCATCCTAAAAATTTGTGTTGGTGTGGCTCATCGTTTCTTTTTTGTTTTTATTTTATTCTTGTTCGAAAAATATAAAATAAGAAGATGGATATTGGATATGCTATACTAGTTACAACTCTGAGTATATTAACTACTAAATTGAGGTAATGTGTTTGTCGTGTGCATGAAAACTATAACGTATATAGATTTAAGTAAGGTACGTACTACTTATATATTTGTTGTATTTTACAATATATATCTATATACTTTTTTTTTTATTATTCTTCAGTTTTTGAGAATTTCAGATTCTTCATGGTTTCAATGTTTCAAAGAATAACAAGATTGAGGAGGTCCGTTCACGAAACATTGAGAGATATAAAGGAAACTAACTAATAAAATAACGCCAAGAACAACAGACACTGTACCGAGGCGAGAGGGCTCATGGCTGATACCTACCCAAGTACCTACCTACATATTGTACCTAGTCATAGTCATAATAGTAATCCTTTTGTACACATAACAGAAACAGAGTATAATCAATTATAATCACAGTGTTATCGTCATCCATTTAACTCTTTATCATGGAAAGCTACATTACGATTAAGATGGAAGATGGATGATTACGATTACAATCATACTTGTTGCTCAAATTTTCACAAGTTGAAATTCCTTTCGAATTTTCATTACATGAGACACACACTATGGCTATACGGGAAATAATTACTACTGATGTTACCAGTTATCACTGGTAGATACTACACACTATGCATCTGTTTTTCGATCATCTTTCTCGATGTTCCAAGATTTTACATGGATTGATTAGAAACCCAACCCATATTTCTAAATTTCTAATTCTCTATAATTGTTCATTATTCATCTTTGTTCGCTCTTAGATTTTAAACTATAAATCTACAAAACTGTTCTTTCTGCTTTAGGTTTTTGGCTATACTTACTTGCAATCATAATTTATTATTTTCCCCTCAAAAATTTAAAAATCCATAGCCCATCCATATAGACAATTGATTAAACACTTTTGACATTCGTCATACGTTTTTAAGATTATTTTTAAAAAGGTTTTCTCAGTACTCAGCCAGCTTACGACATGCAGAATTTTAACTACATGGTCGTGATCGTGAAGACTGTGATAATAATAAAATTACACACGCATTTTAATAGTTGAGCTCATTCCAGTTGGTTCGTCATTATGAATTAGTACTTAACACCAAATTTCGAGCTTAAACGGCACGGAGGCAGGAGTTGAGTGGATATCAAATGAAATTTTAAAACAATAACACAGTGTCAAATGTAATAATAATCTTATAATCGCTTTGTAATAAATCAGGTCGTAAATCCTAATCCAAATCCGAATCCATAATCTCAAGCTAAACGTTTGTAGTATAGTGTAAAAAAATTATATAAGCGCAAGATATATATAGCACAGAAATTGAAAGTAGAAAAGTATAATCCATGACTTGTACTTGTAATACATCCAAATCCAACGGTATAGGTACACAAATTTATTTTATAAATAAATGACTATATGAACCTATTAATGACGCCAATAAGCTAAACGCAATGTCTTCTATCTACAACCTAAATTAAAACCAAGTATTTTGTAGGAAACACCAGTAATGTAAATTGTATGTGCATACGCATAATTATTAAAAGCACTAAATACACTTTCATGTACCTTTTTACTTTCATTAAAAAATTAGTAGACTTTGCATCTAGAACAATCCCGACGATAACAATAACGATTTTTAATAGATTTTAAATTATGCGTTTTACCATGCCAAATTACTCAGCCCCAGAAAGAGAAACTTAAATGCGTCTACGCGAAAATAAAGTGACAGTCTCAGTTACGGAGCAACAATGCAATGCATCCGATTATAAATTATTGAAAATCAAAATCTATTAAACAGTAACAGAATTACGAAAAAAGCTATAATTTAGTTACTACGACAAACAGGACCAAATGCGATTCTTAATTTAATGCTTAGAACTTATAGAATAAAAACAAAAGTAAAGTGAAAAGGATAAAACGTAGAAATAAGGAATTCAAGGGAAAAAAATCTACCTACTTAATTACTATGTGAAGGAGTTCCATTAGCTAAATCTAAAATGCCATCAACGCAACTTTGTTTAAAACTTGAACTTTAAAGATATAGACGACACATAACGCTACATGCATATTTATGCATCCCTCAATTCTATCCCACCAATTTTACTGCTAAATATTATTACTACTAATCGTAAACTATAGTAACACTGCTATTGTCATTTAATACAGTTATCTTAACCTTGGGTTTTTAGTTTTAGCTGTAATATAATAACGACAGCTAATCGTTAATCCTCAAGCGCTTAAATTATCAATAAAAACTGAAATAAATCTCTTAAGTAAACATTTTTCATTTCAATGGTTTATTATTACAGCATCTAATCCTCTGATGAGCGCTTCTTCCCCTGTTATTCTGCTGACCTTTTCATGTATGTACTATATACGCTACTTAATTGCTTCTAATTTCAACTATTAACTGCTACATATAGGTAGGTACTTTAAAGGTACTACACCTACCTATGAATATGCATAGGCAGTCTACTCCCATTTCCCATCCATTTTTTATTCTTAAAAATATGACACTTAGCTACCTACTAAAGTAAAACCGAATACTGATAATGACACTCAGCATTATCTAAACATGGTATAAATATTATATACACTGACGATGAGTACAGCGAACTTGAAATAAAGCTAATCAGCATTACCTCTTTTACAATTTCAATTTGTGTCTTATTTGACTAACGTATTTTCAAAGGACTATCAGTAACTTTCCGCACTGAAAAGATTGTTCCGAAGATTTACTTATTACTTACAATCAAGCTCAATCAACAAACAGTTATGTAATATAGATTGCGTAGCCATTAATCATAAATAAAATATTAGATGACAAGATGTGCGTGTGACCAGACTGAGGATGAGTGCCTCTGAAAAATTCGAACTAGTTTTTACATAAGCTATTGTTTCATTTAATTTTGTTGTAAATATTGATCATTGATCTGATGCGCGATCGATGGAGACGAGGAATTTAAGAAAGCTTCCATCACAGAGAAGAATCTACTTCCTTCGCTATCAGTTTCCAATTCGTAATTACTCTGTATACACTACTACTACCACATTATCCTTCATTACAGCAACATTAGTAATCAGTATCAATATTAACAAGTTGAGATTGAAATTGAAGTTGACGTTGACACGTCTCGGCTCCTTTAAAAAAAACTTGAAGGGAAGTGTACACAAGTCATTTTTGCTTTTTAACCATACGGCTATGGCTATATATGATATGGTATACAGTTACAAATGTTCCCCGGATATTATCGGATCATTGTCTGGGTATCGTACGGCAATTGTAGATACATTGATAGCATACACGATAAGATGAGATAAGAAGATGACGATCAATGCCATCATATAGTAAATATTATTATATACTCTTGTTAACTGACGACGAAGATGACGACGACGACGACGACGACGACGACGACGACGATCACCGCCAAATCACTTTAGGCCTATCGCCTATACACCCATATATATTTCTACTCTATAACTATAAATATAGCAATATTATAGTAGTTTAACAGCATTACTGCGGAGTCATCGTCTACAAACTTCCACTGCTGACTTTTCAACCTCTCGCCACTGCCATATTGCTTATATACGCCACGCCATCCCATAAAGACGAAGACGAAACCGATATTGGATATATACCGATATATAGAATATTGAAGAAAAAAACGTGATTCGGTCACTTTTAGTTCTTTATAAACATCCACCTACTGCACACTACTGAGACTGACGAGAAGAGCCTCATACAAGAAAAGATGATGCAAAAATATGTAAAGGCAATAATATAGGAAAATGCAGACTATCTCAAGAAAGATAAAAAAAGAAATTGTGGAAATTGAAATATGATGTTGCTACATATAGAGAGAGTGATATTGATGTTGATCTAAATGTGATACGACTATGTACTTGAACAGGATTTATATGAAGAGGAAAACGAGACGAGACTCACACAAAAAAAAGATCTGAAGAGTCGGAGTTGGAGGCTCGATCGCGGAGACGACGAGAAAAAAGAGGAGGAGACAAGAGCGTATAAAGCATAACACAGATCAGAGAACAATGTTAATAGAGACATGTGATCCTCCAACGGTATGTCACCCAGCTGGAAGTTGTATTTCATCCAGAAAATCAAGAGCCTTTCAATCTTTTTAGCATACAGTGTACTTACTAGTATACACAATATAGCGCATATGTCTACTTATCCTTATATATGCTCTTAACTCGTGTTAATGCTAATAGCAAATGGCAATAGTAATCGTAAATACTCACACTAGGTATACCCCCATACACATTACATATAAGAAATCATATGGAGATATACACTACCATTACCATTACGCTCCTATATCATATCATCTCGTCTCGTCGTTTGCTTGCATCTTGATCTTCCGCATGACTGATATTACTTATTCGATTCTTGTATTTTTTTCTTCACTTGATTCTGTTCGTGATTTATAGTGGAAATTTGAGGTAGTATGTAATAAAGTACGTGACTACATACATGGTTTGCACCTAACTAATATAAAAAAATCCACTGATAATAGGTAAAATTTATTTTGTCACAGCCTCCTCAGCCAATGCCAAAAAAAAGTAGAGAGACTTATTCACTTAATATTTTAAATACGATCTTCTATAATCCTCAATCCTCATTCTTATATTCTATTTGTAATCCTACTGCACAAAATGCACAAATACAGACTCGCGCGGATCCAAATATCTCTCTAATATGTATAGGTAGGTATATTTGTAATCAGTCCTGAGAATTTTTTGCATACGTGTGTGAAATATTTTGACTTTAGCCGTAGCACAGTACAGATACTACTTACTATGTAACACAAGACAGTAAGGAGTACGGGGACGGTAAGAAAATATCTTGGCAATGATCATCCGGAATTACACACATGTAATGTTTTAGGTATAGGTACATCTATCTTTTTTAGATGATTCTCTCTCTTAAAGCTTGACTCTTCAGTTCTTCTCGCGTTTTCCTTGCCGTTTACCATAATAATAATAATGGGACGGCACACGGTAAATGGGATATCTGTGTACTGTATCTGTGTAGTATGCATAGCTTTGGCATGACTTTGGTTTAGTGAGTATGAGGAAACGAGCGGAACGGCTAAAGAAACAAAACGAAGCGTAACATAAGTAGAGTCAAAATATTTCGAGTGTACTATATAGTACATATAAGATTAAGATAGTAGTCAATGGTATAGGTTGGTAATGGGAGTAATATAATATATCTGTAGGTAACCATATCCCCGACTCCTGACTGATAGATACAAGATACTAGTAAATACCAAGACCAACTAATGCTCCATCCAGACTATGATCATAGGCACCTATGTTAGTCATTGAGTTTACACTCAAAAGCGCGAAACTCAAACACACTGCCTATGACGGTTATTGAATAGATTACGGTCAATTGACAAACCAACCTCAATTGACTATAATCGTATACCTATCATAGTGTGGATGGAGCATAACACCAATCCCAATCCCAATACTAAATAATGCAATACCAAAAATGATACACCTATGTATATTACACATATAGTATACATAAATAAAAATGTTTTTTTTCCTGGTGCAAGGTTTCAAAGTTGAAGTTGAAGCCATGGCTTTTTAAATTTGAAGAAGATTTAAACTTTAGTTGCATATTATGTAAAATATATAGGAACAGTGTTCAGCGCAGTAGAAAGACAGCAGCGTAGCTCTGTGGAATATATGTTGTGTATAAAGCCAAAAGGAAAAGCTCACGTCAACTCACAACTCACAGAGAGAGAGAGAGACGGAAGACGGAGACGGAGAAGGAGATGGAACGTCTTTTGGACCGACCGAAAGACGAAAGACGAAGAAAAAGGAACGGGAGACAGACAAACAGAGAGAGATGTGGATCATCATCATCTTTTAAACTAGCAACAGAGTGCAGAGTTAAAGGAAAACTCAGTGAAAGATGTTGATTAAAGAGACGAATGTGTGAGTGTCGTTCCTTGTCGTTGTGTCATTTTGTTTTGCCTTCATTTCATTTTCCCAGCTCACTAACGACAACGACAAGTCACATCAGAGGAGGCAGACGGAGAGAGAACATCAGTAAAGTACAGAAACAGTATGGAGTTCTCAGAAACGGATCTCTGGTTCTGGTTCTGGTTCCGATTCTCGCTACTTCGCGTTTTTAAGATAATAATATATGTATCTGCCCCATGTTCCATGCTGAAACTGATAGTTCCCATATTATCCCCGTGTCTTCCCTCCACCATACCAAAGGACGCGAGCTAATCCAAAAACAAATCCAAATCCAACAAAATTGTGAAGAGATGTAGGTAGGTACGAAAGACGAAAAGATTTCTGACTCTCAACCATCGTAGTCGCATATAGAAGCTATAGAAGAGCGCATAATTTTAGCATGCATGGACATACATACCTATGTATTCTTTAGAATTTAGATTTATGCACCAAAAAGTTAAGAGTTAAAGTGAACCGTGAATTTAGATCGCGACTGCAAGTGCCTAGGTACGTAGGTACATATAATATGTAACAGTATGTATTCTTGTATATCTTCAATATACATACATACACTTAAAACTTTACGCTGTATTTTTTTCCCTAGTTTGAGAGTGGAGAGAAATTTCCATTTCTATTTATATTTTTTGGATCTCAATCTATGTAGATCTATCTACTCTTTAAGGCCTATCTCAGAACAACCTTCTTATAGCCACAGTATTTGTGTGGTGAGTGCAGATGTGAGTATGTATGACATATGACGGAGGACGGTAAAGACATATAATATATGTAAAGCGAGTAAGTAGTCGTGGTATGCTACATACTACACACATGATCTGTACTATATGTTTGTATAATTGTGCACAGAGTGCTACGCTACGCTGCGTTGTTAGTTGAGAAGACAGAAGCCCGGGTATCGGGTTTCATGTCTACCACCCACAATGGGGAACTTGAGTTCCGTCCCTCGTTCTGTTTGACACTAATGGAACCTTTCCAAAATCTGATAAACCAAACATTATATTATCATCATCATCATCATGTGCAGATTCTTCTGCTTCTCCTGCCTTCCTTCCTCTAACTTTATATATTCAGTTTACTATTACTATCTCATCTGTATTTCTCTCTGCCCTACATTTTTCCATTACAGTTGTTCAATTACGGCGTGACCGTGTGTGTATCTAACTAACTCGTATAAATAATACCATAATATATACCATCAGTTGTACTTATAGTTGTAGTTGTAGTCTGTCTCTGTCAGCGTAATAATCGTTAAGTTATTTTCCTCACATAATAATAATTTACGTAGTCTGTATAGTAATAATCATAACCATGCTTTTATCATTCTTAAAATTTAACTGAGGTATTATAATAATTATTATAATGATAATTGGAATTGGGATCTTCAAACATGGTCGGATATGTATCTCGCGTACGTACTATATTTATACAGTGTAAAAAAACTATAATGTCTACAACATCCATGGAGAAAGTAATTATGTATTTTGCTAGTACATATACTATAACTATACTAACAAGTATTCTTCCTCGTAACCTCATCTTATCAAAAATTCGGCTTGCATAAGAAGATATCAAATTAAATTTTGTGAGGATAATAAGCAATAACCATAATGATTATTAGTTGATGTTATTGGAAATGGAAGGATGAACAATTTATTGATAGTAATGTTTATATAGGCACATTATATTATGTTAGAAAAAGTTGAAAGGTTTGAATTTTGGAAATTTTTTTAGCAGATTGGATATTCAGCCCCAGTACACATAATAAAATTTGTGGAAAGTGAAATATATTATCTACCTTCTTCAAACTTCAAACGGATCACATCTATAGGTGGGCATAAATATAATGTTCTGCTTCCTTGAATATTTGTGAACTGTATGGAAACTGTAACGTGGTGAATGATTTTACATTTTTTTAAAAAAAAAACCCTACTTTAGAAATTGGTTTTCTAAAAGTGTAAAACTATAAAAAAAAGCCCAGTGACCAATTTTTAACCATTTTATTGCGTACAAAATAACATGCAAAATGTGTTTGTTTAACTTAATACTTCAAAATTTTGGAAAGGGTTTTCAAAATTGGAAAAGCTGTGAAACATTCTTATTTTATGGTGGCAAAACTTTAAACAATAATTAGCTATGTATTAAAAAACTGCACATTCTGCACCCGTGCGGAGTGCAGAATGCCCTGATTATATTATACACATTAGAAAAACGCAAAGGTTGGCGACAACATTACAGCCATGGTTTTATAGTTAATATAAAGATTACTACAATAATTAGGTTCTTTTTTTCTATTTTTAAAATTATTTAGATATCACATTTTGAACTTGAGTCCAAGTACAGCTGCCATTGCTACTGCACTGCTCTGTGATGTATCTGTGATCTATAGGTACGTGGTAGTTAAGAAAGAATCGAAGGAAGATGAACTGGATGTATTTTACTGTACTACACAACGTACATATGTAATTGTGTAAGTAAGTGGGTAGGCTTTTACTCATTTAAAAGAAAAGACCACATTCGTAGTGTTCCTACTTACTAGTTAGTTATTAGGGAGTATATAGAGTATAGAGATTACTACGGGTAAAACTCGTCCATAACCCGTACCCGTACATACTACGCCTCACTCAAATTCCCGTCGTCAGTCAGTACATAAGAAAAAATGTAGATTTTGGATGTTTGTAGGCCGCGACTGACTGCATGCCTGTGTATTTTTCTAAGGCAACTGATGGTCCTAGTGATAATGTCTTCATGGATTTGTACAGTTGAGAAAGGAAGAGATGAAAGGGGTAATAAACAGGCGGGTAAATTTGTCGCACCAAACAACTCTAAAGCTGGAAAACACGAGGTTAACAATTACAAACTTGTGAGTAAAAAGCCTATACCTCTACGAGTACATACTGATGAACACTGAGATCGGGAATCAGGATGAGGCTGACTATAGTGAGCTATATATTTATCACTTAATACCACGCCGTGTGTACCCAACAAGAAAAAGAGCTACAGATCGAAGAAGTAGTAAGGGAAATGCCACAGTACATGGACCAAATACCTTTTAAACATACTTTACAATTTACTATTGAACACGGGTCTTTGATAGAGATGCCCATGTAGATGCTGTTGAACAATAAAAGGTTTTTGTTCCAACGAGAGAAGGACAAAAACAAAGACGCAAAGACAAAGGCAACCAAAGCTGAAGAACAATACAAGCGTACGTAACGTTTAAATGTGTTAAATGTGTTCAACTGTAGCCGACAATGAGAGGGCCAAAGCTGTTGATAACGCCAACATTAGATCAGGACGTTTATTTGCTTCATTTAATTGTCGTACTACCGTTAGATTTTAATTCTCTTCATGTCAACATATCCAACCGCAATTATAATGTTACTCACTATGAGACGACTACCTTCTATTTCTATTATGTGAAGGTGCCGACGATGTAATAGATTTCTTCCAACTGAACACATAATTAATATATTATACTTTCTCATTTAAATCTGTTTCTATTTCTATCTTTTGATACACACAAGAAAATTTTTCCCAGCTTATGATTTTAAACTACCTACTATATATTTTGACGTAAATATTACATTATTTTGGTTTTGGGTTGGTTCTGTCTGACGCATTAGAGAAGGTAACGAGCTGATTTAGCGGTGTAAATGCACAATATGTAAAACTCTAAATCTAAATTTAACAGCCACGAAGTGAATTAAAAGCATTTAATTAATGTTTACCTTGGCGGACCATCCTTTTGTTCAGCTGCTCTATCTCTTTGTCGGCGATTTTTAAACCAATTGCTAACTTGGGTGGTGGTCAACCCGGTGGCTTCTGCAAGTTCACGCTTTTCTCGGGGGGATGGGTATGGATTGTGTTGATACCAGTCTCGGAGAATTCCACGGGATTTTTCTTTGAAACAGTATGAGGTCTCTTCCCCGTCCCAGATTGTACGGGGTAATGGGAATTTTCGGCGAACACGGTATTTTCCTGGAAATTGAGTTTAATTAGTTATTACAATGATTTCACACTAAATATAAACTACACATTACATATTGTATATACAAGGGCAACATTTATTTAGGTTCTACCCAAACTCCAAACATTCAAAATTCGAATTCTAAACAATTTACTGTCTCTCATTCTTATAGATTTGAATGTGAACAAATGAAAATCATATAATTCTATAAACACACAGCTTATAGGAAAGAATAAATAAGTTAAGTAGAATATAAGTAGGGATGATTTATTTATCAGATTTTATGTCAGATTTAAACACGCCATCCAACTTTTGTGTGCTACTATTTTGACTACCCGTCTTGAGAGATTTTCAAACATTTAAGTAAGGGATAAGGTACCTATACGCACAGGGATGGATTTCTACAGCTGCATGTGTAGTAGGTACAGGTAAAGTGGAGGAAGGCTATATTATGTTACATTGTATAATATTACTTAGGGACAAAAACCAAGACCAACTCTACGAATTCTATAGGTCATAGGTACTATAAAGTACACCGTTGACAGTAAACAGTTAGGGTTAAATCGTATTGTTAAAATCACCTGATCCCTAAATCCCTAGAGGAATGTGATTGATAAGGATTTAATAAGACTTACCAACAGCCCCCAAGGGTCGACCTCTCAGCTTCTCAGCTTCAATGTAATGAGCTTTGAGCCACAGGGCTTGTAACTTGGGATGATTATGAGGTGAGAATTGATGAGACTCGAGAATTTTGTAGAGTTCTTTGAATTGCCCACGATGAAATGCCACCACTGCCCTAGCTTTTAAAACACTCTCATTCTTTTGTAATTTTTCGCAACCCGGGAGTGACCATAGAAATCTGGCAAGACGTTCCATATTCCCCGATTGTTGCAACACTTCACAGACGCAAGCCACCTTAAGAATGAGAGTGTATTCATTAATTAGATTTCCTAAACAAAGGTTCCTCCGATTTACATGGCATCCATCCATGATAATATATAATTTTTTGACGTTTTGTATGATTAACATAGATGTTAACCCATTCTAATTGAATGAACGGTGTTGCAGATATAATTAGTGTTTAATGCTATGGTTTTACTATAAATATTGGTGAATTTATAGAAATAATATTATGATTATTTCTACTATAAATTATTGTAAAATATGCCAAAATCAGTGAATAATTTAATCTAGCGTAGACTGAAGCTACAGATTACCAATTAGTTGCGATTTGGTCATGGTTCATGACTGATCTGTGTGAACCTGACTATGAGAGAAATTGAACTATTGGAAATAATGAAAATGTCTGAGTATTTCTGTTAATTATAAGAAAATAGTAATAAAATCGTACACTCATAATAATAAAGGAAGTTGACCTTTATTTGTACCTAAAACTTATGAAATCTCGTGAAACGTGCTATTCTAGCGTTTTTAACATTTGGTCCTTCGAAGATTTTTTAACCTTTGACCTGCGGTATTTTGGCTGTACTTGTGAGGCCCGTTTTCACCACTCTTTTTTCTTGGTCTGGAGGAATCTGGGGGGAATCAGAGGGCATCGGAAAACGGGAGCGTTGCAATTGGTTACTGTCCTAATCTGTGGTCTGAGTTCTGTTGACCTTTACTAATTCCTTACTGGTTAAAGAATTGTTCTTTACTTTAACTGTGAAATATGGAGGGAATGTGAAGGCGATCAACAAATGGAATATTCTTGTTTGGAAAAACTTGAGATTTTAAAATTCTTGGTGGTTGAAGAACTGTTCTCTACTTCAACTGGAACTGTTACAGAATTTTAAATTGAGAAATATTTTATTTTTAATTCAAACTGGAGTTAACTTGGAGATTCTGGAATTTTTCTCTCATTTTTAACTCGTCTGATTGGGATTTGGATTGAAATTTGTTTACTTTTCTGGCGGACTGCGAAGTGCTTACGCTGGAAGACGTTTGTACGACACATTGACATTGCGTAGATGGTTTTTGGACTAAAAAAAAATAGCGTGTGGAGTTTTTTTTCTCATTTCTTTTGGCTTTGGAGAAATTTCTGGGCTGGAATTAATTAGAAGATTTTTGAAATAGCCCTTAACTGATTTGAATTTACACCGCTACCATTGCCTTTTCTATCTACTGCTGAAATTGATTATCTCTGGATGAGGATAATAATTAATTTGAATTTGAAATATTTTAAAAAATATATTACTTACTATTTTGAGTAATTTGAATTGTAATTGGAAGTGAAGAGTAATATTCAGAGTAGTATTACTGATTACAATTATAAAGTTCCTACATTTTTTTGACAGCAAAATCTAATTACGTATGTCATGAGATTATAGATTTGACTGACTGTCTGTACTTCTAAGTCCCAACAATTTGAATGATGGGAAAGTCACAATGCCAGAGGGAGCTAAATGCTATACAGACGGAGATAGAAGATTTGATGTTCAAAGTTAAAAAGCGAAAGCTACAACGTCAAATAGATCATGCGAAGTTTTTAATGCATTTAGAACAAGTCGATCAAGGCGAAGTAGATGCTGATGAAATTGAAATAACTCAATTTCTGTCAAAGGAGCAAGATTCGAGTACACAGGCTATCAAATCAAACGAAGCTGATAATGAGCGCATTAATTACTTGGGAAAACTGAAAACTGGTTTACATAAAATTGAAAAGTATAAACAAGAGATGTCGCTACCTTCAGATCTGTTATTCAGAGTTTTGTCTGCAGCAAAATTTGAGAATATTCCAGAAATATTGTTGGCAGCTAGAGATTCTCGACAAATTTACTATACTAGCGAAGTTCTAATTGTCGTTGAATTTTTATTATGTAATCAAGAGTCAGAATTTCAACGTTTATTGCGACCATGGTACTTTGAAACGGTTCAGTTGTATATTTTGGTTGAAGAATTTGAAAGAGCTGAGTTAATCACGGAATCAAATAAGAAATACTTAGCTGCTTTAACTGACAGACTACAGATCAGAATAACTGAACTAACTATCTTATGGCGCATGATGTCACTACAGTCGAACAGTAAAGTTGAAGTTATGATGGCAAATGAAGACATGGTGAATGACACACTAGATGCCTCAACTACTTATGAAGAAAATCTATTGGGTGATTATTGCATTGATTTGATAATAACAGATTGTGTAAACGGTGGGGAGAGGGCGCTGTCTACCGTTCTTTTTAATGCCAGTACGAATTTGCCTTCTCAATCAACTGCTGATTACTTGCAACATACTGCGAGTTTACCAAAGTCCTATGTTGAAGTATTACTGGAGGAACGAGTAGTCTTTGATTATTGCCACCAGAGGGCGACGGAAATATACAAGCAAGAATGTTCTGAACTAACTGATGCTCAAGTTAATTTTAAAGAGAAGTCTAATGTTGATTGCTTGCTTGAAGCGGGTATAGAATTTGGCATCTGCCGTCAGATGTCGCGGATGTCCGAAGTTTTATTATCTGATCGATTTCCGATTTTGAATACTGACGAAAAACTTTATTCTGATATCGCAGAACTTGCAAAATCAAATAGTGTATTTGATGGTGGGGAGAGAGCGCTGTCAACATCGTCATGTGACAGCTGCAAGTTTTTGTCAAATGAAATAAGCGAAGTTCAAAATTATATCGCAGAAACAGATATGAAGATTACTGATGAACTGACAATTGCAGGAGCTGGAAGTCAAGTCACTGAAATGTTAGCACAAGCAGCTGATGTGCACAAGTACAATACAAGCATTAATGAAAATGTCCAGTGTTTACATTTTCACCAGATGGTAGTGCCAATTGCTGGGAATGATTTTATTGGGTCTACTACCGAGATACTGGTTGATTTGCTAACAGATGCCACGGTTAAAATGTTCAGTGACGATGTTTACACTACTGAGTTGTGTGACAAGTGGACACTAGAACTACTTGAAAACAATATTAATTTTGGGATCAAGGAAGATTTTCCTGAAGATACTAAAAGTTGTTATCAAGAAAGAAAATCAACTATTATTGGAAAGCAGCAGATTCAGAAATTTAAAGTCTCAATTAATAATTCTTCTAGGTTTTATTCTAGAAACGTTCTTGAGTGTCAACAGATACAAAATTATGGAACATTAATTTCTGCCATCAACTTTAAGTACTGGGGTGAGTGGAGAAAGGAAATGCTAATTCTGATTCTTATTTTGGTGTGGATGTTTAATGGTCCTGATTGTATTTCGCTGTCAAGTAGCATGGTGTATGATCCTGGAATAGAGTTGTAGAAGGAAATGCTACTGATGCTGACACAGGAATTGATGAAAATAGGAATTACTGGAATAGATGGGATTGAAGTTTGAAGTTGGCGATTCTAATAATTATGAAGATAATACAGTGTAGATAGTAAATTAAGCATTAAACGGTGGCGAGAATGTTGCAGATATAATTAGTGTTTAATGCTATGGTTTTACTATAAATATTGGTGAATTTATAGAAATAATATTATGATTATTTCTACTATAAATTATTGTAAAATATGCCAAAATCAGTGAATAATTTAATCTAGCGTAGACTGAAGCTACAGATTACCAATTAGTTGCGATTTGGTCATGGTTCATGACTGATCTGTGTGAACCTGACTATGAGAGAAATTGAACTATTGGAAATAATGAAAATGTCTGAGTATTTCTGTTAATTATAAGAAAATAGTAATAAAATCGTACACTCATAATAATAAAGGAAGTTGACCTTTATTTGTACCTAAAACTTATGAAATCTCGTGAAACGTGCTATTCTAGCGTTTTTAACAAACGGTATTTAATGCGTTCATTATTTTCTTCATACTACTGGCAGTAATGCAATGATGAATGATCTCCTAATATTCAATATTGATTGACGTGAATATCTATCGACTTAATAAAAAACATATTGCGGACACAGCACATAGCACAGCGACATCCACAGCCAAGGTCAAATAAAACAAATAAGAAATAAATATTTACCTGTTCTTGCGTGAATCCGAATGATGGTAATGCCGGGTTTGGAGAGGGTGGCCCTAAGGATAGAGAGCCGGGAGATGTGACTGAAGAAAGACCGGTGGGACCCATTAAGCCCGGACCGGATAAAAGCCCCACGTCGCCCATACTTCCCAAAATCATTTCACGTCGACTTCAGAACGTAGGGCGCAACTAAATTTGAGTTTCCAAATTTCTGCACTTTCAACCTTTAAAGTTTCGTGATTGTCGTCACGCGGTTATAATTTTCGTTTCTGCTGTGCTAATAAAGTCAGCTGTAAATGTTAACTTGTTACTTGAACTTCGTTGTTGCTTTCGAAATCAATATATTAAATCTATTTTAAGGTCCAGGTATAGTACTAATTAATTTCCTCTCAACTTTCAACTAACCTATATATAAATCACAATACAATCATCACCGGAAATGTTTAATCGTTATTGTATTACAAAACAGTTTTCAAAGTGTCTATATTTTTACAATCTTTTGTTTGCTTTCACAAAAGTATAAGTGTGCATTGTAAGTTGAAATCATTCGGTTCATTAAATAGTAAACCAAACACGCGAATAAGCTACTTTTTTTTCTTTTAAAAGTGTAATGTACTTGGTTCTTAAAATCAGTTTTATAGTTGCTCCGTGAAATATATAGTTATCGTTGTTATATCGTTATTTTAAGCCTGTTATATTGATTGTGTATAGTTCAAATTCAAGTTCGTCGAGCAGAAACTATCATCAACATCAATGATGTTGAAATAAATGTGCTGTGTTTTCAAAGGTTGTTGCTGGTAATGATCACATAATATAATATTATTACATAATAATGTTGAATAAGTGTAGGAAGGAACTCACTCCCACATTTTATATTTATGTGCACACAAACAAAGGACAGAAGCACATTGAGTCTTTTGCGCGAGTACAATAAAAATATTTGAAACCTTTCACGTCTGACTTTAAATCGCGTTCATAGTTTTTTTTAATGTAAAGCATTAGCTTTGAATGTTTAATGTTGAAGAGAGACTGTCACTTTACCTACATAACATACACAAGTGTCTATATATTGAAAGTTTGAAAGTACTTTAACTCAGTATTTATTTGTTGGATGGATGCAGAGTGTAATTTGACACTTTAAACAGAGCCACAATGGTAGATGGTTCCTTATTTGTTTGACTCTTGCATATGGTGTAACTCCTCGCGCTATGCATTTGACTCCTCTGGACTTGAAGTTATTTGACGTTGTGAAAAACTAACTGGAATGGAATGAAGAACTGCTTACTTAATGCGCGTAGTTGTTGTTTGAACAACTGGGAAATGTCACTCAGTATCCCCGTCAGGAGTGGGCTTCCTTTCAGCAACTTCAACGAAAACCCAAAAGGATGGAATTGAAAACCCAGTGCGGATGCCGACTGCTCCTTGGCATAGATATAGTCAAATTCAGAGTCAAACTGGAAGATATTTTACAATTTAATTGAACTATTCTGGCAAGTTTTGTTCTTGTAATAATTATTATATAGTACTTTAATTTTCTGTTATTGTAATAATAATGACGATCAGCGGGTGTAATTTTGTTAATCACTGATAATTGATAGAGTTTCTGTATTAATTTTGGTGTTTGTTTCAGATCACCTTAAATGTAAGTACATGATTAGTGGGTTCGGTTTGGTTGGTTGTAGGTAACCAAAACAGTGCAAACTTTATAGCACACCGTTTGATGTATTTTCTTAATGTGTTTTTTAATTTCGATTTTTCTCACCTGGTTTTCTTTTCTTTTTGCAGCTAAATATAAATGGATTGTGCGAAGCCGGTAATGGATCTTGACACAACTAAAATGGAAATGATTTGGAGGTCTTAAAGGATTTCGAAAAACTGAATCGTCAATCGTTTATCGTTCAGCAAATAAGAATGGCTGTTTGTGATTAAATCCCGAAAACACTAGCAACTGCTACTAATATAGTTTGTAATAGCACCTACTACCACCACTTGAATTGAAGGAAAAACACCGAAGTCGAGACCGAAACTGAGACGGATATCGAAGTCTTGACGTTGTATTGTTACATATATTATAATATTATCTTGGATGGAATGAAGAGTGTTGTATATTTTTCGGAGAATAATTTTAGTAACAGTTGTTAGCAGGAGTCGTGAAAATGAGAGTGTTCAAGTATTTTAGGGGGAAAAGAAAAAATCACGGATTTTCTCTGCTGCCGATGCAATCCTAATCGGAGTGAATGTGTGAGTTTGTGTTTCTGTCTCGATCCTCTCGTTCGTCTCTTCACACATGTGAAATGGGTAACCAACTGAAGTATGAATCGGGTTTGTGACGAGCTTTTGTTAGGGCAGCCCCACGTTCATTTCATGAATCCTCCTCTCCGTCTCTTCGCTCTTTAACGAATACAGCGAACACACAGTCAGTCAGTCAGCTAGGTATAGTTCCTAGCTCAGTCAGTCAGATCTTTCTTATCCCTTCACTGCTCTATGCCTGGTCTCGTCTGTGGGTCTTCATCAACTACTGAAACAGTAGGTACTGTCCGTACTACTGATGGTGGAAGTAGCTATATACGAAGTACAGAACGCAGTATACTCACCTAAGTAGATCCACCAAACACATCGAGTCTCAAACGGCAAGTCGAATCATATAGAGTTAGTATTAGAATTGTTGTTTTATTAAGTGCTACTACCATAAGCAGGCAAATTTTACTGTACCCGATCCCGCTTCTGTTAGTTTGGATTTTGGATAGGTACCTCCTAAAGTAAAGTTTCACATGCCTTTCATTTATCCACTTCATCTAGACCAATATTATATAGGTACTTAGGTTTTCATTGTCATATTCTTACGCAAAGTACGTATTCATTATAGCATGTATAACTCTTCTAGAATTAGGCTCGTACTCGTGTGAAAATAAAGGAACGAATACACAATTTGTGAAAACAAGATGACATTAAAATAATTCTACGCACTTGTCGATAAAAACAAAAATAGTAGTATTTATTAAGTATTATTATGTGTGCATTAATAGGTCTAACTATAGTAAGGTGTATGGGAATAGGGATAATAGCAGGATAGGAAGACATTGCAGTGTGTGTGAAGTTTACCCACGATTCGATACAATGCACTGCTAATGCATTGCATGTAACCTAATGCGATTCTCTCACTCAATGTTCATATAGAGTTTTTGTTTAGGTGGATAAGGAATGGGGTATGTACCTAAATAATAATATCTCGTCAAGAGTTACATCATCTCTTGTGTGTATTATGTTTGCGTTTGATGTGAAGGTAGTTTGTTGTTTAAAAGTTGATGCCAGCCCACATGGAAGGATTTTCGGGTTGTGTTGTCGAGTGGTTGGCTGACTTTTGCTTATGCCTCGTCTCAAGTTCCATACATGTACGAGAGTCTGGGGCTGGGGATTGTGCGCCTCCAAAGAGGAACAGCCCATTCTTCTTTACATTCGGGTGGAGTTTTCGATATCAACTCACGATCACAGACAGAGAGACCAGAGCAGAGCATGAAGCATTAAGGGATAAGAGTAGTATCTGTATAGTATACATTGAGAGGGAAAGAAAAGAGAAACGCTTGTGCTTTTAATCATCACCACTACCACTGACTTACGATTACGATTTGTGGCTGTGGTTTTAGCTTCTACTACTACTAGGTACTTCTATATAGATTAAAGATATCAGCAGATTTTATTTCAATTAAAAAGTAACACGTTATAGAGGTGGTAGAAATTTATGTTCCAGGTAGGTATAGATTGGACGTATCAGTAGTGGTACTATAGATACAGTGACATCCCCAATCGACATAATATTATAGGGTCGCATTTAATATCAATATTTCTTTGTGCGTGGATCCCTTCATTCCTTACTACGAAGCCCATGTAGTATTTCTATAAAATTAATACTATTAATCCATATATATATACTCCTTAGGTATATCCTATCTGTAAAATATATTTATTAGTTAGTTTATAGTTTAAAATTTTCCATTTTCATTTCAATAGTAAAATATTATCTTGATTAGCCATCTCCGATTAGCACTGTTTTATCATGACACGACAATGCGATGCAGTATCTTATAGTATTTTGGATTCGATATCGAGTAAATTTTGAGTCAATTTATTCTACTACTACTATTGACGAAGTTGATCTGGCTTGACCAGAACGAGGATTCCAAAACAACCAAGATCGCTGTATTGTTTTAGCTTTTTTTATGTGGTTCAATATAATAATTATGTGGGTATTGTAATAAAATGCAAGCTAACAAAATTCTACCTTTATAACAATTTTATTAAATTTAATGAATTTTTCTCTCCAACTCTATCTAGTCTGTCGTTCCTCGTATTCCTCGGAGTTTACACCTTATTAAAATTACAACTGAAAATAATTTTAAATATTATTGGCTTGTAAAACTGCTTTTCTTTTTCTTTTAAGGGTTGATCGCCAAGCCCAGTTAACTTACCAAGCTGATTGGGTCTGCCATTTATTTATGTTAAAGAAAAATTGCAGTAAAGTTACATGTTGAAATATGTATACAGTAGAACATTTGAATTTTAAAAGAAAGCATGGAAGAAGCTGTATCAGTGTAAAGGAGTATATTATGTATATAGGCATAGGGATTGAGGATAAACATAAACATTATTTATATTTTCTTCTTAAGTTACAGCCACACAAAGTTTATCTGCGGATGAGATTAAATAAGTGGATAATGAGAGCTCTCTAGTCACTAGTCAGTCCCCTCCCTTGGGTTCTTGGTAGCTTCCTCACATATGGTTTTTTATGATTTCATCCTCCTCTTTCACCCCATAATGGATAATATTGGCTCAAATGTCACCACATGGTGATATTGTGAGTTCAAAGGCGTTCGTATCAGTAATATTAGTCCTTCCTGACATACTATTATGTACATAATATTATGTATATTAATATTTAATTATGCTAGGCCTGACCTAGTGAACGTTATCCTGATATATTATTACTGATAATATGAATATGATATAGCATCGTCTTTGGTCGTTGTCGCTGTCAATGGCAGTCCTATATCATGTAGGTAGGTACATATAGCATGTACAATATTACAAATTAATACAAAAAACACCCTATTAGCGAAACCACAACCATTTTTAGCTTATTACGCGATATATAATTATATTTGTCAACTATTTATTTTTTTCACATAAATACACTTTTAAATACTACTTGATGTAATAATTCTCTCAACAAGTGTGCAGATTAAAAAGGTCATACGATTTCCATAAAAATATAATTTAATGTCCGTTACACCCCAACAACCCCAACCACGAGCAGCATTTCTATCCTCAGTATGTTCACTACAGAACAGAAACTTTACTACTGAGAAACTGCTTGCTATGCCATTAACTACACAAACCATATACTATTCACGATAAATGATAATGATTACAGTCATTATTCCTATTAAATAAAAATGATCTTCATGAGAACAGGAGATTACTTATATTAATATATATTATAATAATAATTATACATGACTGCTATACATTTTAGTCTCATGGTGTCATTTCCATAATGAGGTACCTACACGGAAAATGGAGAGACTATGACTTTGACTTGGACATTTACGTTGTAAATATTATCACAAAATCAAAACCATACTGCATTATGGTTTGGTTTGACTTGGCTTGTACTTGTTGTACTTGGGAGATCGTTAATGTTGAAAAGTTCTGACCTATTACTTGACCCATGACCGTCACTCATAAAGACACTATATTCCTTAAGCTTTCCATAAATGAGTCATGATATCTTCCAGCGAATTCAAGTTTTAAAAAAAATGTTACGTTATGTTTTTTTTGTATAGATTTATATTAAAGATATAATAAATGTGGACCTATACAGACAGCGTCGTTGAAATTGAAAAGTTGAAGGTGCAAAATATGGTATGAAGCAATCTTATATAATTATATATCTGTATAGCTATAAAATTATTTATCTATGTGTAGAGGAATGACGTTGTAAAAAAAATGCATTACTCTAAATAATAAGAATAATTTTAATTTTGTCAGTATCTCACCCAAGGGAAAAAAGAGAAGGGGAAGATGAGCAAGAAAACAAGACTAGAGAGCGTGTTTTGTAAAATGGTTAAATTGTAAATATAAATTAAATTAAAATTAGTACATGTTGTCTCAGCATGATGACATGATACTAGATAAATTTCTCGCCCAAGTCAAGGAGTGAAAGAGGAAAAAAAGAAATCAAATTAAGAACAGATGATGATAAGCACATATATCTGTGTACTTTGACTGTAGTTACAATGATGCGATGATACTGAACTGAACATTTCTACAATATACTAAGAATACGCTGGTCTCATCTCGTCTTTTGACTTGACAGAGTTCACTCTCTCTCATTGAACAGTTTAGTGTCGTTTTTTTTCTTCCTGTCTTTAGATGTATATTATTGAAAGAAAGAAAGGCTTAGCTATAACATCACTCTCGTACTGTCTCAAGACGTCAAGAGTGTGGATTTATTTATACAAATATTTATAACTCAACAGTCAACAAGTAGACACTAATTTCAGTATTAAAGAAAGTGTTTATGTCCGCTTATCATTATTGATATCATAACATTATTATCCATAATCCATAGTACACACATACTCCATAAAATATTAAACTTTTAAAAGGGTGGTTGTTGTGAGGTTGTGGTTGTGGGCTGTAGAGCTGTCTCTCTGTAGTTCTTCCTCTTGAATATACATAATACGATTAGGATTATAGGGAACACCAGTCTGAATACAAATAAATCACTTGAACCACATAATGCATGGAGACATGCTACAGTTACTGATACATTTGGTACAAGATTTGGGATTACGATTAACGATTAGGATTCGGGAAAGATGGGTGTGTGGCCGTGGTCATTTATCTGTACATTGTTGAAGAGGTGTAGAGTTCACACTCTAGAATAAATAGATTTTCACTTTTTTGACAGATAATCTGCTCCTCTCTCAATACGTCAATACTCCTTCTCCTTTCTAACTAAATTCCACTACACAACAATTCAACGGAACCATGGTCATATATTCTCGTTATTGATGTTTCCTATTGTATTTTTATACAACAAATGGAAGTTTAAAGATATTAACACTTTATATTTATATCTTACCAGGTGGTATTCTTGTATTTTGTACTGCATGGCGTGGTGCGGGGTGGACTCTTGAACGTGTGTGGAGGTGGTGACTTGTGACTTGACTAATTGGAAATTTTTTACTGCATCATCATCATCGTCATCACATCTCTCGCTCCATTGTATCTGTATCTGTATCTCTTATTTTAGAGCTGTATCTATCTAATGTACTGTTTGTAAATTGTATGTTGTTCCATTTCGTAGGGCTTGTAGCCTGCTATAAAGTTTCCAAGTTTTCAACTTCAATTTTTGTTACCGTTAGTATATGCATAATATTTTCCATGAATTTTCCATTAAAAAATGATTTACGTCACACACGTACATAATATGTGCAGGGTTCGATGTTCGATTTCAATCATGGACGCTTGACAAATTTAAATCCGTGGGGAGGGTGGATGTGGACAATTGATTGTACTTCATTCTGCTATGTGCTGCAATTGTATTGTATTGTAAATTGTATTGTGCTGTAAAAAAGACCTTGCTTTGTCAGTCGTCAGTGCAATGGAAAACCGAATCCGAATATCCGAATTTGAAAAATGATCCGTAATAAAAAAAAACAAGTGACAAACAAGTTGGTGTATAATGTATTATCATCACCCCCCAAATCCTATTATTTCCATGTCCTTGGGACGTTGGGGTATTTTATGTCAGTGAATATAGAATTTAATCTGATATCATATTATATGATCAGCGTCTGAATGGAGATAGATGAGTAAATCCGAAAAAAGGACTATCTATTTCTCTCTCGTCCCAGTGTTTCCCTTGTGTGCTACTTTATAAACCGCGGTTTTAGGCTTTAGACATTCAATAGATTGCAGATATGTCTGCTACAGGCCTGTTAGCACTTGGGTTTGAAATGGTGCACACGGGAAGTTACGAATTTACAGAAATACAAATTTAAATTCCTGGAAAATTTTATACCACGTAGTGGAATTACTACTACAACTGTGTTAAAAATTGAAGTACTTACGTGCACTAATTAATACCTTGTCAGATATAATAATATTGCATTTTTTTCCAAAACTTAACATTGTGTCGCATGTTAGGAAATAGCTTTATGATTTTGAAATGAGATGATGTAACATCATGTAAATGTAAGTCATTTATTTGCTATTGCAATGGATTAGTATTATTGGTGGATATAGTATCAGATGATCATATCATATGGCTGGTTTGGCTAAAACCCACAAAGTGCATTGTTAAAAGTGAGGCGTGTGAAAATCCATTGTGATCTAGGAATTACATGGTTTTCTGTCTGTAATGTGGAGAAACCTTCAAAAGTCTCATTTCCCACTTCCCACTCCATTTTCCTTGTCGATGTCCATGTCATTGGAAACATATTAGTTATTGGTTTCCTTTCTCTTCTCTGCCTTTTCTCATTCAATTGTCATCCATTGTGATTTTAACCCATGTCATTCCTTTTCAATTTTTACACAAATGTGGAAAGGTGAATTGATGGAAACCAAACAAACAAAATATATTTTGTGCATTAATAATATCACTTCTCAGGAATAAGTATATTATGCAAGTAGCTTTGTAAATAATATGCTTCTAGATAATTATTTAAGTTTATGCACATTTTTGAATATAATCGTTTCTTGTAAGTTATAACAGTATGTAACATGCTGTATGTATAATAATTCCAAAATTCGATAAATTTTATTACTGCAACATACAGGGTTCCAAATAATATTTTACCCTCGCTCCAAGCAGCTATGCCCATCTGTTAGAGTAATAAATAGTTTTAATAAAATTGTCTGTAAAACTGTTTTACAGAAAATTTAATTGCGGATCTAACACATGAATAACGAGGTTCAGTTTCTGTCATTTACTGCTGCTATATGGTCTGTCAGTTCGGTAAACCAGCCACACTGCACTTCAATATTATTATTACAAATATCCATAATATGTAATATGAATACTATGTATGCAGTGACCATGTGATCCTTCAATAATAAATGGTCGCGGTAGCAATAGAAATTAACAAAAGTCCACATTGCATTATTATTGTTATTGTTCCTGTTAGCAGTGATGTATTTCAGTGAGCTACCTGGGACTTGGTCTATGTAAGATAGCCATATAACTAGAATACAGAGAAAATAAGGATATCAGTAGCTCATAAAAGTTTACGTTTCCAAAGTGAAATATCTGTGTATTTTGTCTATATTGTGACTATAGCAGGTATCGTACCTATAAGGTATATATATGTCAATGGCTGGCTCTGTTTCTGGCAGTCGGTCTGACAGTTCATTCAGTTCATTGTAGGATTGTGTGTGAACAATTGACATAGTTAGGGCGGTTTGTTTCCTTCTCGTCAACCAAAGTTGGTCCTTCCTCCAAATCCAAACCCATGCTTGATCATTTCATTTCACGTTTAAATTTCAACATACCTACATCCAGCACTCATCGTTATCGTTAGCACTAAAAGACCAATAGTAAATGTACAGACGGGCCACTTCAACTCCACCAACAACACATACATTATTATGGACATGGAAGAATTGAAGAAAAGAAAAATCGAAGGGTACGTGCCCGTGCCCACTACTGAACACCTCTACAGTTCTACACAGCCACTAAACATACTATTTATCTTTTCCTTCAATACTCTCCCAAAACCAAAGACTAAACTATAGGTACCCACCTTATTCTTTCATTGTATTTTGAACTGTGTATAGTCTGAATGGGGGTGAGCACATTATACTGTGAGTCGCAATCCTGGGGACTAACTATGGACAATGAGTACATAGTATATAGGCACTCCATTTATCTCTTGGTTCATTCTCATTTTCATTGACAAGACTAACAAGAAAAACTATTGCTCTCTTTTTTTCTTTCCTTTCTCTCCATTTTATTTCCCACTTGAGTTGAGTACACGTCATTTTTATGCAGAAAATCCAATTCATCTGTAAATGTACTAGATTTTGTCCTGGCTGAAGAGTCAATATAGGTAAACTGTATCTTTTAAAAATTTGTTTTAAGTTTTTTCTTAAAAGTTTTTATTTTTGTTTTTAGCGCATTCAAATGGAATTTGTTTTACAGTTTTAAAAGCTTGGATTTAATACAATTTTGAAGTTTTTGAAATTTTTAGCAAAATGGGACATTTTGTAACTTTTGATAGAGTTTAAATCGCATATGTATTGAACCCTTTTACGAAATAAAGCAGCTATTTCTTTTTCAATATTTCTTTTTGCATGAATAAAAATTTATTGTCGCAGATGGCAAATATTGCATCCTCAACGAGAAAATTTTGCTTATGAATGTTCATAGCAGAAACTCAATAGATGCCTCAAAAAGTGATATCTCAAAGTTTTAAGTATTCTATCTCCATCAGAAATATGCACTCCCAATGCCTTATTGCAAATGCAGACTTTGTTACGATATACTGCGCTATATGACCCTATATGTCATTTCATGTGCCTACATTTTCTGTTTCTCAGTTAGTACAATAATAATGGTCCAAGTCCAACCAACTGCATTGTATACCTTAAGGGATACAAATATACGGACAACAAATCGGTTTCGGTATCTTTCTGTTTCTTGTGAAATTCTAAAGGTGTGCACCTACCCACCAATTTCAATGCCAATAGCACATTACAAGTCTATAACAGATCTGTTAACAAATAAATACACAGAAATTTTCTGGCCGTGTAGTTTGTATAGCAAAAGTCCAAGACGGGCCTAGAAGAGAAAAGAATAACGACAACAAGAAAATGAAGAAAGATATTTGTTCAGTCGACATCGACAATCACAGAGATAAATGACGGCTGAGCTCGTTCCCAATGTCAACTCGGAAAAATGAAGAAAAATGAAGTGCGCTCTCCTTTCTTATCTAAACAATTTACAAATCTTGTACACTTCATTATATTATATTATATTAGATTGGATATGGTTTGGTTTTACAAGCTTCATGGGCATCTACGATTTAAGCGGCACGTTCAGCCCATTTGACGGTATTACTGGCACATGTAAAATGAACAATATTAGAGACTAAACTTTTTCTTGCTTCCTCAGTGTCCTATGGTCCAGACAGTTGCTCACTTATGGCTAGTTTTAGATAGAGATGTATACAGAACAACGGACAGACAGTCACAGATTGGATTTGGATTTTAGTACACTCAATACTCAATCATTTACAAATTATGTGCTTACCTTTGTAGTTCATTAGTTCATTATGAGCCTGTTGTAAAACGGACAGGGAAAAGGATAAACGGCTATATTATTTTATACACATACATTTCAAGATTGAAAACGTGCCTCTACATACACACAGCACTGTATATATAGTGATTGACTATGTCTGTAATATAAATGGAAATGGTGTAGCCATTAGCCATCATTCAAACATGGGAATTCATTCAAGATTTTCTTTCCTTCCTTCATTCATCTCTTTTCTCTTTATCTTATTTCCTCTTTCATGGTTTTTGTTCGTTCACAAGAAATCCAATAGAAATTGAAAATGGTAGTGGAAATGGAAATGGAAACGGACGGCTGTCTGTCTCTTTCATTGAATTTGGAAAATCCAGGTTCTCCTTTGGAACATCTTTATTAAGGCTTATTTTTAAAATTTGGATTCAGATAGACTTGGAATTCTATGGAGGTTATCTTTTTAACTCTTTTTTTAAGCATCATGTAGAAACGATGCACTGGAAGGGAACCTAAGTACACTGCACTACTATAGTGCAGTGTAAACTTTCGCTTTCTCTCACCTCATTTGATTTTCTTACGGAGATTATTGTCTTATAATTATGTATTCTTACGTATTTTAATAAGAATCTTTTAATTTGTACATTTTAAAAATTATAATGCAAGATTTTACTTCACAATCTTAAGCAATAAACATTTTTGATTAATCAGAAATCATACTAAATACTTTATGGTTAACTTTGTGATTACAAAAATTATAGTTTCAAGATATACGGATACATTACCTTCGATTTTTAGTTCAACTAGGCCTAATAAGGACTCCATAATTTGTACCATACAATAACAATCAGAAGGCAGCTGCGGTCTTAAATTTACTGCACTGCTTGCAGCGTGTGCTTGTGCCCACAATTTCGTATTCATTTCAAGTGCTTTTGCTGTTCTATTTGTCCCAATCGGTCTCGGTCTCTTCTGTATGCTACAGTCAACAATGAAATCTTTCAGATCCACTGAGCAAAAATAAGTAAGCAACGCAGGAGTGGGTCAAAAAAAGGTGGAAGTTAACCAAAAACCAGGCCAAAACTGAAGCAAATGTAAACCTATTAACAATATCCATAATCCATGCCCCTTGCCCTTCTGTAATCCAACACAAATTATACTGTATTATACATATAGATATAATTACATATAGAGAAAACAAACAATAATTGGGTACAGTCAATAATGTGGATTTTGAGCCATAATATAATAAACATGGTCCGTGTGTTCGCTTGTATTTTGAGCTCTACTGTATAGGCATATAAGTCTTTCATTCATTTGATTGTATGCTGTATTCCATTACATTGTGTATTATTGGTCAATTTGACCGATGCGATGTAGACCTAGAGGAGCGTCTGGTCTCTGGTTCTGACGATGAGATGTGTGGACTGGAACTGGGAGTTTGTAAGCTGGAGCTATGGAGAACTGAAACGGGTGACAATTCTGGAAGAATGGATGTCTGTCTCTGTTAGTTTTACTCAATAACTTCTTACATTTATATTGTGTTCTGGCTCTGGCTCTGGCCTATGGCCGCTAAAAGAATAGGGATCTGTAATTCTTCTCCGGTCGTTCTGGTTGTGGCTCTGGCTCCTGCCTATAACTCTAACTCAAACTCCAAGTACCGTGTCAGTATGTATTCGATGTGGAAGTCAACGTCAAAGTCGAAGTCAGATATATGGATCCTCTTGTAGTCTGGTAGGTAGGTACTTATTTGTATCTTATGATGCAGTGGCAGTGCACTTGTGCTCACAAGGGAATAGAATAACGACAACGGAACATCCCCGAAAGAATCCCCAGGAGCACTAATGTCACTCCAGAGCAGAGTCACTTTCTTGTCTTGATGAATGTCCAAAAACTGCGGCCGTGGTTGATATTACAGTTATATAGGATTTGTATGTAAGGTAGTTCCAGATTCTAGACATTTTATTATTGTTTCGTTGAATTTAGCTTTAAACACAAAATAAATTCCCCATAGATAAGGGCATCATAGCCCATGCCATGAACCCATGTCGGATGAAGGCCCTAAAGGCCTTGGCTTTTATACAAATAATACATACTACTTTTTACAGATAATTTGCTTCCTACTATATCTGCATGTAAATTCCATGAAATTCTATGAATGATTCTGGAGCTGGTTCTAGGGATCTTGCCTCACGTTGTCTGGGAATAATGTGCGGAAAGTATTTTGTTTTTGTATTCAAAACTTGTGAAGTGAGGCAGTGACCGACGATCGTATCGTAGGATGAGGATCAGTATCCTGATCATCATGGTCCTGATCGTCATTCAAGACGTCATCAGATCATCACTATACACTACACACGCACAGACACGCTGCAGTATTATGCACATTTCTTGCATTCCAATGCCAGTATAATTCTACTTTATCCCTCATCCGACTATACATACACAATATCCATTATCCATTCAAGAAATAGGCCCCATATTAGTTACCCTCCTGAGGTATATGATTTTACAATGGTATGTACATCCCACTACGACTACAAGTGTGGATTACATTGCACATATTAAATATCCCACAGTGTTAAAACTTGTGCAACCCGAGACAAGATTTTTACATGACAAAAACTCCCCACATCCAGTTCACGTGTATAATACTTTGTTTGTTTGTAGGCATTTGCATACATATATTGTATGTACTGGTGTTGGAGTATTGTACACACATAATGAAATACTGGTAGCAAGGGGATACTGATGGCAAATGGCAACGGTATATTTTATGGTATATGTAAATTTGAAGCGCAGTTTAGCTCAGAGTTTTGGTTTTGGGCAAGTACATAATAGTCCTGTAATTTAAGTACGTGTTGATTCTGTTTTCTTAAACTTCAATTTTGAATTTTGAATTTGAGTACAAAGCACAAAGGAGAGTCTCTGCCCCTATTATCAGGAATCAGGATGGAATGATGGAAATGGAAACATGCTAGAAATTTGTAGTGGGACGGGTACAGACAATATGATCTTTATTCAAGGGCGGTTGTCAGCGTCAACTATAGACAGTTAATGTTAAAGGGTGAAAATTTAGACAGACTCACCCTAGTGGAAATCTGTATATGTGCTGATACGGGTCAAAAGACCAAGACTCATTAACTCAGTGGTTATGTAACAGATGGGTTAATACAACAGTGCAATATCGAGAATCGAAGTAAACACAAGTAGAAATGAACATGAAAAGTGATACGGGTGGAAAATAATGACTTTGGGGTAAAGTAAAAATGCAACAACCGTATGGAAGCTCTAATAATATTCAAGACGTCTCAAGTAATATTTTAGGCTTTTTAGAGAGAGGCGGAAAAACACGACCTTTCATAAGCAGTACTTTTTATTCAATCTTCCTCCATCATCCAATTCAATCCCTGAATTCACATCAGATTGCCAAATCATAATTTAATAAATAATCGAAGAATTTAGGTTACTTTCGCAATGACCACATAGTTGGTCCGACATCAAATAGTTGGTCTAATTTTAAACGTGAATGAATCTCTGCATAGCGGATAAATTACGTAATGTGAAATAATCAAGAATTATTATAGAATATAAATATAGGTATATAAATACTCTAGAATTAAATAACAGTGGAAATATGTATGTATAAAGAATGACTAGTTGTAATGAGGCTTTTATGCTCGTCATGCAGTTTGTTGTTTACAAACAATAAGAGAACTAAAACTCATGCATCAAACGTAATATATATACATAGGCATGCATTGAAGGATAAATTCATATATCAAGAAATGTACATGCATCATCATTCCTCATGCTCATACTGGCATTTGATTTTAAGCTTATGAAATAGTAAACTATAATTTAAACTAAAATTATACAAAACTTAAAGCTATGGGTGTACGTAGTAGTTGACGTTTGAGACATACATTAATGAGTAATGCAGGTGTGATAATGACTCATATATGTATGACTTAATACCCTCCTTTTTTTTAATTGTCGTCGTCTGAAAGGCGGTATACGGCAAGTGAAAAAACCCTTAAATATTGGTGATGTTATTCCTCTTCATCAGTAAACTCCACCTCCAAGAATCTCAGATGGCTCGGTTCGATGGTTGATTTGGGTAGTTCCTCTTCTACTGCTGGTGGTGCCTGTGATTGTATGTGTACAGTGACATTTCCCTCCTCAGCTAGGTGTAGTGTAGGTAGTAGGCCGTTTGGTGTGACAAGCGTGCTTCTACGTATCTCCTCATTCTCATCCACTCCACTTCGTCTGTGAACAAGAATCGTCCCTTGGCTCCGGTGTTGGTTTTGGTCCAAGTAACTACTGTTGACTCTCCCTCGTCTCGGTGGGGCTACAGGTGTTTCAGTTGGTCCCTCCGTTCCAAGTAACTGCAGCTCAGCTTGCTGCTCTTTCTCTCCCTTCTCTTTCATAGTCTCCCAGTAACTCCCTCTCCACCCACGCTTCAAGAACGCAGCACTCAATTCCCACTTAAAGTATATAGCTGTAATAGCCATACACAGAAAAACAAAAATAATTAGAATCATCCACATGTACCATGGTATGCTACTATCTCTTTCCCATGATGACGTGTCTATGCTGTTGTCGCTCTCGTCAAATGTGATGTTCAAGTTGTTCATGTCTATTTTCATTCCCATGTGGTAGTCGAGTGAGTTCACTAATAGGGGGTCTTCGTGCTCGTTAAAGATAATGTTAAGCACATCTCCTCTATACGTGTTGTTCGCTATGGTGAATGTAGTCGTGATGGGTAGTAGGAAGATTTCGTTGGGGCAGGGGGTGTGTCTGGTGGTTCCTACACGTATGTTCAAGCCTGGGCAGTATATGTGAAAGAACGCATTATACACTTTGACTTGTACACTTCCCTCCGCGTCTTGTGCTGTGCTATTTCGACAGTTTTGAAGTACATACTTGAGTTTGTCTTCATACGAATTTCGTGGCTTACATTTTTGGTGTGTTGTTGCTACCACTCTGTCCATGAAACTCCAGTCGAGCCCTGTATCGAATACACAGTCTTGGTCCCTTGAAAGCAAAGCATTTGGTGGTCCTTGATATTTCAAATCACACGTCCGATTTTCTTTCCTCCATAATAAGGTAAATGGGTCCGCTACGACAAGTGTCAGGTTGGGATTGACGAGTGGCACAATGAAACTTAGATGTAAATTGTCCATTTGTGGGTCACTTCTACATTGTCGAAATTCGGCTAGCTCCAGTGGACATAAATCCCCGCACGGTAAAGTGAAGTTCAGGAAGTCGAAAAATTCGTCATCCATATGACCACGGCTCCAGATCCTCTTGGTGTGTTGAATCATCGCTCCGCTTTGGGTGAGTCTTGATACCAGGTAGGCAATATCAAACTCCAGTCGCTCGATCTCTTCAGGTGAGTCCTTCCGTTCACTGATTATTTGGTTAACAGCATCAGTAATTTTCGCCATTTGTTTGTAGAAGGCTCTAAAATTCTGTGTGTCTTCCTTGATTTTCAGTTCCAATTTATTGAAATGTTCGGCCAGTTCTAATGTGTGTTCGCTATTCATTTCAGCTCGGTGTTCGGCCTGGTATGACATCCCAAGTCCCGCACTGGTGAAAACAGCGAGAGCCGTCATTATTACATTGGTGAAAACGGATCTTCGTCTCCTGATTTCCGTCTTGATGGGGGGGCAGATCGCCTTGAGTGGCAGAAGGAAAGTCCTCTTATATTCTCTTTGGCATTGTTGTTTGAGTTCGTGTCCCACATTTTTCATATTGATATCCGGGTATTTCAATAAATCGCATGGTGATAATAAGCGTATTTTGATGTTGTAGGAATTATACCCGTAAAGAGGTGGATTCTCCGATCTCCGCCAAATAACTGGTCCTCCTTCATCTACCGTTTCTGCTCCTCCGCCAAGGATCAACATCAAGAAGTACATACATCCGAGAAAAAATAGTGGAAGTGTAGAGTGATAGGGAGTGCGCGATCTCTTCGGTGGTGGTGGCAGCTCCGCTTCCCTCCTTAATTCGTGTGTTGTTGACTTTCCAAAATTTCGACTCGACTGATCCTGTCTGTTCTTGTCTGGAACAGGAAAATGTGTGTCTTCTATTGCTGTTGATTTATTTTTGGTTTGAGAAGTACTCGCCCTCCTTCCCTCCTTACTATTGTGATGGTGGTAGGTAGGTAGTGACGATGTAGAATTTCCTCGGTGGCCGGACTCCTCGTTTTGATATGCGTGAAGTGAAGCTCCTCGTAGTCCTACTGTACTCCTCTTTTTTGTTACACTCGCCCTCCTTCTCTCCTGTCCGCTCGCAGGATTTGAGTCGGTGGCCGGTGCCTTTTTACTTCTTCCTCCCTCCTTGCTATGTTGAGTTTCGGAGTTGGTGGAAGGTTTTGATTTTTGACCTCCTCCCTGGTGGGTGGAAGGTTTATTTTTCGATGTTTTTGTGCTCGAATGTGATGGCCCCATGGTGGGGAGTGCTCCTCTGGTGGTGGTGTTATGTACAGCTATTTTTGCAGCTTGTACTCCCTCCTGTCCGGTGGTAAAGATTGAGAGAACCTCCGGGTCGGTGGTGGAAGAGTGTGCTCCCGTCTTGTAGGTGTTATGTACATCCCTGTTGATGGTGGTATGTACTCCCAAGTTGCTGGTGTGAGAGTTAAATTTCCATTTGGTGGTGGTGGAGGTGTTGTGTACCGCATTGCTTTTGGTGCTGTTGGCGGGTACTCTCTCCTGGCCGGTGGAATGGTGGTAAAGTCCATGTCCGGTGGTGGAGTGTGCTCCCTCCTTGATTGTAGTGGGGAGAGCTCCCTCCTGGCCGGTGGAAATGTTAAAATTCCAGTTTCCGGTGGTGGAGTGTGCTTCCTCCCTGGTGGAAGAGAAGTCTTCGCCCTCCTTGCTGGTGGAAAAATTAACTCCCTCCTTACCGCTTCTACCATGAAGTCTCGAGTCTTGTTTTAGTGCTCCTCCTCTTCCGGTGGAAGTCCCGGTGAAGGTAGAAGTCTTTTTCGATTTTTGTGAATTTTGAATTTTCGAAGTCTGTGACGCTCTCCCAGAATCCAGTAGTCTTGAGATTGAATCTTCATTGTTATTGAATAATTCGTTCACCGTGAAATTTGCCTTGCGAGGTGTAAACTGGACCATATCTACAAACTCGTTAGTACTGATGGTTTTCTCCAAGCCTTCGAGTGTATCGATGGCGTCTTTGGTTCCTACTGATCGAAATGATTCTGCAATTTCTTCCAGATCATTGTTGTAGTGTATCTGAGCTTCGCGTAGAATGTGCATGTTCTTCTCTAATCGGGCCTGTTCTACTACAATAAGCTCGTCCAGTGCTTTGAGTCTTCTATCGTACTCCTCTTGGGTGACAAATCTCTTGGCGTGCTCCTTTTCTTGCCGTTGTTGAGCCAGGAGTCTCAGGTTTTCTACTACTGTGTCTGTGAGTTGGATCCTTGTGGGTATACCTTTGGGTGTGGTATAAGCAACTATCCCCGGCAAATCTTCTGGAACTGGAACTGGAGCTGGAAGAGTTTGGGGAATAGTGTCAGGTAGTGTTGCTTGGTCAGAAGTCTCCATAGCGTCCGTAATGTCTGTGGGCTCCTCTTGGTTCTCATCTACTTGACTCCAGTCGTTAACTTCCACTTTGACTGTAGTGTCTTCGTAATTGGTGAGAAGAACCAAGTTACTTGGTTGAGGAAGTGGTTGTGGAGGGGACAAGTCTACCATCTCATGGAATCTACGAGGTGCTATTGGTGTGATTTGATGATACCTAACCGCTGTACCCCGTTTATCTGCCAGCTCCTGCATGTAGGCTGACCAGGTTTTCTCTTGAGTAGGTTTTTCCATGTCCGATTTCCTCTTCCACTGGAGTCCTCCATGTGGTGCCCGGTAGAAGAATAATTCGGGATGTTTTGCCGATTTTTCTTGTATTTCCCTATCTACTGGTGTAGTTTGTTGAGAAGAATTTCCAGCGGATGTTACAGTAGAGTTCTGCTCCTGTTTAATCCTTCGGTATATTGTTGCTGGATTTCCTCCATCAAGTTCCGTTGTGAGGGTATATACGAAATATTCTTTTTCTTCGGGTTTTACCTTTTGGGGCTCCGGGTTGTTTGTTGTTGCACTTGGATTTGCATCCAGGTCAGTGGTATTCTCCTCGTTGTTGTTAGCATCCGTGGAGAAGTGTGATGGGGTCAGGGGTAATGGGCTTATAGGCTCGGGTATGTAGTCTGAGAAGTAGAGAGTGCGGTCTTCTATTTTCCTCTTTTTCTCACCTCCTCTGATGGTGACTACTCCACTATTTTGGAAATCCTCATAGTATTTTGGAAAATCCAGGCATGTCTGTCGTATTGCAGTCCCTATCCCATAAGACCTATACTTAGCCATGTATATAGCCAGCAGTTGCTCTGCCAGTCTTGACTCTGATGGAGTTGGGAATCTTGATCGAATATAAGCATAGGCTTGACGATCCTGTTTGAAGGCCAGAACTATTTTGGCTCTGGAATCTCTGTAGGATTCTCTTCCAGGTTCCTCGATTTCGGAGTCGTCCGTGGATACTTCTGTTGTTGTTTGAGTTATTGATAAGAAGTGATTTCCCGGTGCTCCTGTCAGACGACCATATGTTTGACTTTTGGTCTGACGGTGTTCCGCTTCACATGGAGTGTAAATCTCCTGGACAGGTCTTATCATGTATGCCTTATGACTGTCTGCACGTAGAATTCGTAACTGTTCTTCCCAGATTTGATGTAGTTCTTGACATTGAGTTTCTTTCTCCGGGTGTGGTGGTAACTGGAACCAGGTTAAATTGGCTCCAGCTTCAAGTCCATATTTTTCCACATTTCTTCTGAACAGAGTTCTTAATCGGCTACTGTTTGGGTGGTTTCTTAGTACGATGGCTCTAATCTTCTCCATGAGTGTGGCTTCTGCCGATTGATCTTCTCTTTCGGAGTCTGAAGAGTCCATGTCCTCACAGTGTCGATATGGTAAACCTTTACGAATGGTGTGCCAGTCCTGAATTGGTCTTCGCAAGTGTTTTGCTAGGTGCATCCAGGCTTGTTGACTTGCCAGGATAATACCATGCCTTTCTATGTTGTAGTCAAGACGTCTGGAATGTTCAGATCTGTTGTCAGGTGTTAATCTTTCAAACAGGAAGTCTTTGATTTTCATGACCATGTCATACTCCAGACGTTGCTCCTCCTGTCTTTTGTATCTTTCCAGGAAGGATCCAAGGCATGTAGCACTCATCGAGTCCAATTCCCTTTCCGATAAGTTACTAGTAGGTGGTACCATATGCGGTTGTCGATTTCTCTGTGGTTGGATTAGTCTGTTTTGTCTATTCTGAAAGATCTGAATCCTTTCTTTGCGGAGTTGTTTCCTCATTAGTTCCTGGAACAATTCAGAGTCCGTGTGCACTGCGCTTGGTAGATGTTCAAATAGATCAATGAACTGTCCCCAGATGCGTCTGTTCTTCATGATCATGTTCCGGGCCCAGATTTTTCTTTTGAAGTCCATCCAGTGACCACAAATGTACTCTTGGAAGTCTATTGAATTTTCTAGTGCTTCCATTGAATTGGCTTGAATCCGTGCTTTCCTAATAGCTGATTTGTTCAGTTTCTGGATGTGTTCTTGAGGAGTCTCCATAACTCCTGGAAGGTGTCCGAATAGTTCCCGTAAAGTTTCGGTATTTCGGTTGAACTGATATAACTGTTCTTCCCTTTCCAGATTTGTTTTTAGAACTTCAGCTATGATTCTCCAGTTCTGTACTAGTGGTGCTGAATCTCTGACATGTTCGTTCCAGTCTATCTGGGTATTACTTCCGCTTTTGGCTTTTGCGTCCAGATACCCTAGTCCCAGTTGATTCTGATTTTCCCACTCATTATATTCATTCTGTTCTTCTGGTGTTCTTTTGCGCGTGGGAAACCTTGGAATTGGTGTTGGTATATGCCTGTTGGCATTATTCTCACTTATGGGTGCCACTTCAGCTAGTGTAGAATGATTGTGTGGTTGTAATTGTGATCCTGAGGCTCCGGCAGTAGGTACGATGTTTTCCTCTGTATCTGGATTTATCCTCAGTCTAGCCGGTGGGGGTGGTGGGGCTTCATCTCGTTCGGGTGAGTTGTTCCTCAATTGCTCCGTTTCGAGTGGTGCTCCGGTGGAGGCCCTCCCTGTCTCTTCGATATTATGAGAAGTCGGGGTCCTCTCGGTGGGGATGGATTGTTGGTCATCATCCTCCATTGCTACATGGTTGTTGTAGTCTTCCTGTACTTCTTCCTCTTCAGAATCTGTAGCGTTGTCGTTCTGAGGGAGTGGTGGGGTGGTGGTGGATGTCGGAGCTAGGGGCATAAACGGGTTGATGGTCGACTGAATATGCTGAGCTCTCGCTCGTCTAAGTGCCAATACTGTTTCCCATTCCTGCCTAGTTACCCTAGTCCTAATTAATCCATTTTGAAGTGGAGGCAGCTGTACAGGTTCCAGGTCCGAGTCAGTGTCATTGCTGGAGCTATCCTTCCATTCATTTGTTGTAGTCTCTACTCCTTGTCTTGGGCGGAGTAGGTAAGCATTATTTTGCTTGAATTGAGATAGCATCGCTTCGGTATCCGAGTCTTCTCCAGTGGTGGGGCTATCTTCCCGGTGTTTATCCGCTGGATGTTTCTCTACTCTTCGTCCAGGTCGGAGTAGGTGTGCTGGGTGTTGATCGCAGTTGGGGCCAACACCGTCGTGTTGAAATCCTCCTACATGTGAGTTCATCCTCCTATGTGCGTATTCATGCTTCGAGTCTTCCGTTGACGAGTCTTGATACAGGGGATATGTAGGGGATTTAGGGAGTGCCATTTGTTTAGCATGGTCTTCGTTTCTTGACGTGTCTGCGTCTGAGAAAAGATCCGCCAGCCTTGGCCTGGGGGTGTCTTCACTCCTTCCACTGCTGCTGCTACGTGATGAGGAGTCCATATGTAAGCTTCCTTTCCACGGAGTAGAGTGGGTGGCTCGACGTGCAACAGCTTCTATGAAGCTGACATCTTCTTGAGCTAGATGGGCAGGTGGTGGGGGTCTGTTGCCTCCCTCCTGTCTTGAGGTACTTCTTGTATGTACCTGATTGTTTTGTCGCTCGGGGGTTCGTTCTCTTGCATTGTTGTTGCTGTTGCGAGATGAGTGATCGAGTTGGGTGTTGGCTCGACCTACTTTTGATGATGACGAACTCCTTCCTCGCTGACGTGATCCGCCGCGCCCTGATTTGGAATTTCTACGACTTCCGTCCTGGGAGCTTCTGGCGGTGGATGATGATGTGTCTCTTCGGCTCCGTGGCGGAGACACGCCGTCCAACCAATACCTGCAATCATCCTTCTTATGGTTGGGTTTTCCACAGTATGAACATATGGTTTTGCTCTTGGCTTTTCCACCAGGTTGGTTCCATGAACTTGGTGGTGGGGAGTTTTCGCTCCTCCGGGTGTAATCGTCTTCACGATTGTCTCTACGCCCTCCTCTTTGGGATCGGCGGAGACGGGACCGTCCGCGTTCGGTTCCTCCTCTTCCTCCAGATCTTTCGTCCTCCTGGTGGGCTCTGAATGCCTGGGGTGGGTTGTACACGGCGTTACCTAGCGCTCGTTCGCGGTTGTCGTCGGTGGCTTTGAGTAGCTCAAGTAGGATTTCGGGTGTCTTCACTGTGGAGACACGCCAGGTTTGAAGGAATCCTACGTATTCCTCTTGATCCGAGAGTTTGCTTACGGTGAGGCATAAGACGGTTTCGTTGTCCATTCTTCTCCCGGCTCTATCCAGATCGTTGTTGATGGCTAACAGCTGGTTTAGATAGCTGTAGCCGCCTCCCGTAGCCATACGGAGGCCGAAGAACTTTTCTGCAAGTTGGACTCGTTCATCCTCTTTTCGGGGCTCGAACATTCTTGAGAGTTCTTCCATGAGGTCTTTTGCCAATGTGATGTGGTGCACTTTGAGAAGTACATCCCTATGAAGGCCTGAATGTATAGACAAAACGGCTGTGTTGTTGGCTGCCTCCCAGTTCGCTATGTCTGTAGCCTCTTGAAGTGTTGGGGGCAATGCGAAAACTGGTTTTGTATATGATCCGTCCACTATGACTCCTAAGTGAACGGTGCCTAACGCCATTTTCATATCGACGAACCACCTGGTGTAATCTTATGGTCCTTTCAGCTTTTCGAAGTCGACTAATGGGCGATTGAAGGTTCTGTTACCCAACATATTGTCCTGAGTATGTTTCTGGGCCGCGGCTCTAAGTATGGCGAGTCTAGATTTTAATGCCGCGTTCTCTAACTGCAGTGGTACGCTAGCTTTCTGGTCCGCCGTCAGGTGTTCAGATGCTCCTAACTTAGCTTGCAGTTCCTCTATCTTTTTGTGATAATAAGACTTAACTTTACGTACCTCGAGTTCGTAGTGTTTATTAGCTTCTACTACCGTCTGCTCTGCAGTGAGGACAGGCTCCGTTGATCTTCGGGTTTGGGGGCCTGACTTTACGACTATCTTGCCTGTAAAGATTTGTGGGACTGGGGATGATTCCGGAATTCTGGAACTCTTGGGCGGCTGTGGGGGCTCTACCTTCGATTCTGGAATACCCTCGGTCTTGATTACTGGTTTCACTGGTGACATGGGATTATTGTATCTACACTTTGTCACTACCACTTTCAATTTCACTAGCCACACCCTGGAACTACTGCAGTGATGTGGGGGAAACTGAGAACTGTTCTTCACAATACCATATGGAAAAAAGTCTACACTTGGTTTGTGGAATTATATAATACACCACTACGCGCTGGTTAGTCTCTTCAACTGCGTGGGTCACTGTATTCTTCACTAAGGGTAATGTTCTACTCACTTTAGTGGGCTCTACGCGCTGGAAGCTATCTCAGTCACGGAGTCTGTGGATTGAAAACTGCTTCTTTTTTCACTTCTAAAATTTACTTGTTAACTACCTGCACTTTTGACGAAGTTGCTAAGTAGTTTTGATGGTAATTTACTTTCTGAACCTTTTCACGATATTAAATTTAAAATTTCGAAGATTTGATTTTTTTGTAACAGCTGTTGTATGTTTGTACGTAGAAAAATTTCAATTTTGAAGTTAAATTTTGTGGAATTTCGAAGATTAATTTTGTGTATGATTTTACTTTTAGATTCGAAGAATTGATTGGAACCCTCAATAAAAAGATGGGCTTCAACGTTAGATTTTTAAATTTGAAGATGATGAAAACACAAAATTCGCAGAAAAATGTCAGATTTTTTAACTTTCGATTTAATTTTGAAATTTGAACGGTAACCCTCTGTTAAGAGACGGGCTATAACGTGTTAAAGGGTGAAAATTTAGACAGACTCACCCTAGTGGAAATCTGTATATGTGCTGATACGGGTCAAAAGACCAAGACTCATTAACTCAGTGGTTATGTAACAGATGGGTTAATACAACAGTGCAATATCGAGAATCGAAGTAAACACAAGTAGAAATGAACATGAAAAGTGATACGGGTGGAAAATAATGACTTTGGGGTAAAGTAAAAATGCAACAACCGTATGGAAGCTCTAATAATATTCAAGACGTCTCAAGTAATATTTTAGGCTTTTTAGAGAGAGGCGGAAAAACACGACCTTTCATAAGCAGTACTTTTTATTCAATCTTCCTCCATCATCCAATTCAATCCCTGAATTCACATCAGATTGCCAAATCATAATTTAATAAATAATCGAAGAATTTAGGTTACTTTCGCAATGACCACATAGTTGGTCCGACATCAAATAGTTGGTCTAATTTTAAACGTGAATGAATCTCTGCATAGCGGATAAATTACGTAATGTGAAATAATCAAGAATTATTATAGAATATAAATATAGGTATATAAATACTCTAGAATTAAATAACAGTGGAAATATGTATGTATAAAGAATGACTAGTTGTAATGAGGCTTTTATGCTCGTCATGCAGTTTGTTGTTTACAAACAATAAGAGAACTAAAACTCATGCATCAAACGTAATATATATACATAGGCATGCATTGAAGGATAAATTCATATATCAAGAAATGTACATGCATCATCATTCCTCATGCTCATACTGGCATTTGATTTTAAGCTTATGAAATAGTAAACTATAATTTAAACTAAAATTATACAAAACTTAAAGCTATGGGTGTACGTAGTAGTTGACGTTTGAGACATACATTAATGAGTAATGCAGGTGTGATAATGACTCATATATGTATGACTTAATAGTTAATGCCTTCATTTATCACGCTGGGACTGTGGAGCTCTTCTGTACTTGCTATAAGCATGAGCATAAGGAAGCTCAAAAATTGAAATTAAAATGGCATATCTACATGTTTAGAAAATTAGAAAAAACATATTATGGTTTCTTTACTTTCTCTAAAACAAATATCAAAAGCGACTATGTAGTTTTAACATTTTGTAAATTTTCGAATCCAGTAAAGCACTAGTAAATTCGCGTGTGCATTAAAAATTACGTGAACGTTATATGCATATTTTTTTTAAATATTTAAATACTGCGATTTGAATTTAAAAAATATGTATTCTACCTTCCTCTACATAATTTGTCAACAGGTTGAAATCCTGGACGAAATAATACATTTGAAATATCATTTTAAACAGGGCCGGACGAAGGAATTGTTTTTATGCAGCAATTTGTTTCCATACAAAAACCCCACCATTTTGATTTATTGATGGTTTTCTTTGTTAAAGCAAAATTTTGTATTTACAAATTTACGTGGTTTAGAAAAGTTTAAAATGTTCTATTTACATGTTTTGAGAAGCGTGTTAAATGTATTATTTGCATGTTTTTAAAATGTATAAAAAAATTTATTTTGCATGTTTTTTAAAAGCCAAAATATTCTTTTTCCATATTTTTGAAAACTGCAAAATGTTCCATTTACACGTTTTTTGAAAATTCAAGCAGCGGGGGCTGCCTGCGTTTGCGTTGGACGCATTATCCAGCCCTGCCTTTAAAGCACTCGAAAATAGAAAATATGGAGTTCTTTCAAAACAATTTTTTTTAATTCGGCATAATCACAATCATTGACATCGTTATTACTCCCATGCCAAGTCATATTTGGCATTATTTGAAAAAATTAGCCTATTCTTTTAAATAAATTGTTAGGTGGATTACATACTGGTAGTGATACTTTATTTTCAGCAATTGCTAATCTGAGACCTTGGAGATTTCTGTTAAGTTAATCCCGTATCCATCCAAATTTTTCCTTACAAGGAAGGGTCAACACATGTGCGCCGATTTTCAACTTAAGATTGTGTGCGTTAGGTAGACCTATGGTAGTTAGCAAACGTACCACTAATCATTTTTTTCGCAGGCCACGTGGGTCGAGGTCATAGGTCATTTGCGAAAAAGCGACCACGTGTTCACTTATTTTTTGCATGTTAAAACCCATAAGAAAATTTCATTTTTTCATTTCGCGAAAAATTCCCAAAGTATTTAAATAACGCTATAAAAGATAGAAAATGACTCTGTTGTGACTCTTGGCAATACAACACCTATGGGTCGTCCATAAATGACGTCATCGAAATATTATCATTTTTTTGGATCTTATGTCGCCCGTTTGTTATTAACTAAACCATTGCGTATTTGAATAAATTCAACACGGGAAGTCACAAATGTCAAAGCAGTTCCCCCAGATAAATAACATCATTTGTTTCCTCCACAAATAGTGTGCCCTTCGATTCATAAAAGTTGTAGCAAGAATTGGCTCTCTTTCCTGTGTACTACTAGTACGGCAGTACACATTGTGTACAATTAGTCTGCAGGATGCACACGGAGAGGCGAGGTAATCCAGAGGTCAAAGGGGCGAGGCCGAGGCTCTCTTCTGATGGGCGTAGGTTCGAGTCCTGCTCGGGGATCTACCGTGAAGTAGCTTATCCTTAAACTCCTGCTTCTCCTCATGTGTGGTGACTGGTTACTACTACTATTAAAGCTTACTTGGCTCTGTGTTAGTATGGGGTAAGCTAGCCATATCCGTACATTCGTGGAAATCAGCTATTACGCTGAAAAGCTTGACAATTAAGCCATTAAATTTACAGTACACGCGGCGCAAATTAACTGCTTTTCCTACTCATTGTATTTCGCAGAAGAAATTTTGCACTTTTTACGCAGAAAAAGTAGTTAAATTCAGCGCTATTATCGCAATCTATGGACTGAAACCAATGACCTTTTGCTTATTAAATACCGCCTTAGCCTCTTCCCAACCTGTACGCGTTATACAATAGATAAATACTATTTTTACTTTAACAAACGCAATATTTTCAACACTCACGACAACTATTTTTTAAACCATTAAATTGATGCCTAAAATCAATTTTTGATGTTCAAATGTTCAAAATCCTAGCTACCTAGGTCAATCTGATGATAATTCATCCTTTGCAATAACTAAAAAACAAAGAATTAACGGCATTTTCAAAAAACCTTTTTCCAGAAAAATGAACATAACATGCAATTATGTTGCAAATTTGCTTGTACTTATTTACTGTGATGTTTCATACTAAAGGTAAAAGGCTGCGTGCAATTTTGAATGCAATTATTTACATAAATCTGTATGCATAGGCTGACATGCATAATATTTTATGCACACAAACCTGGGGTATACAATTTTGTACCAAAAAGTTGTACACAATAGATTAAACAAATAATCAAAAATGCAAAACGTGTGAAACCTGCACACTAGTAAAAGGGCAGCACATAAAACATCTGTTTTAAACACGCATGCACCTAAATAAAATGTATTATCCTAGTATACAATTACTTTCTCTTGATGACAAAAAAATTACTTTTTGAATCGTTAAAACATTTTAGATTTTAAAAGTTTGAAATTTTGTTAATGTTCTAATATGCCACATAAATTAATGATTTCTAGAATATAAATTTTCAAAGGTCGCATCAATTCGTATAAGCTAAATGAGGTCGTTTTTAAGAAATAAGTCATAAAATAGAAGTATGTTGTGCATTTGGATGAGGCGTAAATCGTACCCCATAGTTATGTTTGATTTGCGAAGAAGAGAAAAGTAGTAATGGATCGTGCGTAAATGACGGCACTAGTAGTGCCAATGGGTTTGCTTTGAAATTTGTGACTTCCCGTGTTGAATTTATTCAAATACGCAATGGTTTAGTTAATAACAAACAGGGGCGACATAAGATCCAAAAAAATGATAATATTTCGATGACGTCATTTATGGACGACCCATAGGTGTTGTATTGCCAAGAGTCACAACAGAGTCATTTTCTATCTTTTATAGCGTTATTTAAATACTTTGGGAATTTTTCGCGAAATGAAAAAATGAAATTTTCTTATGGGTTTTAACATGCAAAAAATAAGTGAACACGTGGTCGCTTTTTCGCAAATGACCTATGACCTCGACCCACGTGGCCTGCGAAAAAAATGATTAGTGGTACGTTTGCTAACTACCATAGGTCTACCTAACGCACACAATCTTAAGTTGAAAATCGGCGCACATGTGTTGACCCTTCCTTGTTAGAATTTTTTTCACAAACACTATTTAACTGTTAATTGTGATTAAATTAAATAGTAATCTGTTTCGGCGTTTATCACTCACCACAAACAAGTAACTGTCTAGGCTCATTTGGAAAATTGCAGTGCTAATGTAAGACCAATTTTCAGCCTTCTGTATTTAATCCGTCATTTGTGGTAACGGTAATAATGGTACATATGAAAAGAGGAAGAGACGGGAAATTATTTCCGGGTTGTTCTACGACAAGTTTTGAATGGAATTATATATTATCTCCTTTGACTCTTATTCTTCGACTAGAGTTAGGGCTTCGGCATGTCGCCAAGGAGAAAGAAAGGAAGTGTAAAAGTAATTACATAATACCGATAGTGACGAAAAGGCACACAACGATAGTACTAGGTACGTGTATAAACCTACATACGTATCGTCTGTGAAGGTTCAAAATGACCCGTATCTCAGTTTAGCTAGAAATAAAATGAGCTACGTGAAAAAACACTATATGTGGTAGGTAGGTCCATATAATGCTGATCGTCTACTAAGTTTTAAAACGTGCAAATTGGTTTATCTGTATGTTTTTTTAAACTGCAGGGTATGTTTTACATACCCTGCAGTTTAAGTACCCTGTTATTTACATGTTTTTTAAAAGTGCTAAATGTTTTATTTACATGTTTTAAAAAAGTGTAAAATTTTCTATTTAAATCTTATTGAAAAATGCAAAATTTTCTATTTACATCTTTTAAAAAAGTTTAAATGTTTTATTTACATGTTTTTGAAAATTTCAAAATTTTCTATTTACATCTTTTAAAAAAGTGTTAAACGTTTTATTTAAATATTTTTGAAAAGTGCAAATTATTCTGTTTACTTGTTTTCAAAAATTTCAAAATGTTCTATCTACATGTTATTGAAAAGTGTAAAATGTTCTCTTTACATACTTTTAGGATCGTGATATTTTACTGCTTTTGTAAATATTGCATTTTGTTTCCACGATATGAATATGCGTCATTTTGATCCTTCACAGACGAATGTCTAAATTCAGGGAAGTGACGATATGTAGCCTTATAAACGTACAAACACGTAATACGCAATAACATTAACCCAATAAAGGCGCTTAACTTGAAAATCGAGATCAAATGTTATGCATTACTACTATATTATCATGACTTATTGTCAGTGTTGTATTAAATTTTGTATCGGTATCAGTTATCAACCCTTCACAAGAAAGAGCCTTGGAGTCAAGGCTACAAAAACAGACACTGCACTGCACGGTAACTGTAAGAAAGACACATTGTATAATACGATCAACGAACGTATTCAATGTCGGACGACGGATCGCGGCAGTTACCAGAGTTTTATCGATTTCCATTTCATAGCAATAACGATTACAATACAGGTTACGGTATGGATAATCCCAGTCCGGTACCGGTACCGGTATCGGTACCGACTCCGGTACGATGCAATAAGGAAAAGCCCGGCCATGTTGCACATTTACATATATGCATCTCTCTTGAATATACGTCATCTTGACAATCTTATGTCTAATGGGAATGGGAGGGGAAGACAAAGCTATACATAGTGTATGTTATAAAGGCGAAAACACAGGTGAATTTGAATTTATTCTCGGAAATAGGAATTTAAAACCAACGTGACAGTGCAATTTGATGATGGGCAAAAAATGTATATAAGGGCGACCAACGATCGAGTTCCAAGTCGAAGTCCTGTGCTTCTGTGTATGCACATTGGTTCATTATATTGTGACTGACTGTGGCATTAATAATATATTCTGCGTTATTGCGTAAATTGTTCAATAGGCGTATTAACGCGTATTATGACAGCTAAAATAATATTTTTTAAAACTTTTTCATTTTTTGTTTAAAACCACAAATTCAATACGGCGAAGTAATTTGTGGCGGTAAAAAGTAAAACGTTGATCGCATTAATTAATTTCCTTTGCAAGCTTTGAATACACCTGGACTTGGGTATGTAGACGATATATCTTTAGTCCACATATATGGCTATAATCCCATATAGGTTATTGATTAAAGTTAAAGTTATTGTTATGGTCGTAGGCTTACGTTTTTGGTCGTTAGCTATAAGCTTACCATGTGATATTCGATAGTCGACGTCGATACTCTTACATTGTTAGATCCATTTTCAACACAACGCATCGGGTAGGTAGGCAGCATCATTACTGATACTTAAATACAAATACATAATGCAGTTAGACATTGATATGTACTAAATATTATTATCACCGTCTTTATACACGTGCTCACATGATTGGTAAAATGTGCTTGTATTTAATACAGATATATAGCATATAGCTATTCGTAACAGCACATGTCACATATGCTATGGGAGCTCAAAGGGAAAATAACCAAATGGTTTAGCCAATAGATTTACCAATGAAGCTTTACATATATGTAACTGTGAGCTCTAGGTGCATCGTATCTTGTTCCGTCAACCCAATTTCCCCTTGAAAGATACGTAGCTTTAGGACAGTTCAGTAGTAGGAAAGGCAGTAAATAGAAACAGACCAGAGAATAGACAAAATTACGGATAATAAAGTCATATCATATTTTCCAAACTTTGAAATTGTACACTGCGCGCGGGGTTAGTTTGTAAATTTTATTTTGTGTGGTGCATACCTCACTTACTGCACTCCCGTTAAGTATTAAGTACTATGTTATTGGCTTGGGGTATCGCAGTTATACACTCATATGCATATTATATGGATCATTGTTAAAGATGAAGGGTCAATACAAGCCAAAGACATGCCCCGCAGTAGGCAATTAGCTAGACATGCAAAAACTAATAACTACATTGTAATAGGGCGGTGAATGAATATCTACAGATATAACGTTTCGTTTCTTAAGAATTTTAATTTAGAAACTATTTACACTCTTCCACAATGAAAAATACTTTTATTAAAAATTGCTTTTAAAAACCGAAACAGTCAAGAAATGTGTTTTTCAAAAATGCCAAAATATTACAACTTTTTTCAAATGTTTCTTAGTTTTAAATTTTGAAACATTTCTAAGTAACTACACGTTTCTGAAAACTCATGTAAAAGCTAAAAGCCTGATATTGTGTTTCTTTAACTTCGCGGAACATCGGTATTGAGTCGAGTCGGTCTTCATAGTACCTCCCTACAGCCGCAGCGTATCAGCTGAATCCACCATCCACCCCATCCTACATCTGATACTCTGATGAGGGTAGTACTCTTTAATAATGCATGCAAACGAAATTCAGCCCACAATTTATTATTCTAAAAAAATTCACCTGTACCTGCATGCCTCTCTCCTCCTCTGTCATTGACATTCAATGATCATCATTAAAAATAATCTTTTTCTCCTTTGACTTAATAAAATTTGGTTAAAATCCTGAGAAAGGAACAGTAGTTTGGGCCTCGTGCATTCTCATTCTCGTATATCTATGTAAATTCTCGTGGCCGTTATCGTGAGTATTCACAGCACTGTATAGTATAAAATGAAGACGAAGGCGAAAAAATGTTTGACTGGGTCTTCTATGACACGTTGCCCTGTAGTTAGGGGGTAGTATTTTAGGTTTCCATCTCACATTGAAAGCACGTTTTTGTTTGCATTTGAAATATGTATATTTTTTCCTTCTCTAGACTCTAGAAGTCTGTCCATGTTATAGATGTAGACATGTTGCGATTGCCATACTAATATTATTAGGATGTTTAGTTGACATGTATGTTAGGTATACCTACATAATAGGGAGGTAGTGCAGTGTATATGGCATGGTCTGGTCTTGCCTGGCCTGGTCTGGTCGATAGCATGGTAAGATTTAGTTGGTCTATTTGGACACAAAATATTGGTCTCTTTCATAAGGAGTATCAAGTTTCTCCAGCATCTGTCTACTTTCCTGTTCTGATATTTGATACGTTTCGTTCCATCTCCATCTCCAAGTGTAGTTCTTCTCTCGTCTCTCTCTCTCTCTTCTAGTCAAACCAAAAAGAACCATAACGCAGAGAAGGGCTCACCGAACAGAATTCAAAACTCCATCCAATCCATATGACATGGCCATGCCATGGGTTCATCGTTCACGTTGAGGCTCGTTCAGAGTTGATGTTGATGGGCATCATATGTGGAAATTAACGTGCTCACATAATATGTGCATAAGGAAAGGACACATGGAGATACATAATGTAGGTTGCACGATAATGATGGAACATGGAAAATATGGCGGTAGCTGAATAAATTGTACTCGACGCATATGAACTTGTGTGACATTAGCCATAACTATATAACGATGATTATTATAGACTTATTACAACTTACGCACCACTATACCAACTACTACTGACTGATATATGTATGTGTGCCAACAACTGCGACTTGAAATTTTATAAAGCTTTTCTATATAAAGCTATTCTGCTTATATGTACCTACATACTTGACTCCATAAGGACAGAAAATAAAAATTCAGGCGTTTCATAGGATGGCCCAACAGTTACATATATCTATAATTTAATTTTTTTTCTCAAGCCCAAAGTTTCTTCTTTTTTTTTGTTGGTAGAGTTGAACTTGTAAAAAACTTTGGAGTATAAATTTACATTTAAAAAAAAACTAGATTAAAATCCTTTATGCTTGTAAATTGTAATTAATCCAGCCAGAGGCCAGAATCGTCATTTTTATCCTTTGTATTTTTATGCCATTCTTTGTTTCGCTAAAAATCCCGAATTACTGCATAGGCACAATCCAGATATCAAAACTATCATTGAAACTAACCACAATTTACGATTTTAATTAATTAATTGTTTTTGGAGAGAGACACTAATTTTGGCGAGATTCATTCATAATAATTCTGGGAAGATTAATACTTTTTATCATAATTTTGGCTTGAATTTTGCTGAATTGGAAGATGATGGATGCTATCTTGAACTATATACTAAAATACTAAGTTCTTGTCCCCAACCCCAACGGCATGTTTTTTCTCATTGTCAACGTCAGCTCCATCGTATGAGTGCTGTATCGTAGTCATTCACAGTTTGCTATTACTATACATAAAACATAAAATAGTATGTAGGTAGGTAGTACTAGTAGCTTAATGCTAAAGCTAAAAAAACGTTGGAGTTGGAGGCATCATGTTTTTGTTTGAGGCTGTGAGACTTCTTGAGGAAGGTTCCCTGGGAGATTTTGAGTGAATGGGAACAGTAAGCAGGAGGCACTTACTTGTACAGAGTCACACAGCATATGACAGGACGACATGTAAGACTATATCAGATTAATATATAATGATCTGCATAGTATACAGTTTTCCCTCAAGAGATCGACAACAAGAGCGAGAACGAGAAACCTGATGATCCGTGGGAGGTCTATTGTTGTCGAGCTGAGATGTTTGTTTTCACAGTTTTAAGAGATACATATAAGGCTAAAAGATGGAACTATATGGTAAGGCATATATCTGTGCTCTGTATCAAGACCAAGACATTTTAAAGAAATGAAAAATGTGTTATTTTTACCCGTACCTACACCTAACTAAATGTGATATGTAGTGTAGTAATTTTAAATGCTATGATCACTTGGACCATGCCATCATTACGCCACATACTGGAGTACACGATAAAAATAATTGTTTTTTTCATAAACTTAAAATGTTCGACGTAGTCATATCGCAAAATACACTTTTACTTTAATTTTAAAATTGTATTTATTGTGTAAAAATTAAATCGAATAGTCTTTATGTAAAGAAGCAAACTGACCCACATCCATTTGTAACTACAACCAAAATGCATTATTTACAAAACATTTAAAATATCTAGATTTTTAAAGCATGTACATAGAACATTCTACACTTTTCAAAAACATGTAATTAGCACATTTTACACTTTTCAAAAACATATAAATAGAATTTTTTGCACTTTTAAAAAGCTCGTAAAGTGAACATTTTGCACTCTTCAAAAAACATGTAAATAGAACATTTTGCTCTTTTCAAAAGTATGTAATTAACATTCTACGAATATATCTAATTTAATGTTTTTATGACAGCTCATTTTGATTCTAGCTTAAATTGAATGTGGGTCTTTTTTATTTGTCACAGATAATAATTAAGGATTAAGTTATCAATCTCATACTTGCTCGTACTGATAGCTCAATGAAGCCATAAAATAACAGGAAGGCATATCCATCTATCTACTTCTACAGGTCTACCGATTACCAATATAACGCTGTGTCTCCAGTATATACTGTTATGGGTATAACATACTATCGATTTCGGAGTCTGGTCCTGGCCTGAAGTACTTGTAGAATTTATACCCACAACACAAAATGTTATTGCCAAAGTCTATAGTCATAACATGCAGTAAGTACATCAAGCTTACGAATGCTGGGTATATAGGGACAGACATATATAAAAAGGTATGGGCTCTGTTTTTGAAAAATAAATAAAAACCAATGAGTGTCAAGTTTCTTCTTAAAACTACAAGAGTTTTTCAGTTTCACATAAAAATCATTTCATGAGTCCCAGCAACCATTTTTGAATTGGTATCTTCTATAGATTTCGTATATCTGTCATCTAACCTACTGCGTCTGTATGTGTATTGGTTTTTACATTTTCCTAAATGAACCATAATATGGTGCAACGAAGTATGCGAGCAAAGCAACAAGGCGTAATTTCGTATAAGGCTTCAACTTAAACAAGAACAAGGGTAGCAGGTACTTTACTGGCAGTACCTACTTCAAACTTTAAGCCGGGTTGTGCAATTCATTTTTTATTTGTCCTTTTTAGAGCATAAGATGCCTACACAATATATCGTCTGTGAAGAACCAAAATGATCCATATCCAGTTTAAGCTTCAATCAAAATGAGCTATGTCATAAACAAAATTAAGAAACATACGTAAAATATTAATTAGGAGCTTTTGAAAAGCGTAAAATGTCCTATTTACATGTTTTGAAAATGTGCAAAATGTTTTAATTCCATGTTTTTGAAAATTTGCAAAATACTCTAATTCCATGTTTTTGAAAAGGCGCAACATGTTTTAATTCCATGTGTTTGAAAAGTGTAAAATGTTCTATTTACATGTTTTAAAAATGCGCAAAATGTTCTAATTCCATGTTTTTGAAATGTGCAAAATATTCTAATTCCATGTTTAGAAAATGTGCAAAATGTTCTAATTCCATGTTTTTGAAAATGTGCAAAATGGTTTAATTACATCTGTTTGAAAAGTGTAAAATGTTCTATATAAACGCTCTCAAGAAATATTTGAATATTTTTGTAGATAGTTGGTATTGTTTTTAGCTAAAAATCGAAATGGGTCATTTTGGTTCTTCACAGACGATATGTAGATAGAACCAACCACAATCTGTCCCTGTTTTCATGACAATATCATTGCTAAGTATGTAGCAATATTTTTAACAAAACATTTAACTATTTCACACCTAAAAAAATCTTTATAATCTTTCTACATCTAATCAATAGTCTTTCTAGCATTTCCTTCTGTTAGACGTCGATTTCACTTGGAACTTATCCCTGGTATAAGTAGGTTGGCCATACGGCCGAGTTGGTCGTCCGTACAGCAAAGGTGGCCCTACGGTCAGCTTTTCGCTACGGCCAACCTACTTATACCAGGGATAAGTCCCAAGTGAAATCGGGGTCTTACGTAACAACTTATGGACACTTTCAAGGCTATACAAAAATCTGCACCCAAAATACCACTAAACTACCATTGCCAATACAAGCCAAATAGTCATAATATTTTGTAGTATTATTATTTGCAATAAAATATAAGCCAATCCTCTTTTCTTACATTTGGCCAAATCTAAGTCCACACAAAAAACATACGAATCTTACCGTGAATTCTAAAGTAAATAATTTGCGAAGGCATACATATTCAGTAGTACACTCACTCAGTATTTTATGACTTCAAAAACATGTATACTATGAAACTAAAACATTTGTCCATGTTAAAATAAGTAGAAGAATAAGACATCACAAAAATCCAACAATCGAACATAAAGTTCTCACTCACAAAACCTTATAAAATTTATAAATTATTACCTATTTTATTTCCTTGGACAAGGTGGATGAAATAACGTAATAAAAATTTAAAGAGCTTCAGAATAATAGAAATTGATAGCCACATATACACAATAAGGAATAACCATAACCATTGATTACCATTATATACTATTGTAGATTGCACATAGCCTATATGAGCACAACGACAACAGATGATTTTATCTGTATTTGATACAGTAGGAAAGCCGTAAAATATCTCCTTTCAGATTTTGACATATCAATTCAGTGGAAGTAATTCTATTCAACCCAAAACCGCATATCTCATACAACACAAACAAAACAATGACAATGTGACATTCGTTGAGCTACACCAGTAGTACCAGTACCAGTACCAGTACCAGTACTAGTGTCAGTGAAAGATACTATAGGTACTTTTCGTAGTAACAATGCAAAACGCAATGGTATATTAAATCGGTATAGGCATATATAAATTATAAATAAAGTCAAAAGTCAAATTCGAACCATAATCTCATTTTTCTAAATTCTAATACAAGGCTTAAATAACTTAGCTTACTTACTCTGTGAGCTGTGAGAATCCAATATGAAATGTCTTGAGAATCAAACAAAAGGCATGTACAAAGGACTTAAGAATAAGGAGCTCAAAACTTTTCAGTTTTCAGTTTTTGAGAAAGGTCAAGTAAAAGTGTCCTCCACGTCAACTCTATGGTCCTATGTAGGTGTCTATAATGCGCAGTATACCCTATGCATATATAGCCTCTGATGTATCAAATAGAATAATGGAAGCTTGTGTGATGTTCAGTGTCATAATGACATTTTCATGGGATCCCCTTACACTTGGTTACACAATCTTCCTGGCATACAAAGAAAGGCTCACCCCACACTGCACTACATTATGTACTTCAGTGACTAGGTAGGTACTTCTTAGGTCTGGCCTACCGTGGTGTGCACTCTGCTTTTACATTTTACTACGGGTTAAAAGTCTTATGAAAATTGAAATCAAAATTGTAAAGTTCGTCCCGTCGTCCGGCGTCCTCCGGTGTCCCCGTCCGCGTCCCCATGCTCAGCATGAAAATGTAATGTTTTCTTAATATGCAATAAAAATGTTGAAAATCTAAGAAACTGGAAGCACTCAAGGAACTCGAACATTCTTTACTTCTATGGTCATGGACGAGGACCGCATCTCTGTTTCTGGTTCTGGTCCTGGTCCTGCTGGTGGTTATTGGATGGGTTCTGGTTCTGGGATATGGACCCTCGAATTTAAACGCAGCTACTTATAAGTGTAAGTACCCCCTTTTTGACTTTTATTATGACCAGGGCCACCCCACACAGAAACAGAACTTGGACCAACACCGATATTGTGACTGTCTGTAGTATAGTAGTTATAGTGATATAGCAAACTATGCTATGCTGTAATATGGATTCCCAATTCCCAAAGCTACTAAAGCTCAGTGGAAGGGACTCTGAGGGTTGACAATAATACGTGTGAACATTAAGGACCGATGTTAGCGTAATATTAGATTCCTACTTCTCACAGCTCCCATTCAAATTCCACTCACTTTTTGACACTGGTACTGGTGTACAGTGAAATATACTTATGTATTCTTATTTAATAACGCACACCATACGAGATCCGTCCAAAATACAATGATAAAAGTGTGTCGGAATCGAAATTGAAATTTATACCAAGACCATGACCAAAAGCCAAGGGGATGTAAAAGGTATAGGTTGGTACATGTACAAAAATTCTTCATCACCGAATGTGAATACCACACCATACCACCAGTACCAGTGTGACTTCTGTAGTGTGGTGCAAGTTCCTTTGAAAAAGGTGTGTGATTGTTCTCCTGTCAACTTTTAAGCAGACATAACAGTTTCTTCATTATTCCTCGTGACACTTACATAATCTGTAATAACCTATGGGACGTACCCTTTCCCTGCCTATATCCTATAGAGATGAGCCCTGTTTACTTAAGATTAGTGGCTTTGCTGGTGTCTCTCTCACATAAGTTTTTGCCAGGGCCGGATAATGCGGCCAGTGCAATCAGCCCCCGCTGCTTGAATTTTAAAAAAACATGTAAATGGAACATTTTGCAGTTTTCAAAAATATGTAAAAAAAAATATTTTGACTTTTCAAAAATATATTAAAAAAAATATTCTGACTTTTCAAAAATATTTTTAAAACAATATTTTGACTTTTCAAAAACATGGAAATAAAACATTTTCCACTTCTAGAAAATCATGCAAATAGAAAATTTTACACTTTCCTGAATCAAGTAAAAAGAATATTTTAAACTTTTCTAAAACATGTAATTACAACATTTTGCTTTACTGAAGAAAACCATCAACAACATCAAACTGGTGGTTTTAATAGGAAAACAAATTGCTGCCTAAAAGCAATTCCTTCGTCCGGCCCTGGTTTTTGCCTCTAAATAGATTTTATTTTCATTTTTATATATAATAATAAAAGTTTCCTCTGGTTTTGAGTTTTGATAAAGTCGTAGTCAAAAAAATAATTGAGTACCTACCTACCTACATAGTATGTGTGTCCAACTATTTTTAAGTTTATCTGTGGATTCTGGATCACACTGTGATTTTGAATTTGAAATCTATAGAAATTACTTTTACATTTTTGAGGAAAGGTTTATATTCTTAAAAGGGTGATTTATTTAAACTAGGGGTAGATAGCGATGGAAGTAGAGGCTATAGCTATGTAACTACTCGAATTCGTATTGGTATTGATATTACAAATAAATAGTGTGCTCTGGCTCTGGGATATTATGTGATGTGAATCAAGAAGGGGCATGTTTTGGGGCGAAAGCAATATCCCACAGCGACGGTCACATTATCCTATTAGATTAATGGTATCAGTATGGCACCAGCCCCCCGAAGACCACAATGAACAATGTTCGGCCTTCTTCACATAAAAAACCTATAGCATGCTGTAGCATAGAATACAGTGGTACGTACCTACTTCATGTCCGAATACATTTATTATTGTGTGTCATTGTCTCATTCCATTGCTTTCCTATAAAATTATAAAATGGTGCTTTTTATTCTAGAAGTTCAACATTCAACCCGTATCATTCCCTATATTTTCATCATGATCCCCATACCCCGATAATAATACTGACATCTTCCATTACTGACATATCTGTATAAATTATGCACATTTTTAAGCATAGACAACGTTAAAGCAACGTGGACTTTGCCGCCTTTACGACTCCGCTTCGGCTTCGGACTCTTTTAGTGACTCTTTGAGCTCTGTAAAAATGGAAACCAACATAACTCAATGAAGAACATGACAGAGTCAATAGCTTGTGAAATAGCTGTGAGACTCTTGTACGACGATTGTGGGGTGAATACAAGAAGTAATAACTCTCGGGAAACTGTATTATTATATAGTATTTGTAGTTTTTGTACAGTATTTTGGAACTTTTTTCAATTTCCACATTTTTCAACCCCGTAATTTTCTTTTCATTTTAGTTTGATTTACACACTTGATTTTTTATTCTGTTGCATGGGAAGAGAGTAATGTATTGAAAAAAGATTGAACATTTTTTGATCTTAATGCTGATATAAACTTTTGCAATACCTTTTTTTCACTCAAATATGGATTTCATAAGTATCTCTGCCGTACTATAGGAAAGACCGTTTTCAGATGAAATAGACAGTTTTCCCTGACAGCATGTTTCATATCCCATACATTCAAAGACATTGTTGTGTAAATTATACATTTTAAAACAATATATTCGAATTACAGAATTGTTGTATTGTCCAAAGCGTCGACCCTGGGAACTGTTTTGGAACTGAAATCTGTAGTAGGTATTTCCTGTATTTGGAAAGAAATAGCAAAATCATTGTAAAAAAAAGTCGAAATTTTTATAACCTATACGCAAATAATTGTACAAAAATAAAACATCATGTGATGCATCATTTTAAAGGTCTTTCCGAGTACGTTACGATACCAATCAAGCCTTAAAAGTAAACAAGAATTTTTTTTATTAATTAAATTACTTCATTTTTGGGGTTTTAAAATTAATCGGAATTTTTCAATGTTCAAACATCATTTACATCTCGCCTATATGTTGAGCCATCGTATCCATAGTAACATAGTATTACTCTGTTCAGATTAAATAATTTTCGATTTGTTTTGTAGGGAACCGCGCGAACGCAGTTCCCCGCTACCAAAAATGACGCACTCGAGTTATCCACGTTTGGGATAATCGCAGGAGTCAACCCAACCGATGTGCAATGGGAAGGTCTCATCCTGGGACAACGGCCTCAGTGATCACCGTACGTCCCGAGCCAGGTAAGTGCTGGTAGTTAGTTTCTTCACCAAATCAACCCTAACCGCTGCTTACTATTACAAACGGCTTCTGTACTTTACAAGAATACCACGGCAGTGCTGCACATATCTGCATCATTATTTTTCGATATTCGGATGTAAAAAAGCAGTAGCTATCAGCTTCATAATTTAGAAATCCGGTTATGATCTTGTAAATAAATATTTTGCATTTATTTTTTGAATTAAAACACACCGTTTAGTAAGAAAATTGGACCTGACAGTTTACACTTATTTTTATCACAAATTGCTACCAACAGGAGCAGTTCATAGTTGACAAACTCTGAAGTCTTAAGAATTTACAGCGGCATGTGTAGAAAACAATTATTATTAAGGAGAACTCCATTCAATTTTGACTTTGGCTATGTATTTGAGCGCATACCTTTCTATAAAAAAAATCCGAATAAAATAAAACCTACAGAAGCCATATACCTGTCGTGGTCAGTGTCAGAATTGTAAACAAACAAGGGATCCTCTTTCCACCAAGACTCCAGTTCCAGTTCCAGTCTCAGTTCCAGCGCCATAATAGCACCAGTCTCGACTCTCTTCTTGAGACTATGAACGGCTTGAGGATATTAGCATATACTGCGTAAGTTACTCAAGTACAAGAAGAGGACAGAAATTATTTCAAACACGTGTTTTGTCCCCCTTCACCCTTCACATCTGAAAACCCCAAAAAAAACTAAAATAAAAACAAAACAAAAACATTAAGATAGATAGCGATGACGATGAGATTTCCTTACACAGTCTTCAGGACAGAGCAGTATTCCGATTCCGAACCAGAGCCACCAGAGATCTAGAATGAGACAAAGTGAAAGATGAAGGGGAAAAATCTAATCTATGTACTCTTAAGAAAAATACCTGTGAAAAAAGAGAAAAGGGTCTGAAGGTTAGTACTGATACAGGTCATAGGTAGCCTTTTTAAAACTGACGATTATAGGTTATATGCCTTTGTATGTAAAATATACGTAGCTATGTGGCTATGCGTACTGCACATAAGTTTAGCTACCTAAGAAAACAAAAACTGGGAAGAAGTAGAAGAATCTCCTCTGAATCTGATGCTCGCATCGTCTCCTTGATAAATTAGCCGAGTAACAAATGACAAATGATCTCAACATTTTCACCTGAGACACCTTCACAAATTTTCGTATGTACGAGTACGAGTACAGGTGTATAGAGGAGAGACTGTCCTCCGCTTGTAGTTCCATAGTGGTGTGACTGCCCTTTAAGTGCCGGTATATAAAGCATATACCACTTAATATGCATTTTTCCTTTACCTACTGCTGTATATAGCCTTTGAAACTGCTGTGACCAGTGTAAAACAAGGGATGGGACATTTCCAAATATTTATTTTATCCTCATGAATTTAGATTTAGATCAAAATATTTTCCTTTATCTCAAAACTTAACCATATACATTGTTGGTCTTGTAGGATGTACAGTATGTCTCAGTAGAGTGGGATAACTCTTACAACATGGTATACGAACTTTTACACCCGGACATTTTCCTCCCAGTTTCCAAACCACGTAACTAAAATTAACTAGTGTTCCCTTTCAGGAAATGAGTGTATTCGTAGTTTCGTAGGCATTCATAACATGAAAACATAGCTTGCATAAATTTTCTGCAAACAAGCACTAGTTTATTTTAGTGTTGTTGTGGTTTTGATACTGGGTGGTAGGGCCGGACGAAGGAATTGTTTTAAGGCTGCAATTTGTTTCCATTCAAAAACCACCATTTTGATTTTATTGATGGTTTTCTGTGGTAAAGCAAAATGTTGTATTTACATGTTTTAGAAAAGTATAAAACGTTCTTTTTACTTCATTCAAAAACGTTCAAAATCTTCTACTTACATGGTTTGAGAAAAGCTTTAAATAGTTTATTTGAATGTTTTTGAAATATGTAAAAAAAATTTATTTGCATGTTTTTGAAAAGTCAAAATATTATTTTTACATACTTTTTAAAACTGCACAAGGTTCCGTTTACATGTTTTTTTAAAATTCAGGCAGCGCGGGCTGCCTGCGCTGGCCACATTATCCGGCCCTGCTGGGTGGAAAATGCCCTTGCCGCGGAGTTGGGAGGGAAATGTCTGGGAGGAAAGCGTCCTACAACCTGCTTTAAGTGTAGTTAACTTCAAAAACATATATTATGCGATTCTATTTTATTTTTACATACTGTATTCGTGTGTATAACTTGTGGACCTATACTGCATAACAGTATATTCATGTGAGTATTGTTTTAATAAAATACAATTTATTTAATTTAAGCTTCATACTTCACACACTCCCTATGTACCGAAAGGTAAAATATTTTCGAGCGTTGACACATCACGATCCCATATTATTTACGGAGTCGTATGTGCCCCTATATTATTGTCTCTGTAGTATCTGTATCTTCTGCCTCTAGATTTAGGTTGACACACTCCAATTTGTAATCGAACCCTAAAATCTTTCACTGTTATTCACGACCAGACTTTTTTGTATAGTTTATGCATACCTACTAGTTTTTATTGCGGTCACAGGACAAAACTGTATGGGTATGTGTTGGTCAACAAACTGAGCTTATGTATATAAAATCAAAATTAAGGAAAAAATGTGTAGTCTTTCTAACGTTTATCTTTAACGCTAACAATAATTTGTAATACAGTTATTATTACAGTAAAAAAATAGTTTCGGGGGAAATCCTTGAATTTTTAAATGAAATTATATACGGGTAATAATTAATAATCTATCTACCTGTGATATTGTAATTTTGACTCTAAATTTTAAAAGAAATCTTTGGGACAATTTTCGAAGTGCCAGTCAATGTTGTGCACGGCGCTATACCTATACTAATATAGTGATATACATATGTAGTAGCGGTAGAGCCATATTCAGTACAGTAGCGTATTTAGTATTTATTAGTACGTACTATAGTACAAGGTAAGATACGTGCATAGAATTTGCTTTTAGGCATACATATAGTATGCAATAATAATTATTCATACAATAAAAATTGCTATGGATAATGGATATAATATAATAATAGATCCAGAACGTAACGTTTATGAAAAATGAGAATGAAGATCACAATCAAACTTTATTTATATACCTCCATATGTGTAACGTCGGTAATAATAGAGTGTTGAGGTTGTAATCAAGAGAAAGGTAGCTACTATATACGTATGTATATAAGTGGCAGCAGTACAGCGGTAGTCGACAGACCCGTGGTTAGTAATCGGTTAAATAATAATTTATTATTGTGTACAAACAAATGAAAATGGCAGGTTGGCGTTGACGCTGGACGCTGGCGTTGGCATTGGCGTTGGATTTGGATTTTGATCTTGATGGTCGATCAACGGAGGATTAATGGACTGCTGTTTCTGTTTTGTTTTTATTATTATATTCTATACAAAGAGTCACCCATTCCTATTGTTTCAGATTGTGGCTGTGATAACGATAACGCTACGGAGGAAGTATGTTGAAGCTACTATTTTCCGTACCATGCCAGAAGATAATTATAATTATGATATGATTATTTAAAGCTTGTTGTTATTCACACAGCCATCCGATTTCTATAAACTTCAAAGTCGCACGGGAAAGCAAAGATGGGATGGGAGGACGACAAAAGAACCAATGGATGAAAAACCAAAACAAAAGGAGGTAGAGAAGCCAAAGCCATCATCGCATCGCCGGGGCCGCCAGTATCGGTAATCGGTGCGGCGGAATAAACGATAAAAATTAATTTTTTTCCCGGTTTCAACATTGCTTACTATTGGTTATAAATGTGAGCATATGTATATACGCACCTATAGGATTTACAAGCAACAAAATGTACTACTTGCGTTATACGGTAAAATGCAAAAAGCGTCAATATAATAATTGTAATAACTAAATATACCTTATCTACTATTATTACTTCTACTTTTACTTCTAATATGATTCCCCAGGTGAGGGAAATTAGAAAAAAAAATCTGTTGCCTTTTGAAATAAAGGCGAGGCAATATGTAATGAAATCATGTAAAAATGTACTTCCCATTAAACCACTGCACTGCATAACCATTGCAACAAGAATGATCGTCCCTTAAAGCCTTAAGTATATTTCACAGGTATTTAAGTTAAATGGTCGATGCCGATAGTGATGGAAATGGTGGTTGATTTAACACTTTGGATTTCTACTATAAAAGTGAATTGACTGCTTGTGCGTCCGTGAGTGTATGTGTGTGTGGTTGTCGCTTTATATTCTGTAGTAGGCATTTTATGCAGATATTATTATTGTGTTATGACAGGGCGATAAGAGCTATCAGTAGATGTATGTTATTATAATTATGCTATAGGATAGGGCTACGTATGTATACAGCACATCTGTAGGTAGGTACTTTGATAAAGTGTGATTTTATTATTATTAAGAAGGGAGAGAAAAAAAGAATAATAAAAAAGAGAACACAGAGGCTATTTGGATGATTGATAAATGAGCATTTTCCGCATTCGAAAATTACAGTTATCAGAGTTTAGTGGACAAGAGGCAGAAAATAATGTTTGATTAGAGTGTGAGGGCGATCAAAAACTTCCATATCATCTATAACTACCTTTATAGGTGCATTCGCTCTACAACAGATATGCTCCTATAGGCACCTACTTAATGATGCATAGGAGGAGAGGCGAAGGGAAGGGAGAGTTGAATCTATAGATATAGATAGACAGATAGAATCTCATAATGAAAAGGCAGCTCGGTCTCGGTCTCTCGATCCTAAGGTGTACACATGTAAAATTGTAATGTAAAGTGTAATAGTTAATGCTTTGGATTGTTTCCTCCTCGCTCTCGTTCGTATCTCTGAGCAGCGCGTATTATTATAGATTTTTGGACTTGAGCATAGGGATGGTGATGGTGATCACAGCTCAGGCGATCAAGCGATTTCGTTCGCGGCTCCAAACTATTTACAAAACATAACCTGCCGAAAGTGAGAAAGGTAAAGCTAAAGCTAACAAGGTCCACATCTATACACAAGAACCTCCAAGAACATATCTAACAACATCACACCAATGTATTTAGTGAACATTCAACATGAACCATCATCAGCCTCAGCCCCATCAACCATTTATGATAAGCCTTTTCCGAGAGTCTAATTGAAATCAGGATTTATGACCGTCTAATTGACGCCTTTCATTCTCGCCTTTTTTTCCATAAAAACACTTGGTCCGTCGTCGTCGTCGTCGTCGTCGTCGTTCTTTTAGTTTTGGTCTTATGGTCTCGTTCTCGTTTGGTCTTTTGATGGTGCTCTTGTTCGTCTGTCTGTCTGTCGGTCGCTCCTTTTCTTTTTGGATCGCGATCCACCATCCACATCGACATATGAACATTAACATAGCTCCAATGCTCACATACATGTACTTATGTGCCACCCTTTTATAATATTTTGATTTTCATTATTATTTTCATGTATCACCCATGTTCGTCTCGAAGTTGAGGAGTGATAGATAGCCCTTGAATTTTCCTGTATGGCTTTTGGCTGCTGTCGAAGTCGAAGTCGAATTCAAAGTCGACATCGAAGCTGCCGTTGTGTTGTAGCTGTGGCCAGGGCCAGGGCCAGGGAAGCAATCTATCTATCAATTGAAACCACAGCGTTCACATTATTTTCGGTTCGTGCCTAAGTTTTCTAATTCATAGTCTCACAGTCCGTCAGCCTCGTTGTCGTTCTTCTATAAAAGCTATAAAATGTGTAAATGGAACCCAAAGCTAAAATACAGAAGAGAATTATTGCCACACTACGGCTACGGCTAGAAACACAGGATGAAGTATGAAGGTTCGGGTAGTATATAGAGTATAGTGGATGGGCCTATACGTATAGATGCTGTGCATGATTTTGTATAACAATGAGAAAATAATTGCAGATATTCTTCGAAATCACACGCAACGCCGAAAGTGAAAAACACCAACAAAACCATAAAATTTTGCTCCGTTTCCCTATTTCTTTCTTTATGTATTTTTGTATGCGAGGGTTGTTTGTGTGTTTAGTGGTGTGTGTATGCACTCCATTCCATACTGCTGTATACGGACCCAGTCATTAATTTACTCATTTTATTTCTAGTCCAGTATATTTTGAGATTTTGAGCTCAGCTCATGCCAACGCTAACATTGCCAAAGCTGTATACTTATAGCTACCATAGTTTATAATACCTCCTTCAGTATTTTTGATAGCGTACAGCGTTGAATACATGTAGGTAGGTACTTACGTCATTTCCTGGTTAATGTCAAAGTCCCATAATTCCTATATGAAATGAAAAGAGGAAGGTCGTTTTCGTTCCCGATCTCGTGCTCGTTTGTGTTTTATTTCGTTGAGTTCCGTTGCCGTTGTGGTCCTACATAGTCTTATTGTTAGTCATATTATAGTAAGAGTCAGAGAAGTAGTCTTGAACGTTGGCACTGGTCGTCATCTTTTAAATCCGAAATCTTCTCTGTGTATTTTATTGTGCTTTTATAGACTATGTGTGGAGAAAGGCAAGAATCCAGATTTGAGATCCCGTCCCGGTCCATTAAGATTTATTTTAGTCATGGAATTTAAGTGCTTTGTTTTATTCCTTACACAGAACTGCCTCCCTTAAATCTGCGTGGATTTTGGATGTTGGAAGTTGGGAGTTTTTTTTATTGCAGATGTAAATGTAATTTATTTTCATATTTTATAGTATTTGGCTAAAACGTTTTAAAGTTTTGAAAGAAAATTCACAATTTTTATGAATTTCAGGTTTTAGTAACTGCTGTAGTTAAAAAACTGCAGTAATTAGTCTGTTTTCCAACCCTAGAGCAATTTTCACCAGTGTATCCCTACCCTGCAATCCCTGCTAATTTAATTTATTGAATAGGACAGAAAGACAATCGAGAATTCAAACAATTAAATTGATGCCGCTTGATCATTGGAGTGTGGCTCTATAATTAATTAACAAGTTGGCGGTAGCAAATCTCACGAATTTAATTGAATTTTGATTGTGCCATTTTTTCTCTGTAATTTAATTGTAGGAATAATTATTTAATTTTAGCTTAACTAATGTTAATTCTAAAGTCAGAAATATCTACACAGAATTGTAGGTAGTAGACTGTAGAAAAATGCGAACATAATTTATCACATGCTTAATTTTAAAAGGTCCCGAGTTCAGTGAAGCGCTGATATATAGATTACACACGATGAATTACCTACCTGCATTAGGATTAGGACTAATTTTTTAATATCACCAAATCATTAGTGCCTTCGGCCAAGCCATGGCTCACCAACTACTCACCCCATCATGCTTTTTACTACACTATCTAATCTCATTCAGAAGGCTCGAAGAATTACCGCATTGAATATGGTAATTGTTAATGGTTAAAAAATTAAAATTCACAAAATAAAAACGAATATATTCTACAGCCTACAAAACTGCAATCTGGAATGGGAACCACACCTTTGGGCTTTGGCTTCTACTATTATGTTGTGTGGTTTGAGCTTTTACGATTACAAAAACGAATACGATTAGTCATTGGACTCTCACTTTACGTTCATGTAAAATAACAGACCCAGGCCCAGGCCCAGACCGAACCCCTTTAATTTGATATGCAATACCTACGCAATGGTTTCATTTCCACTCTATTATAATACTGAATGAATTTGAGTTGAAGTGATAATATGATTGGATATTGAGAATCTTCGATAAGAATCATTTGCATGTCTCTCACAAAAAGGAAAATGCGGAGGTACACGACATTGCATGACTATATGACTTGTGTATAGCTAAAGGAAACTAAAACGACTACCCAGACCAGTCACCATAGTCCCAGTCCCAGAGCCAGAGCCAGCCAGCGTTCAAAGAACCAGAGCTGGGGCATAAACTTTCATATCGGTGTAATAAATTAGATGAGGGTGAAAGCAGCAGTAGTGGTAAAGAAGAGAAGAGAAGGGAAAAGGTAAATATTAACGAATCATCCGTATAAAAATCTAAAGACTAATATAAAAGCATATGTAAACACATGTAAATTATAGTATTTAAGTATGTACATTACAGCATAGTGTTGTATGAAGTATTAAAGATTTTCCTAATAAAGATACCACAAAAATATAAATATCCTTGTGAGATTGATATATGTATGTAGACAGTTGACTAAATAAAATAAATTTTCATTTTCATTCAAAATGTAAAATTTGCATACAAGACAAAAAAAAACTATCAAATTACAACTTTTCTGATTCTACTTTTCTAATCATCAATTTTTACTTTATACCATTTGCCACAATTATTTTCTTTCTTCTTTATTTTTCTTCCAACTTGGTTGGATGTTTAAACCAAGACCAAAGCCGAAGCCGAAGCCAAAGCCGAAGCCAGCTGCCTCCCTAAGTTGAGTGTACTGGTACTGATAGCTGTGTTGTATCGAATTACACTACATTTTTACATTAAGTTCCCTTGTATATTTTGTATGTAAATTTTGGAATGTTAATTCATGAAACCTTCCGTGAGTATGTGGATATCATATTATAGCACTACTATGTTTGTTAAAAAGTAAACTACAAAAGGTACATAATATATTTTACAAACAAATTAAAAATTCAGAAATCAATAATTTATAGACCGATGCGATGGTTGATACTTACGTTAGTAGTACTGGTGTCTGGTCTTTCCTTTCATTCCCATTATCATACCCAAATCCGACATCAAAAACTAAAATCCAAACCAATGAAAAATAAGACAGACCAAATTCAACATGAGCATAATTTCAAATCTAACTTGCCAAGTCGAATTTATCTTTGAACATCTTCCATCTATCTTGATCTACACACGAAAAGGAGGTATAGACCATATTATATAGGCAGCTGCGAGAAAAATACAAGCTACAAAAGCACTAAGCGATCAGGTAAAGTTAAAGTGTAAAAATTATCACCTAGCAATAAATTATTACATGAACAGCAACAGAAAAAAAGGAGGAAAGCGAATAGGAATTAATGATAGCTGGTACAGATATATTAGCTTATTGTGATTGTGATAGCCATACAGATATTGTTTCGTACAAATCGTATTTGAAGACGCAGTACAAGTCATTCGTATTTCTCATACAGTAAGCTACTAAGTAATTTTCAAACTAAATACATATGCAAAATGTAATATCTGCGACAGTTAAACTGACAAATTAGAAGACCTACAAAAGTTTGTAAACGAAAGATAATGCACTAGCAAAATAAGTAAATTAAATAACATTTTTAGAATTTTTCGCGTGCTAAAACACATAAAAACACATTTTTTAAACATTGAAATTTTTGGAATATATATTTTTTAAATTCAAAACTTTTGGTTTCTAACTATGCAAACTATTTTGCAGTTAAGTCATCTACTTGCAAAAGCTTGCATTTCAAGCTCAACTAAGGAAGTTTTTAGCTACAACTTTTTTAAAAAACGCACAATATTAATTTATGATTAAAGTTTTGATTTTCAGTTAGTGGAAGTGCCATAAAATTAAGCAAAATAAAAAAATCAAAGTAGTTTTGCAAATTAAAATCTGTAGATTAAATCTGGCTTATTTGCATTCCTAATCAGCATTCCATAAATTGGATATTGAATTTAAATAAAGTACATAATATGTTGTGATTGGTATGAATATCTATTGTACTTATATAGACATGCATTTTGTTAGCTGCTACTTTCAAAGTTACAAACGAACTCAAGTTATTTAGCATGGTGAAAGATGGAGATATAACTTTGCGCGTATAGCTATTTATGTTCCATGCATATGTAACAATAAGTAAGTAGCCTATATATTAAATTAGTATAAAAAGGTGCATCTATATACACACATTATGCACCCCAGTATTGTTGCTCTGCTCGTCAGTCAGTTCAGTTGTACATACTGTCGCATGCATAGTCTTGATAATAATCCTGGTCCTCATGTGACAATGATAGTAATCAGGTGCCTTGTCTACGGTTACCGTGTGGGATGATGATGTGACCATTAGAGAAAGAGTGAAAGATGGTCTTCTCGACTTGTTCTGGTTCTGACAGCCAGCTCAGAAAAAAACCCAGAGAAACAATGATTAGCGTCTTTGAAATCCATCCATAGAGATAGAACGACACTGACTACATCCTATACAGGTAGGTAGGTACATACAAGAGAACAGAATAAGAGAACAAATAGCTTCATGACACATCCATGGCACTTCATGCTCATGTCTTTATGGCTAGAATTACATCATATACTATTTAACTCCATGTGTAAACTTGAGATGTGAACAACAATAAAATTATTAGATCTTGAGCGTCTCTCCTCAAGAAATTGTTTAAATTTTCATTTCCTCAAGAAGCATATATAGAAATGCACGTTGACTTTGATGCAGGGTTTTCATATATTTGTGGTCCCTGATTAAATGGGCTTTATTTTCCTTTGCATTACACTACATTACCTGTCTACTATATCAGTAGGCAGAGTCTACTGTAGTAATTATTTAAACGCGTTTTAAAATAACAACCTAGTCATGCAGCTATGGGATAGGAGTAAGAGGCGAGCCAAAGACGATGTATTTTTGTAAGAATTCTATTCCATTATCTTTACCACGGATTAAAGTAAAGTGATATTTGTTTACCACTATAGAATCAGATAGTGATGCATTGTCTTGTGTTAGGTTACGGTCACGGCTAAAATCTAGAATGTAATCAATTAAGATGAAGTGGCAGTGGCTCTGCTCGCACGCCTCACTTTAACTCTGATAAGTAATGATCCCAGTGTCCAAGAATTCGTCCTGAATTACAAAGATAGAGATTTTAAGAATCTTCTACTCACAGATTTGTCAGCACTTAATACTATCTGGATGACGGGACATGAGCCTCGTTAAAAACGTAAAATATTGTCGTTTATTTTCATCATTCATCTAGAGACCATAGTAAGGTGTAGCTCTGACTCTGGCACTGGCTGTGGGTGTGATTACAATTATTCTCCCCTTGGTCATGTCGTGTGTCGGATTTTTATTTTATGAGCTTAAAACAAATATGGTTATGAACAAGTATAATTCATAGTTGTTAATGGCTACCACAATACTTGAGGAGTAAATTGAAATAAAATTGGATTCACGTTTACATAAATTTAATTAATTTAGAAAAAAGTGTATGGCATTAATTGTCACCTTAAACTATATGCTCTAGTTGATGCTGCAGTATTGAAGTGGAAATTTTTCTGACACTACTGGTAACACTTCATACTAGCGCAATCTTATTACTAAATAAATGTAGGCACCTACAATACACGAAGTTACATATGGGCAGGATATATTATCTGCATGAGAATGCTAAATAATGTGAAGAAAATAGTGTTCAATGTCCTGAGTCCTGTGTGTGTGTGTCTGTTTGAGCGTCGATGTCCTGCGAGCCTCCGACTTTTTGACAATGATTAATTATGGAGTGAATGAGAACGAGGATGTCTCTCATTCACACCTTGAGCAATTTAGGGTATTCCATTCGATTCCATTGGATTAATCAATAGTCCATTGATACCATATCATGTCATATCATACCATTATAACATCCGTATTCCTTTTCATACTCTATCAAAATCAAACAATAATAAACGAAATCATATAACAAATTCCAATTTACAGATGGGAGCTCCATGCTTAGACTCTGATATAATTACAAAATTATCTGGGGTAAAATCTTTATATATGTGTTGGGTTATTGCTATTGCTATGGACGTACGGTAAAGCTATATATAACTATTATCAAGATATACAGATATAGCACTAGCAAACCAGACTACCTAGATAGCATGGGGATATACGTATGAATGAAGGAACGTGTGGCACGCACTCTCGTTTATTACCAACTACAATATCAATTGTTATGTCTTAAATTGCAAATTGTGATATCGAAAAAAAAATGAAGAAACTAGGACGGCAAAATCATTATCCACATCCACCATCCATCTTCCGATTTATTTTTCTTCTCTGTCATCTCATTCAGGGCCGGACGAAGGAATTGCTTTTAGGCAGCAATTTGTTTCCATACAAAAATCAACATTTTGATTTTATTGATGGTTTTCTCTGGTAAAGCAAAATGTTGTATTTACATGTTTTGGAAAAATTCAAAATGTCCTTTTTACTTGATGCAGAAAAGTGTAAAATGTTCTATTTACATGTTTTGAGAAAGGTGTTAAATGCTTTATTTCCATGTTTTTTAAATGTACAAAAAAATGTATTTTGCATGTTTTTGAAAATTCAAAATATTCTTTTTACATATTTTTGAAAAGTGCAAAATGTTCCATTTACATGTTTTTTGAAAATTCAAGCAGCGGGGGCTGCCTGCGCTGGCCGCATTATCCGGCCCTGATCTCATTGATAATTTAAAGCAGCTAATATTATACAGTATATATTTACATATTATGAATTTGTACCTAATACTGTGTAATATATTTACAAGACAAGGGTGGGATAAGCAGTCAATATCCTAATTAAATATTCAGGTATAAAACTAGCATACTATAATCATTAATGACTTGGGAATCATAAATGTACTTTCCAAAACATAATGAACTTGATGATGACCTCTGTAAAAAATTGTATTTGTGATTATTTTTAATTTAGAAACATTTTAATTTCAACTAAATAATCGATAATAATTTTCAATTGGCATTTTTGTTGATCTAATTTACAAGATTTTTGACATCATGCCGGTTGCACTCCTAAGACGTGGCTTACAATGCAATAAAATGCAATCTAATAGAAATAAGTTTAACAACTGAATATTTTTGGAAACTTGGGGCACCATAAGAATAAAAATTGACAAAGCTGATTTGCACCCTCAGATTTCGATCTATACTCTATATATTTGCTCTTTCCCATCATCACATGATCTCATCATCCCATCTTCCTATCCATGTGTTTTTCAAAGCATCCGCAACACAACGTGTTTGGTTTTCACGCACTCCATCCTCTCACGATCTCACGTGGCTCGCCGCCAGCTTCTACTCCATAATGTTGTATAGCCCCATTATTGCTTAAACTTAAAACCTACACGCGGCGGCGGCATCTGTACTGTGCACGGTGCCGGTGCCGTTCACCGTAAAGACCACCTTACAAACTAACCAAACTTTTCCCAAATCATTAGGATTCGATATCTTCTACGTCTTCTACCTTTGAATACAATACGAAACCATAAAAAAAATCCCGTCATAATCTAAAAACAATAACAAAGCGCATAATTAACAAAATCAAAAAATTCGCTGTAAATAATGATGCTTTGAAACTGAATTGGAAACGATTTTTTTATAGCGTAACTTCTAAGGCAAATACATGTTAGTATGTATACTCATAATGTGCGCATTAATAATATGAAATTTAAATCCTTACTAATCCTTGAAGGAAGTTGGGAGCATCGTCATCATCATATATTCACACACTTCCCCAGTTCATAGTCTATGTAGCATTTTTAATCATTAAACTCCCAAAGTTTTTCTTACTGATTTACAGATACTCATATTAATTTCAAAATCTGAGTCGAAATCTGAAAGAGTTTCTGTACGAAAAACTAATCGCCACACACACATACAAACTCCAGTCTCCAGGAGGCAAATATAAAAGATACAGGAGGGGCACTATTTATACCTATACTCTATACAAAAACCAGGGGAAAGATCACAAAACATATTTTGTTATTGATATCTTTACAAGTTATACTTTTTGAGGGTGTACTTCAGGACTCCGTCTGACTCCGACTCACGTTGTTTGTTGGAACAGAAATTCGAACTACAAAAACCAAAAATTATTTTCTTTATTATTCTTTATATTTTTTTATTCTATAATAATCAATCTCATAGCCCCTCGTCTCCGGCCTGGTCCTACATACATATAGTAGCACTGTCAATGGCAATGTGGCGCTGTGAATATTTATTATGCATCATGTATTTCTTGCGCCATCATTAAAAAAAACAACTCTGCAATCAACAACACTCTGTATTATCCGTACAGTCTCGGATCAGAATCAAAATTCCAAAACTTAATCAGTATGCAAAAGGCAAAGAAAATACAACTAACAATAAGACGTTATAGTCCGGAGCCAAAGCCAAAAAGGTATTATGTAATGTTTGTCGACGCTCACTGCCGATGCCGATGTCGATGTCGATGTGGACGTCAAAGTCAAAGTCAACGTCGAAATTTTATTTCGGATGAAAAGTGATAACTAACAAAGAAAACGACGGCAGAGAAAAAAAAACGTAGAGACTATCTATCACATGGTTTGGTGGGTTTTTGAGTTTGGTGAAGGTAGATAGTAAATATACACGGGGGAGTTGAGAAAGAAATTTGATACGAATTTTTTTAAAACATTCACTGTTACGGTACGGTTACATACAAAATACAAATATGTGCCTAAAGTACATAAGGTAGGTAGGTAGGTAGATAGGTTCGATATTTTATATCAAATACCTATACCACCTACCTACCTATATGAAATGTTCGTTTAGTCTAGCTCCCAGTTGAGTGTATAGGTACAATGTATTATGATTGTGCGGTGAGGTTTAATGTGACTTCATAAGGTTAGCCCTTAAAAAAACGCCGAATTACTATGTATTTTTATAGGTATAGAAGTTTGCATATAGTATATAGAGATGTAATATGTAAAGTTGTTATGTCTATAATAAAAAAATGTTTTATATCATATCATGCTTCGTTTCTCGTCTTCGTCGTCTGCGCCTTTGTTGGCTGTTATTTGGATTTGGATTTGGGAACGGGAGTTTTTGGGAGCGGATGCGCGCGGATCAATTTCCATTTTTGTTTTTCGTAGTTTCTTCTCCTCACAACTCTTTTCAGGTTTCCTTTAATTAATGTTCGAGTCGTTTTCGTTCTCGTATCCCGCGCTCTTGTTCTCGTTCTGTAGTCTGGATCTTCAAAGCGTACTACATACACATAGGTACGTCTCTCTGTTGGTGTGTAACAAGCGGAATGACGAACACAGTACGAATAAAGAATATACAAGGAGAACATGATTAGGGATAAGGGAGAGAGAAACTGTGTCCATAGACAATAGACAGAAAAATGTAATTATACTAAAATATAAAATTTCAAATTAAGTATTCTTTCTTCTTCTATGGTGTATACAAAAGTTATAATGTATCAATTAAATTACAGGCATACAGAAATGATGCTACTCCTTAAATCAGTCAATACATGTACCTACATAATAATATGATGTATTAATTAGAGCTATTATTGGAGGTAAGAAAACATAATCACACATTCGGCGCGGCATGCAATGAAATGGTACACAAATGCAAAGTCAAGGAAGATTAGAAATTACGAGATGCATAAGGGAGATATTTGATTTAATTCGTAATTTTTAATTAATATTAAAATTTATGGTTTATATTAAGATATTAATCGGACAGAAGTTTACGAAACAGTCAATTAATTTTGTGCTGTATATTGTTCATTGTAGGCGGCTGTACGGAAAGAATGTCTCGATATGAATCATTAATTTTGTGAAGATGGCTCAATTTATTTTTATTGTTATGGAGCATAAGCGAAGCGTAGTTGGCAGTAGGTGTTGGAGTGCCCTCTTATTTGATCTTAAAATGTACATTTAGAAAATCTAAATTGAATATGCTATAGTTTATTTCTGTGTAATTTATTGCCCATTTTAACTTTTAATCTGTAGATACATAATATAATGACCATACACTCCAAGTAGCTGTAGTCCTGTTACATATGCTACTGTGCAGACATGAAGGCTTGACTCGCTTCTTGCACAGCAACAGAGCAGCCAACATGTGTTAAATAATACACTAATAATAATAATCGTACAAATTAATTAGTGTTTTGACTTTCAATGGTTAGTTCGTTAGTTGCTTGATTACATTAATTTTTCCTCATTTTATCATCATATCATGGTTGGCATATTTCATAATTTAGCGGCTCCTCCTTTGGCGGATTTTCTTGGTCAAAGCGCTTTTGCCGCCGTAGACATTTCTCACAATTTTCCCTGCATTCTTGATAAATGCAAAGCTCTGGTTTGGGCACGCAACAGCAGAGCATGTCCACATTCAATTCCCTCTGATGACCAGGGAAAATTCCCACAGGAAAAGCTGTCAAATTAAACAAGGAGTTAAAATGTTAAACAACTTTGCCAAAATTATTTTGAAGTTCAACAATCGTTGATGAATGTACTATAATTATTATTAACCTCACCAGTAGCAGGTGACTACCTATACATACGATTTTCATAATCGCAGAAAATAATTTAAAGAAACACATTTTTCCTGTTAAAAATTGAGAAAATTTTACACTTTACAAAAAATTTTGTTTTGTCGTTAGTGTGCACCGGTTCACGTTCAAGTTCAATTTCAACACCGATAATTTCAAATACATACGCGGCACAAATAATACTGACTGAATGGAATCTGTGATTCGGTGATGTTAAAATAATTCGTATTTTATATTCCTTCATCTGACGGATCTGACCTGTCATCTTGTCTCGTTATACGTAGTTATGTGAATTATGAATTGACAGGGCAGGAGAAATGCATTTACATAATCACCGGCTTTATGTCAACAACGTCTCTTATATGGGCTATGGATAAGAGTTCTCTCTGTGGACGGTAGTTTTTCGTGTTCTTTTTTTTTCGTATTCCCCCTTGAAGAACCATAAGAGCCATGACCACACATTTAATTATTTAATGTACAATACATGTATACTGATAACATAATTCTTTCACATACCGTGTAAAATAATATTTATAATCATTAATGCTACAAAGCTATATAGCTTTTGTAGCAGCTTTCAAGCTATCAAACATCTGAAACATCACATTGTTATCATCACGAAAAAATTAAATTTGACTAGTGACTTGTGAGTATAGATCAATCTTGGCTTTCCCAATGTAAATAAGCTTTAATTTTTTAGGTTAATGTTGATTGCTGCAGATTTTTATAACATTAATAAAAAAAGAGAGAAAAAAAGCTTCCAATAAAATTAAATCGTACCAAGTTTCTAGAAAGCAGTACTTCAAGTCGAAGTCTTACACATTCAGAATTGTTCATGCTAATAGTAATGCATTAAAAATTAATGATAATATTTTGTGTATGGTGAAATAGTAATCAATCGTGGAAAGCTCTAAATTGTTGGAGTTGTTGCCTTATAAAATTTTGATTTTGACGATTTGATGGCTGTATGGTTATGGAGTCGTTGCGGGTTGCGGTTGTTAGAGTGAGTGAGTGGTGTTTAAAATTTTAAGGTGTCAAAAACAAATACGTATTGACGTCGTTGTTGTAGTACATGGCAGTGTACTTATTAGTACAACTTAATAAGGTACCCCTTAATAGGATAATGTTGCATGATGTTGGTTACGTTTCTACAGTCAACAAACAATTGATGATTATCACGATTGACGAGTACGCAGCCCGTTTCTGTGATCTATCTGTAGTGAACTATATGTGAAATGTTTGAATTTAAAAAATTAAAAAATCACCTTTAATCTTTTGAAGGAATAAACGCTCCTTTTCACACATTCTTTTGGAGTAGGCTCCTTGATAAGTTGTCTTGTAAGCCCAGCCGTGCTGTGTCCGTGTCCAAAAAAAAGGTACAAGAAAATCGAATTATGTTTAGACTTATCGTCATCTGAGATGCAATACCAGCCGTGTATAATTGTTCGACAGTGCGAACCAAAACGTCTGTAAGCGGTGCATAGACTACTCACAGTAGTACTGAGGCACTACTGCACCCCAGTTTATATATGGTATATTTTTTAAACGCCAAAAAGTTGTTTAAATATAAATTGACTAGTAACATTGTGCAGTTGTTCTACGCCTGCCTGTATGAAATGTAAATGTAGATACATCGGTTTGCATGTTAACAAATACTTCAAATAAATACAGCTATCTGGTATTACTTCTTCAATATACATAATATATCTAGGTAATGTAATAATTATGATGGACAGACAGATCAAGTCATATCGTACATAATTATATATAATAGTATTTTATATGGATTTCTCTTCAAATATCAAATCAGAACAGAAGTTGCAGTAGTTGTTCAGATTTGGAGCGAACGGAAAAAAATTTAATCCGTAGTAATCCGCATTTGAACAAGAAAAACATTTTAGCTTTCTTTCTTGGAGCTCGTTAGAATTTCATTATGTATGATTATACTATTATACACAGGGTAACACTGACAGCGCATTCGAGTTTGCAATTGCCTTGTAATCCCATACACCGTTAAAATTGAAAAAATTGCTATTATTTGAAGAAATAACATATCGTTAGAACCTGAGAAAGTTTTTGATTTTTCAAAATACTTTAGATTTGCTTTATTATATTTCTCAGTTGTAATTATGTGCAGGGATTTGTATGCATACATATATCAGCATATCGTCGGTGAAGAAGCACTACAAGTCCAGCGCAAGTCCACTGGACTTAGCCAAATATGTAGTATTTATACAGCTTATGACATTCAGGCATTGCCTATGGTCCACTGTTTTTCTCATACTCATTTGCTCTATGAGCTTGCAGGGTGGATCAAGTGATGAAATCACAGGACCACTATAATGCAGTGCTCAGTCTTACTATATTTAAGAGAAATTGTATTCGGTGCCTAAGTAACGGCCGCCCATTTTGAGAAGCATAGATTATACTGGACTACTCCAGATGGTCAGAACATTTTCCCACTGAGTGGAGGGAACGAAACAAACAGTATTACATCCAAACCAGCCGAGTTCTTCATGCTCAGGCTGCAGCTCAGCTGAGAATGGTACTGTCTGTCCCGTCACCCACCGACAGTTCCAATCACGTGTGACGGTATTCGAAAATAGCTGGTACTTGAGCTTCAGAGTGTAGAGAGAGAGACGAACGAATTTGTTGCTTACTATACCGAAGTACGCAGGGAAGCCGAAATCTCGCAAGACTCCGTTTAAGCCAATTACCTATGCCACTGGAGATGTAAACATTTCCGCATATCTGTAATTGTAAACACTAGCCCGCTTAGTAGCTCACTCCGCCGCTCAGACCCAACTCCTCAGCCAAGCCTATCAACTTATTTTCTATTCCCATCGGAAAGGAAAGATCGGCTACCCCGGCGTGTTCAGTCAAGCCAACCAAAAGGAAAACTAGACTTATCGAGGACGGTGGATTCCCACCCCTCGGCCACGGACCGGGTTGGACTTAGCCAAATATGTTTCGTAATGACGTTGTTTTATAATATATGTAGGTCCCTACAGCTTATGCAATACTTTTATATATTGTAAAATTACCTGTGAAAGAGGTGGAGGCCGACGAAATTTAATCACTTCACGATCCCGATTATTTTCCACCCAGTTGTGGACAAGAACATGCGTTGGGTTGTAGGAGCCAACACGACTTGACCTGTCATTCGGATCTCGCCCTGTACTGTGAGCTAAGCCAAAGGCTACTTTCCATGGAATCTCATCGTAGATCTCTCCATACGTTCCTAAAAATAATTAAATCACATATTCATTCTAATTGGGTAATCGTTACTCTAATTTAAGTGCACATATAGAACAGAATTTGGTAATTCTTGCTAATCATATTATTTCTTGTGGGCGTGCAGAACTAGAAATTCTCGCCCTTTAAATTTTCAAATAGATAACACATATGTATGACAAAATATTATTTTGAACTAAATTCCAGCTTTTAAATTAGCCAACTAAGTGATTATAATTGTTAATTAGGCTGTGTTAACCTGCCCGAATGGAATAATGAAATGGACCGCCACTAACTCTTGTAGGCAATCCAGAGTTTCTACACCTTCTCTCTTGCTCGCGACATGCTTGTTCTGGGGTACACTTTGGCATTGGCATCTTTAGCATTAATTAGTCGAAATTTTCTTGTCTGCTTTCTACGGCTCGTCTAATCTCATATCAACACCAAACACATATTATATTCGATATACTGTTTAGCCGAATATTTTGCAAGCATAAGAATATTCGTTGTATAATGCATCAAGCAACCCAGTTCAGCGTGTTCAGATAATTTACATTTTTAAAATAATTTATTTTACTTCATTCAATTAAAATAATGCAATGCCAAAAAATTAATTATTCTCAACAATAAAATTATTACTATGTTCAGTTTTCCAGTGCAGTGGAACAGTCGGTCAACAAAAAATAAATTAGACCCTTGTAAAATCAAAAATGGAAACAATCAACTTTATTCGGCTTTGTGATTAGCCATAGTAATGTAATGTCTTCACACCTTCTTTTACCCATCGCATCGTTATAAAAACTATTATAAAAATAATAATATCACATTACCCGTAATAATGGCATACAACATACCGCAGCTTAACCAGTAAAAGAATCATACACATGGTCTGAATTATTTTGTGATCAGTCATAACAAAAAATTTTTATTTTCATTCCCCAACACCCTCTAATGTTGTAAAAAGGACAAAGTGAGCAGTGCTCATTACACTTGGTTACCCCAGAAAATCCCAGAGCGCTAAGAGAACCATCTACGGTAGAGAGATCCACTATCGTCTGATACAATGTGGCTCCTTTCACGCAAGGGAGCAGAGAATCCTACATGATTAGAATGACTCTAGCTCTCAAAGCATTATACCGATTCACAAACTGACTATAATATAGTGAGAGGTACATTTCGTATTTTCAGTTTTACAACTTTTGCTCCACGTTTTTAGAATTTTGATTTCCTCATGTCTAACTAGTAAGTAAGGTTATAGTCGTAGAGTAGACTGTATAGAACCCAACAACTGAGGACTCTTAAACATTATGAACTTACTACTACTAAATGGAATCACAAGGTCTTCGTCTTAACCTCTACAACTTAAACCTCTCTTCCCTTTTCGTTTTCTATACGATATTAATTTATTATGTGTTGCTTGCAATAATATTATTACGTCATAAAATATAAAGCATAAATCTCATAACATAAATGCCATTCACAATGCACATGTTGATGTTAGTAATGTATTACTACTACTACTACTAATATTATTAGTAATGAAATGCAAAATGCATAACTGACTAAACTGCCTACTACAAGTCGCAAGTCCAAGCACTATATATTATAATAGTCAAATCTAAAATTATGCATTACGATTAAACATTGTTCTAAACTTTTCTATGTTGCATTCATTAGATACTTTCAATGTACTTGATCGCAAATTGCTAATTAAACAATACAAATTAAATAATAAAAGGGTTGTAGTATATGACTATACTATGTAGTCAGTAATATAGTGTAAACAATTACATATGCTTAGTATAAAATAAAACAAAAGGAAGTATAGGCATATAATGATAATTTAACAACTACTTATAAGCGTAGTGCACATATAATATATATCAAAATTAATAGCAATGACCGGCCCTTGAATCGTAATTTTAGTCACTTGCAACTTAAAAAAATAATAGCGTAGTTTAAATGTAAATGCACTTGATTAATTGCCTCAAACAGTATGCAAAGCTTCAACGCTTATTTCCAAGAATTCTCAAGAGGAAACAATGTTGCTTTTTCGAAAAATATTTTTAATTATTGAATCATCATTTTAATTCTAATTAATTGTAAAATTACATCATGAGTAAAAAATTCTAAAACTGAACATTTTAGAATATGGCTTAAACGTTGCCTATAGTGATCCACACTACAAAAATTGTACTACAAATTCCCTAGACTTGACACCTCTAAAAATATACAAAATACAAATTTTTAATCCTCCAAGAATGTGAGCATGGACGTAAGCTGAACCACACGATTACGATTACGATTACGACTACGGTTACGGTAGCTTCTACTCCCGTATGTTGTCTGTACTATATTATGCAGTATATATTTATTTAATTATTTACATTTGGATATTTGGACAGGTAGATTTCACCCTTAGCGTTCCATTCGTTAAGTACAAGTACTCCTATCTACTGTAACAGCAACAGCACCTCATCGTAGTAGTAAATAATAATAATAATAGTAATAGTAATGGACTAATAGTAGTAGACAGAGAGGTACTCTCTTCACTTTTTACTCCACACGTAGACGTCGGTAGAGCGTAATTTCAATCTCTTTCATGCTCCCATGGTATACTACACATTGACTACAGAGGCAGACACAGACACACAGACTATTGAGTCTACACTTTCACCTAAAATTCCCTCTATACTCTCTGTTATTATTTTCCGTACGTCTACATGCATAATGTTTCCCCCAAAATGAGCAGTGTTTACAATACGAGAGATGATTACATATGTACGTGGAACATAGGCAGTAGTAACATGATAGTAAAACATGCCCACTTGAAAATACTTGAGCTTCTAAACATACAGAATATTATATAATGGGGAAGTATGCAATTAATAGGAAGTACTGATAGTAGACAGTAGTAGACAGGGAGTCCAGGCGATATGCGATGGGATGACGACGGTGAAGCCTATGTGGATATCATGTCAGCCTGGCCATGGCCAGGCCAGCGTCAGGGCAGGGGTGGGTTGGTTTTGGTTTTGTTTAAAAGTATTGCTTTGCTTTAGCGATTGTAACTTTGTTTGTAGTTTCGTTTTCGTTTGTAGTAGTAGTACCACTGCTTCAGCTACAGTCATGTTGGGGCACTAAACAATAAAACGTGCATAATACATCAGTTCATATCATCAGTATTTGGGGACTCACTCTCTTGAATTTAAAGGAAAAGGTGGGAAATGGAAATAAGATGCATGCATGCATGGATCCTTTTATCGTTATCCTTTCCAAGTCAAATTCAAAATTCAAAGGCAAGGTTCCTCTCCTCTCTCCAATTCTTCAATACTCCTACTACCAACTACTATCTCTACTCCACTCTTTGTCTCGCCTCTGCTCTGCTCTCCTCTCCTCTGTAAAGAGACCCAAAAAGCCAGGAGATCTTTTACAGAAATGTCCTGCTGCTCAATGCTGTTGGGAGTAGTTGGAAGAAAAACGGTGGTAAAGCTTTAAAGCTTCCCCTTAAATACTATGAAGGAACTTGAAATAAGCCCCAGCGCTCACGTCAATACACACCCAAGTCAAAGCCGAAAAAGACATAGACATAGTAGTAGTCAAAGTCAAAATCTCCCTTATTTAATATGTATATATATATAGGGGAAATGAAAACGAAACGCGAAAACACATCTTCCCTATTACATATCGGATCAAGTACGGTACACACAAACACACACACACTCTTCAGTCTCCTTGTTATTATGTTCTTATGTTGGTCATACTCTCGTGCTCTCGTGGTGGGTTGACAGGCGAGATGAGAACAGGTTAGTCTTCGTTTTCGGGATACATTTTATTATGTACTCAAAAGACCAAGACCAAGAGAGAAAGAGAGAGAGAGAGAGAGAGACTCGGGAACAGGAGACGGAAAAGAAAGACGATCAATAATCTAAATCTTACATAGAGGTCACCACAGACGGGGTGGGTGGTATGCTATCGGTTCGGTATGGTAAAGGTAGTCCTATAGTCATCTCCTCCTGGTTAAAATGTATGGCATGGATACAATTACAAGTCCGCAGAGCCAGAGCCAGAGCCCGATGCTATAACTATAGTCACACCAAAAGCAAGGAAACCAAACCATCAAACGAGAGAGGATCCCAGGCTCGAAAATTCTCGTCAATAACAAACCGAGTTCGACTATGAAAGGGAACGAGAGTGAGCGAGCGCCAAAGCCAAAGCCAAAGCCAAGTCAACGAGAGAGCATCTAGCATCTCATCCTCATCCCATCCCGTGTCCCGTCCTCTCGTATTATGATCCTAGGTACATAATATCCTCGACTATGTGTAGCCAGTTACCAGTACTCAGTACCAGTACCAGCAGCAGCAGCATCAGGTCTAAACTGAAGAGAGAAGATCTCGATAAATTGAGTCTTTGCGTTCTTAAGAGTGAGAGAGAGAGAGAGAGAGGAGCTCCTCCAAGATCCAAATTCAAATACAAATCCAACTTGAACGTCAGAGATGTACTACAGACTACAGACAGTCTATAGCTGTAGGAACAGTACCCTACTATACTATCCCGAACGCCCTACACACACACACACATATCTTACATTTCCTTTCCTTCTTGCTTTCCTCCCATATACATAATAGTACTCGGAAAAAAACTCCTGACAGAGTGGGCTTCCAGAGTTTGAGGTGCTTCATGGGCATCGGGGTTCTCAGAATTTCTCCGCGCCAAGGGGGAAACCCATGGAATGAACTTCATTCATGGGTCTCTCTCTTGGAGTTGGACGTCGGTGATGGTGTTGTTGGAGTTGGAGTTGGTGGTGGTGGAGTTTTGGAGTGAGTATTCTCAACTAAACTACAATCTGTCTCTCTCTCTCCTGTAATGCAATATTCTGTATTTACGTATGTAGCTTACCTCTCCCATTTACTCTGACGTACATTCTCACATTGTTCAACTTAAAAATCTTCAATTCAAAACCCCACACACGAACCTACCAAGAACGGCATACCAACCAAGCAACCAACCAACAAAACCAGCCAGAGCCAGAGCCAGAGGAATAGCATATATAGCAATTTAAATCCAATGCCATGCTATGCATGACATGCCAATCCACGAAACCATGTAAACACCCGACCATACCACAGCAGAGTCCACACACAAGTCTCATTCCTTTAATATGTGTTGAACTGTTGAGTTTGGGCTGAGCATAATATTTCTTTCGAGTGCTCTGGTGATGGTGCTGAGCATAATGGGAAGGTATTCAAATTCAAAGGTTTATTATGGCATAGGTACTCATATTGTGTGCATGGCTCTCTATAAATTTCCAAACTGAAAAACACACACACACAGTGTATAAAACTCTGCCTTCCAAGATTTAAGCTCAGAGCAATAATTATCAACTCAGACACGTATAAGAAAAATCATTAGATTCGAATACAATGTATTTTTATGCAATTATATCATGCATATTATGCATAAGTACAGTACTACGCTCCTTGAATTTTGAATATTATACTTGGGTCAATTATTTTATTAACACTTTGATTTCATATTATTAAGCAAATATAAAAATAGGGTAGGTACCTACAACCTGCCTATAGGTATATTAGTGGGTCGGGAAATTAAGTATATAGGTAGATGCTTAAACCATTAAGTTGTTCTTGCTCTTATATGTACCTTAATATGTTTGCTATATTTGCTGGAGGTGCAACGTGCAAGGTGTATTTAAAACTAGTATAAATTGATCTTATATATTTTTATATTTTTTTATAATTTTTATAATAATTTGTAATTATTATTACTGCAAAAAGGAAATCTTTACATGCCTAATTACAACACGCCATGTGTAGATACGGCATGTTTTACAAAACTTTCAAAAAAAAGTGCATAAAATTATATTTGCGCCGTAAAAAATGTTGTGGCATAGCAGATGTTGTATAATATGTATTAATAAAGCATAATTCAGGTACCGTAAAGCTTCAAATAACTCCCGGGTCCCTATCAACTCCCGGGTCCCTTGTAACTCCCGGGGTTTTGAGGGAACGTTTCAAGTAACTCCCGGGTCCCTAGCAACTCCCGGGGTCCCTTGTAACTCCCGGGGTCTCTAGTAACTCCCGGGGTCCCTAGTATCTCCCCTGTGTCTTTGTATAGTACAGTAACTTTTTTTAGTACCGCCTCATCATTACGACATTTATTTTACTTCACCTCGCACAAAACTTCGACGTAACTCCCGGGTCCCTAGCAACTCCCGGGTCCCTTGTAACTCCCGGGGTTTGAAGCAAAGTTTGAGCTAACTCCCGGGGGGAGTTATTTGAAGCTTTACGGTACCTATTTCAAAGGTTTTTAAAATTTACAAAAACACACAATAAAATTCTATATATTTCTGGCATTTAAAGAAACTTGAGCTCCTTGCGTGATTCAATTAGTTTTCAATTTTAAACTTGGACGATCAAAGTTTTTGCAAATTATTTGATAAATACCTGCAACTTCTGAAAGTGTAAAATATAGGGATAACCATTACCATTGACCATTCTGTAATTAATTTTAATTTAATTACCAAGAAAAGCATTATAATAGGTAAAGTATTTTCTACACTGGGACTGACTGGGCCCTACTGTTTTTTGTTTGTTTGAGAGCGGCAGCTGCAAGACAGGCAGGCAGACGACGACGACGACGATGGGGCAAGAGACAAATGGAAAAATGTAAATAAAACATTGTGTGTAAGTACGAATTAAAGATTTACAGATATTCGTCTTTTAGCACATCACGTGAAGGTATATAGGATGTGAGATGAGAATGAATGTGCGAGTGGGGCACGGAGGAAATATGTATTAATTAAAATTAAAAGCATTTTAAAAGTTTAAAACACATGTTCTTTCTATAGCCTTTGTCTTGTCTACCATTAATGCATTGTTGACGTTGTTTAATCGTTTCCATTTTGTATATCTTCCCCTGCTCTTACCAAATAATCTACTATACCGTAAAGCTTCTAATAACTCCCGGGTCCTATAATTCCCGTGGATCATCTCTAATAACAACAGGGGTCTTTAGCACTGAATTAAAAGGTCATAATTTTGTTTTTTATATTTTGATTTCTAATAACTCCTGGGTTTAAATCAAAGTTTGGCGTAACTCCACCCGGGAGTTATTAAAAGCTTTACGGTACCAAGAAAATCGTTCATTAGTTTTCTATCTAGGTTTAAATAAATATCTGAGCAGAATCGTATTACTAGTGCACTACCACTACCGTACTACCTACTAGAAAGGACTACTGTACTACACACTTTTTCACACTTGATTCTCCCGGCTGACCGTAATATAAGTAGGTATAGATATATTTGTAGAATAATTACCAAACATTTTTTTAGCACTATATAGCACACATTTAAATTTGTCATAATTTCTCTTGACAACTAAACCATCTTCATAATATATGAGTGTATCGGACTCGGACCAACCAGTCAGTGCAATGCAATGGAAAGTTCTAACTTGGACTTATTATTATTTTATGCAATGTTGTTTACTGTGTACATCAAGCTACTTTTTTTCCGCGTAATAGTAAGCACTTACAACCATGTACAAATTCGTACTATAAGTAAAGCTCAAATTGAGTTTCAAAGTTGAGCGTCTGAGTCACGTCACGTCACAGAGACATTTAGTGTACACTATACTACCGATAGTATGTGTATGTGCAGTATCGTAAATCGTAAATCGCGAAATTCGTAATCGTATCGTAAATACAATGTAGAGTGAGTGCTACTGATATATGACTGTAATTTTACTAGCACTAGTGTATAGCCCTTACTCTGGCACTGGGTGACTGACTATACGACTGGTGAAAAAAAGAATGACGCTGGCTGACAGGAACTACAAATTTGCCTATGCTACTACTACGACTATGAACGATATAGGGATCGTCATAGAGATCTATGCATACTAAATTCTACGCAAACTTTGCATGAAATTAAAATAAATAGTACGTTAGCGTTAACGTACCTACTATTACTACGTACACAACTATACATGCAACAACTTTTATCGCATTGCATTGTGCATTTTTTGTCGTTTGCAATTACTACGTACTACCAGTGCCAGTACCAGTACTACGTAAGTAATAAGTTATAAGTGTAACTACTCTTAAACTATTAAACGTTTCAAAAAGTACAACAAGGGGCCGGTAGAGATATAAAAGGTATATATGCCTATGCACATACTATAAGCAGGACTATATTTGTGCGAGCTCACATTTTGTGACATGACACATCTCTACTCCTCTCTGATGGCTTGAATTAAATTAAAAATATTTCAAATGAAAAATACGAATGAAGAATACAGCGCTCACTCATAGACCTATATACCCTATATTTACCTTCCTAATTCAAGGGGAAAAGCAACACTGACTGATAGTACTACTGATAGAGAAGCACAAGTACGAAACACTACGAACGAAACGAGGCGATACTACAACAACAATACACATACATGTGCATGCACCATGTGAATACATAGATGTAAAAAGATATACCATGGCAATTTGCTATATGGTCAGGCCCCAACCATTATAAAACAAATGTAATGACAACCAAACCATAGTGAATAGTGGGATTGCCTTGCCAAGTACAAAAAACTGCAAATAAATGCAAAATAAACGCAAGCGTATAAACTCCACGTATGTCTGTATACAGTACCTCCTATCTCTCTTAAATACTGCACACTGTATTTTACATTAAATGAGATATATAATATGAATGAGGTACATTTTTCCCCATTATTTTAAACATACATTTTTTACACACAAGAGTTTAAGAGCCCTACTGAGACTGAGACATATCATATTATCCTATATATCTATCTATATCCCATATGACATTGGCAATTGCCTTTTTTTTTGAATGTCCACTCGTCCACTATAGAGGCGATATACTTCTACTTGAATCACATCAATATCTCCAACTTTGTTAGTTTAGTTAACTCGTATTGTAATATATAGTGATCGTCATTAGTATTCCCATTCGTAGGTATAATAGTAATAGTTGTAAGAGTAGTAATAAAGTCAGATCCTTTATACGTGAACGTGAGCGTATAGATAGAAGGGCTTATAGCTATACAGATACTAGTAATGAGTAGGTACACAAATAATAATATAAGTGCAATGCAATTTTGCGATCGTCATAGTATAGTAGAATCATAGGATAATAGTGAATCGTCGTTGTTGTTGGTGTTGGTGTGGTGCTAGCGTGCAGTCGTAGTAATCGTAGTCGTAGTCGTAGTTAGTGTTGTGTGAGCGTTACCTAAGTGCATGGAAAATACTGACATTAACTTAAGTACAAATATATACTACTACATTCTGAATGCATGTAGGTAGGTAGGTACGTACCTACGTTATGTGGAGAGTGCATTAGTTTACGTAGGTAGTTTACTTTACAGGAGAGTAGCAGAGGTCCAACTCCAAGTTAAGTGTACAGCGTAAAGTGTAAAGTGTAAAGGATACGGCTAAAAAATAAAGTCATTCTTATATTATTATACTTTAAAATCCACTAAAAGGCAAAGGCAAAATACTATATAGTATATACGGCCGGGGCATCTGTATATTACAATCTATTATAGTATAGCATGAGACAGACTCAGAATCTGCTATATACTGTAAAAATATGCTGTAGAATATAGAAGAATTTTCTAGTCATACATATACTTTGTTACTACGCTAGTTTTTTTACCCTGAGAGTTCCCCATCAACATGAGGCAAAGGAATACGAGAGGAAGACCAACTTCAACTTGAGCCAACTTCCCATATATTTCTGTGTGAGTCAGTCTTCTCTCATCCCAGAGCCAGGACTCACATAGATGAGACGAGAGACGAGGGTAGAGTGAGTGAAGCAGAGTCAGAAGAGAGCAGAGGCAGAGCACACCACCAACCAACAACATAAGTTGGAGTTTTACACGCGCAGACAGAGGCAAATCCAAATCCAAATCCAACCAAAGCATATTATATATTTTAGATAGAGAGTTTATAGAGGTAGAAGACAGAGTCCATGTGAGTCGTGAGTACAGTCAGTACAGTGTGTATATCGTAGAGAGTAGTAAGTGTAAGTAGACATGTATAATATTTTGAATCAGGATCACAACCTTCTTCCACGCGCACTCACCACAATGCACTAGCAACAGCCGAGCAAGCAAAAGGAACGAGACGACGAGCACTACCTTCAGACTTGGACTTCAGTACCTTCATCATGATCACCAGAGTATAATGTAGTACCTATCCCTATGTAGTAGTAGTAATAGTAGTAGGTGTAGGTATATATGTGGTAGTCCAGGAGCCGATTAGTCCATTGGCCCAATGGACTAGGCCACAAGCTCAGATCTCGTGGCCTAGTCCAGGAGGTCAGTCCACAAGCTCCCGTTTCTCTCTCTCCTTTTCTTCCTCTGGACTTGTCCATGGGAAGAAACTTAAAGTTATATTGTAATGAGTCATGCACATCTGATGCAGCTTAATAATGCAACGTCAAATTAACAATTCATTTCCAATTCAAATAGGTTTCTCTCTCCGTTTCTTCTAATGGGAGCGTAGTATAATAATTCATGCATATTTATTCATGTCAAAATAAGATAAAACAACTTCGAGTATTACATCTGCCACACTGAATGCAATCGCTTTAGTCCCACCATAGAATTCAAGATGGAATCTGAGTTCATGCGAGAGCTGACAAAAATAAGATATAATCCAAAGTTTCGTAACAAGCTAATTTTTCCAACTAAGGCTGAATACGACTCATACGTGACATTTCTTACTGGTAATAAGAATTGTGGTGTAACAAGAAAGCGGTTAGGTAACTTGTGTGTAGTTCAGAACAGTGGTGAATTTGACCTGTGCCATAACGTGAGCAAAAAAATATATATTATGAAAACTGTGAATCTGTGTTCCGAAATACCACGACTACAAAGGTATGTATTACTGTTATTTGTCTTTATTGAAAAATGTAAATAATTAATACTGGTGTGAGTGTTAAGTGTACAAATTCTCTATAATAGTGTGTAAAAAGTAGTATTATGGTGTATTTTTAATTATTATTTATTTATGTATTTATTTTTCATAAGGGCACGGCGGACGAGACTCCACATACAAGAAATTGCAAAAGGATTACCACTATGTTTTACGAGAAGCTCTATCTCTTTACATTCGTCTATGTGCGCATTGCGCTACGCGTCGACCAATACCAAATCTAATTGCAGGAATTCCAATTTACGCTAAAGAACCCATGGACAGAGTACAAGTCGACTGTATTGACATGAGGTCAGTCCCGGACGGAGATTTCAAATGGATTATTCAAGCAAAATGTCATTTTTCGAAATTTTTGATATTGTTCATGTACTCCATGTGAGCAATTGTTACTACAATAACGATTCTGTTATAAGAAAGGGAATATGTATTCTGTGGCCTAAAATACAGTACTCAGAAGACCTTGGATCGAATATGAAGTCTGTATTCCAGCGGTTGCCAGGATTGTACAATTACTTAAGAAATAGAAATGACCAAAGGGACAAGTACAATCAGTCAAGAATTGAAAAAAATATTCAAATTGGTGATACTGTAGGCATTCGTATTCCTAAAGTGGACCGGTCCAATACATGCCCTAGTTTGCTTCCATGCCAAATCTTAATGCGCACTTTGAAAGGCATACTTCAGCTCCAATGCCAAGCTGGAATAATTGATAAAAATTTGCATGAGGATAAGGTAACGATTTGCAATGGACCAACTGTTGACTTCTCACTTGCTTCAAATTCATATATTAAACTAACTGCAGCGTACAGATCTACAACGACCTATTCGGCTTCGGTGGCATCGCCAGTTTGTAATTGTAAAAGTACCTGCATAACGAAGCGCTGTTCATGTAAGCGAAACAAGATACCATGTGGAACCAAATGCCACCCTCATTCTTCCCTCTGTATCAATATGAATGAGTAAATATTTAATTTTTTCATTTTATGTAAATAACTATTGATAATTATTTTAAGCTTCTTAAGATGTTGGAAGTTGAATGCTGAGCAATATTTTTACGGGTGTTGAGTCGTTTATATCCTTTATTGAGTTATTCAAGGCTGTTAAATAAAACAACTAAATTGAAATTGTGTTGTTTTTGGTAATTTCCTATTATTTTGACATTTCTTTATTGAGTTGTATCAGCGGTGCATGAATTATTATTTTTTTCTAAGTTTCTTCCCATGGACTAGTCCAGAGGAAGAAAAGGAGAGAGAGAAACGGGATCTTGTGGACTGACCCGTGTGGACTAGGCCACGAGATCTGAGCTTGTGGCCTAGTCCATTGGGCCAATGGACTAATCGGCTCCTGGACTACCACATATACAACAAGTTTATTTCAAACAAGAAAGAAATAACATAGCAACGAATTTATATAGCTAGATAGGTATACACAGTATTATTCCCACTATTATTCCAGCCCCAGCCCAGCCACAGCCATATAGGCATAGTCATTACATTATACTTTATTACCATTGCCATTGTGAGTGTCATGTTATATATTATAGAGCTTCATGACTATGACTATATGGCATTCTAGCATTATTCATTATGTAGCCCTCTCATATACCATTGCTTTGCTTGCATTATATTCTTTTACCAAAAGCAAAAACTAAAACCAAGTCCATATCCATGTCTATCCCAACTATGAGCTTATTCAGCAAAATTCTCTCTCTCTCTCTCTAGCTGCCCTCGTCAGCTCCCATATTATTAGTCATATTATTATTTACTTACCTACATTTACATTATTAGAGAATTCATTCGAATTCAGTAATTCACATCTTCGCCTTTTGTATTTACACCACTACCAGAGCCAGAGCCAGAGCCAGAGCCAATCCGTACACTAGACCAGGACCATAACACCAGTTGTGGAATAAGTGGAAGAATACTAGAACACCACACTCCCGCAAAAAAACCTAGCCGTTCCAGTTCCAGCTCCAGCTCCAGTCTTCCAGGAACTCCAGCCCAAAGTTGAAGCAATGCACAGTTCTAGCCTTTTAGCCTTCAAGCTCCAAAAGTCCAACTTGGGTTCTCCAGCTCCAGCTCCAGCTACAGCTCCAGCTTCAATTCCAGCTCCAGTTGCTCCAGTCATGATGAAGGGAAAAATGTGAATATGTATCCCAGCCAGCACATAAATACAATATATGCATGACCATACGATAAAATACATTAAGCATATATGAATTCTACAGCCCCGGCACTCCAGCCCCGAGTCCGAGTCCAGCTCCAGAGCTCAAGTTCCAGTTCCAGTTCGTGGAAGAGCTGCATACCTATATAGCTACAGTACTATATGCCTATATTACGGATATATACCTTCTGCCTGTCTACTATAAGTTTGCACGGTACTTTACACTATAATTACATATATGTAAGTACAGTATCAATGTGCTTACACTTTACTTCACGTCACTTTATGTAATAGTCCATGTTCATGGAATTGATGGAGAATAGAGATGGAATAGAGGCTATCGGCTATACTGACATAGACTTAAGTGTACAAAAGAGTGGAAGGGGAAAAGGAAACTAAACTATATGCACACGTAAAAATCGTACTGTGTGGAGTGTGGATATTGTGGAAAATGTGGATGAGTAGGAGTGTATATGGATATATAATACAAGTAATTATAGGTATATACCGTCGCAGTCTAGGCTGAGGTACAGAAGAGGTACTATACTTGTACAGATATTTAACATACCCCAAGCACCAAAGCCGAAGCCGAGATCGAGATTTTCTGTATAGCTATATATATATATATAATACTATTGTATTCAGTCAGTTTTTGAGTATCTGACTAATTCTATATAGATATGTCATATGCATATAGTGCACGGGTAGGATGTATCCTAGTATTTTCTTCAGTGTTGTCAGTCTTCAATATTTTGGTGTAGTTCCCTCTTCGTATCGTACTCGTAGTCGTCTTCGTATATTCGTAGTTGGTATTTCTTTATTCCTATAGTTTGTGTAGATATATGTATAAGTATAATTATATGTAGTGACTGAGTGGATGAGTGAGCAGCCTCCGTGTGGTTCCCTCTCTTCTCTCAGTGGAGCTCTTCACTCTTCTGGGTTGATGTTGTCTGTGTGTGTGTGTGTGAGTGAGAGAGGACGGCCGTAGCAGCAGACAGAAAAGAATCAGAATCAGATTCAGAGAGAGAGAGAAACAGTAGAGAGTCGACGAGTGGAGACGAGTGAGAAGTGAATCAAGAGATCCATCCAAAAAATTCCAAAACCAAAAAAAAATAAACTATCATGAATTAACTCTACATTTTACGTTATTTGTTACTACGAGCTTCTTCTGTTCTTACTACTACTACTGGGTTCAATTAAACTAACTAGGTAGGTGAATCAAAATTCGTTTTCGAATATTACTTACTACTACATTAACAGTAGATAGATGAATTTTTTTAATTTATTATAATAGTCACGCAGTTTCATCTTCATCTACCAGAAACCCCAGGGAAAAATTCAAAGTACCTGTACCTACCTAAAACCTCCTATACCTACTACACAATCAAAACAAAAAATTCAATTTGAGTTATAGCAGCCAAAATATGAGCAAACACACAGCGAATCACAGTTATAATCTGCAATAATTATTACAAATATATATATATATATGCATTAAGAAACAACGTTTTGAGTTGGGTGTGTATAAATCAATCGTACACGTCAAAGTTCAAAGTCAAAGACATTGAGTCACGAAATTTTTACATTACTACCTGTACCATACAGACAGTGTTACCAATTTTTTGAATTTAAAAAGGGAATAAATCCAAGAAGTTACTCATAATAATTATAACTCACATCCCATTGTTTGCCTTCTGTCTGTAAATAATAATTTTTATTTATAGTGCTTTTTCTTTGGGTGTCCCGAAGAGTTTATACTACTCCTTTCTGTTGTATCAGTTTCTTTCCTAAAGTTATTCGTCATTCGTGTTTTTGGTCCTCATTTTCATGCAAACTACATGGTACAAAATTAAGTCAGTTAAAAGTTGTTCCAAGTGTTAAATCAAACGAGTGTACTTTTAGACCACTGACTATTTACTGTCTAGTAATTATTATTCATCTCTGACTCGGGTCTCTATATCCCTCCTGCTGTACAGTAAGTGGTACTGTATAATAATAAATTGTAATTTTTGTAAAATAAAGTAAGTATTAACAAAGTCACTGTCAGTCAGTCAGTGGATATTTGTTAGCAAAGTTTAAGCCAGAAAAAAAATGTTCATTTTATTACTAGTCAGACGAAAACGACTGGTGCCTTTAAGTTGAAATTCAAGTGGAGTGTCCTATAGCATACATAACTAGTAATAAAATAGTTTCATTTAAGAATAGTTAAAGTCACTACAGTTAAAATTATATAGTCAAGTACATGAGGGTGTAGGGAGTAAAGTTAAATATAATGGCTTGTTACTATGTCGTAGAGAATTTACGACGGACGAAAAATCGAAACGAGCGGGTAAGTTGTGTGTGTGAAGTTTGTATATTTCTAGGTTTAGCTTTAGGTACCTAGAGAACTTTGAGAGTCATCCAATCCATAGCAAATATATAACATTGAGAAAAAAGTATTCACTCTCTCACACAGTACACACACACACACACACAACACAACACACAAGTTATCTATGTAACTTCAATATTAAACCCTGACTGAATCTTCTCAGTCAGTGCATAGATGATCTTGCCTATAGGTATATAGTTTCCTTTTAGTTGTTATTTTTGGTGTGCTGTACAGTGTAGAGTGTGTTGTAGTAAAATATATAATCATAACTACTACTACTACTACTACTACTACTACTACTACTACTACTTCTACTACATTTACAAACTACAGAACTTTACGTAGGTACCTACACACACACACCTTTACTATTACTATAGAACTACCAGCACCAGCGCCAGGCGTCCCGTATTCTTTCTTACCTGTCTACAATCTACAAATCCTCGATAAAAGTATTATTATGTATATTGAAATGTAGTACTACCTGTACCTGTGCACACATTTATTATAGCAAGGCGTATTTTAGAGTATACCTTTTTATCTCTTCTACTACGTACGTTATCATTCACGAGTCTATACGAGAAGGAAGAACAAGTACAAGTGCATCATTGTATTCTGCTCAGCCACGGCGAAGGCAGCAAACCAAAGGCGCTTTAACTTTAGTATTTTTTTTCATCTATTCAGTACAGTCTACTGTGCAGACAGAGAATACGAAAAGTGCCAGTCGCCAGTGCCAGTGCCAGAGCCAGTACCAGTACCAGGTGCCAGATCCCGAGCTCAACAATACTAAACTACAATAATACAAACTACTTAGTAGGTACTTACTTACTGCAAGGTGCAAGGTGGTACATTCGAGCAAAATAAGTAGAATTTACGATTAGCCAGACCAGTCAGTCAGTGGTAAAATTTTAATAATATTATTATTATAATATATATTAATTTTAATAATATATAGAGTTTTTTCATACATAGTAGTTTAGTTGTTAACTTGTTACTAGGCGGAGAATTTCGTTTAATTACAGTAAGTACAGTAATGTATTTACAATTTGCAATTAGTACACATCTACCTACTCAATAAGTACCTACGTAATACGTATACGATGCCTATTAGTTATAGTGTTTACTACGTCGAACGTCGAGTACCTACTTTACCCAGAGAACCAGAATCAGGACAAGACAAGTGAGAATGAGAAGTGACCATTATTTTAATAATGGAATAGTCGACAGTTGAAATATCAGTACAGAGTAAAGTCGGTTGGCTTGAACGACTTCGCCATAGTCAACAGTCAACAGTATGAGGATCAGTAAAGACAGATGACAGAGAGATAGAGAGAATCAGCGGTTGACATTGCCCATTGGCAGTCAGTTTAATCTTTGAATGAGAGAGAGAGAGAGAGAGAGAGACGGAGGACTTACGTCAGATTTAAAAGAAGAACAGGGGAGTGATAAATACAAATTAGACGTCAATATTCTCTTACTTGTGCAGTGGTAAGGTTATGTGGTGCTCTTTTCTGGTTCTGGTATTCACAATCTTCACACTACTTCACAGTAATTATATTATATATTTTATTTATTTATTGTCATATTCAATATTATTTACCTGCCTGTGTGTACCAACACCAACTGCGACTGTCTATGAAGTTGTTTTGTTGCAGTTATTTATTATTTCTAAATCGTTGATCATTGATCGTGTTTAAACTTTAAAGGCTAATGATCACAGTCAACAGTCTTGCATTCAACAGTTGACAATTGATTCGGCAGCCAGTTCGTTAAAAGTGTTAAGGTATAGAATCTCTTTAGGGACGCTATTTTGTTATCAGTAATTTCAGTAACAGTTCGATATTTATTTAGTCGGTGTTTGTAGAGAGTTCTCACTGTTCACTAATACACAATTAAAAACAAATATAAAATTTTATAAACTAACTGCTATATATAGTTCTAGATTATGAAAGATTTACCCTTCGGCTTCGGTTTTCAGTGTATCGATTCTACCTGTGCTTTGTGTAAGTAAAAAAACTAGTAAATTTTGTTTCAGTTTTCTTGATCACCTTACTTGAACAACAATAATTAGTATCAGTCTAACAATTTTATTGAAAGTAAACGTGTGGCGTTCTGGTCTACCCAGTTCTGTTTTCCTTTTGTTTTGTGGTTTATCGAAAAGTCAAATTTATATTCGGGATCCGAGTCAAAAGTCGAACTTTGATCTCAACTGTGTCGTTGTGCTGCATAACTGTGATTGACCCTGGGCTGTGCAGAAAATTTTATTATCAATCATCAATTGTCAATCAAGAATGAGGAATTTTTCAGAACGCAGTTTATTTGATTATTTATCATTTATTGAAATTGAAAATTGAAAGTAGCCCCACAATCAAGAATATCTGATAGCTGAGTAGAATAGAATCAGCAGCAAGCAAGTTTTATAATATAATTCATAATTATAACTTAAGTCAAACCATCTCGGTTTTGGCTGTTATAGATATTAAATAATTCGAAATAGGTGGTAGAAATGCTGTGATATTACTTTCAAATCAGTTATTTCAAGTATAAACTCAAAACTCAAACTGTACATTAATTGCAACTGGTAACAGGAGAAACTACCTATAGTATAATAAGCAAGACTCTGAACTGCTTGGAACCAGTTAGTTTGTAACGTTGCAATGTAATTGTATTAAATAGTTGATAGCTGGTTTCGAAGAAGTTGCTCCATTAGTTTTACAGATTAGTGATTAGTTTGTAGTTTATGGGTAGCGTAATAACTATTAGCTATCTTAAAAGGTAGGTTGGTATTTGAATACTACACTGGCGTTGACTTTTGTGACAGTTGTAAATTCTTATTAAACATATTTTAGTCATAGTATTTAAATTAAGCCAGATATTCAAATTCAGAAATAATTAAAATTCTTTAGGGTCGTGTCTTGCAGTGCATTATTATAATAGTAATGTGTAGTGTGTAGTATAAAGTTGGTGTTCTGTAGTACCTATCACCTATCTATATAGTTTGGCTTCGAATTATGGACTACATATTAACGACGATATGTCTAGTAAAACCAAGTCACAAGTGTAATATCCATATCCACATTATTATGGTGGCCAGGCCAGGCGGATAAAATTGACTGACTCTGGCCGCTACTATTATAGAATGGTCAGGCATAAACTAAAATTGCTGACTTGACTGTATGACTTGAACATGACTGCTCTTCCTGGCTGACGACTGGTATTTTCCATCGTCGCTTGATTCTATACTAAATTCTTCATAGTGCATTCAGTTTGGCCTGACCACACCATCCAAATGGTATGGCGTATTTTCTATGCTCTCGGAGTGAAACTGGAAAAGTTCACGTCCAGCAATTATTTTAGTTTGTAGTTGGAAATTGGACTCCGAAGTTCCAATTTTGATCTTTAAAAAAATAGTATTCGTCATCTTTTCTTTGTACGAATAGGTGGTGACTTGTTAACAGTCTCAAAATCTTTAAAATATATGTAAAAAAACAGTACGAGGTTTTAGTATTAAGTGTGGGGCGCTATTATTGTTATAGGCTATTAAGGGCTTAAGGGTATAAAAAATAATTGCGGATTACATAGGTAGTGATGCTTTTATTAATATTTTGTGACTTCGTATGCAGTTTATTTTTATTTTCAAAGCTGAAAGAGTGTTTAAAACTATGGAGTCATTTTTAAATTAAAATTATTATTGATTATGAGATCTCATGCATCGGTACACATACTTCCCATGCATCTCATCTGCTGGTCAAAGTTTACTCATTCAGAGGAAAGTTTTTCAACATTCGTCTTCTGTGACTTGATTTTATTTCAAGTTTTCAAAGAATAAAGTGCATGTGACCACTTCATAATTTTTGAGAAATGCTGTAGGGAATGATAAACGTTTCCAAGAGTAAGTACTGAAATTATTTGGCAAAAACTTTAATTGAATTTAAATTCAACTTTATTGCCAGCGGGGCTCTAGGCTCTAGAATTTTCAATTGTAACTATTGCTGTCTTGTAGCATTTGGTAATCTTAAAAAAGTTAGGTAGTTTCAATGCTGTTGACAAGCTTTAAATATCGACATTTATAATTTAAGTTACCATGTCAAATTTTACCGTATAATACTAAAGAATAAAATTGCGAATAAAATTATATCGCTGTAGTCAAGTGGTCTTAGGTTCTGTGTTGTATGGAAAATTTTGTCTTGTTTTGTAGGGTTTGTTTAGCAAATGGTTTAGTTCGACGAAAGTTTACATCACATGTCCAATCAAGTCAATCAAATGTGATTTAAATGTAAACTATGAGCTTATGAAGGAGCAAATAATTTTATTTTTGCTTTAAAGGCGCAATGATAAAATAATTAAAGATTTTCCTTTAGTTTTAAACAGTAAATGTGATTTATTAATGATTTTTCAATAATTGTAAAGTGATTGTTGTATAATGTATAGTTTTCCTGCTTTACGATGCGAGTATATTTTTTAGTTAAAGCTATTTCTTTGAAACGCTGCATTTCACAACGATCTACCAACTGACTTTCTCTGGAAGTAAAAATGAAATTTATTATTTATGAATATTTAAGGCACTACTCGCAATTGAACATAACTTGACTAGGTAATAATTAAATTCTGTTTAATAATTCATGATCAATTTAGTTATAGCTAGATCGGGTAAAATATACAGAAGTTGTTTCAAAATATTTTGGTAATCTCTTAAGGTAGGTACTAGACGGGAGGTCAGGCCTTCGGTTTTAGTTTCAGACTTAAATTGTACTTTTTGTTTTTGTGTCTCGTACTTACTAGAAAAACTAGGGATTAGAAACTGCAAATGTGCATAAGTAAATGGTTGTCATTAAATTTCATGCAAGAGAAGGAGAACAGTTGTTTTGGCAAAACAAAGGGAATAGACATCTTGTGATGTATATAGTAGTAACCTTGAAACGGCACTAACTGTCGGGAACTTACGGTCAGGACCGCAGTCAGTCAGAGTCAGGAGGGGTAGTAAAAGGAAACTAGTGGAATGACGGCGATGAATTTTGGTGAGTCTTTTGGAATACGAAACCATTCGTGCAGTTGTTGGCTTGACGTTGGCAGTTCCACGTTCTAGTAGGTACCTACCTACTAGTAGTCTTGCTTCTTGGTTATCGGTACTATTAAATAGCTTCTGGTTTCCCGTGAAGTCTGTGTATAGTACAGATTACATGTTATATGTTTTCGTCAATGAAATGACCTTGTTTGAAAATGAAAAAAAAGGCGACTGAAATACTAAAATTGAAAATTCATTAACACTAATTTCTCTAACTACCAACGAAATTGTTACTGTATAGGTTTACTCGTCGAAACACTAGACATTAGACATAAACATGCCATACCATTGCATATATGGCTCTGGCTTTGGTGTCAGCATGGCATGTCATGATGCAATAATTGAAGTTTTCGTATAGCTATATGTATTATAGATGTAAGGTAGAGAGGTATATCACATCGAACATTGAAATGATGCGTTGTTGAATTTGAAATAATTACAGAAATTGTAAAGTTAATGGCATTGTGGTTATTGCTACTTTTTACTTTGTGGTTTTGATTGTATTGTATTTTCCCAAATAATATGTCCCTTTATACCTAAAAATCAATCTCAGACAGAGACCGATAACAGCGACAACAAGGTTAAAAAATTGTAAATGTCTAGTTACATCACTTTTGTAATTATTGCTGAAATGTCCGATCTCGATTGAAAGTTGAGATTGGTGGCAAGAATATTACTGTATTATTATATTGTACTTCATGTCATCGTACTGAACCTATTTAGCTTTTGACAATTCCAAGCGTTTCACCAATCAATGAAAGCAAAATATTGAATTTTGATTTTAATTAAAAATTGTTGTAACTCCCTTGATTTTGGTTCTTAGCTCGGCTGTAGATCCACAGTACTTAGCTGCGCATAGTCTCATTTGGAATTATAATTATCTATTCTTTTATAACAAGCTAGAATTGGTAATCATCAGGCAATAAAATGTAGAGAACATCATCTTTTAAAAGTTTGGCTATAATTACACCAGACGTTTGACGTTGTTAAAACCTCGATGTTGGCATAATGACTCCAAAAAGGAGTAAAGCGAACATATATACAAACAAACATGTATAGATTTTACTGCAGTTTACCTATTTCTTTCAAAGCAATAAAAAATTAACTATAAATGAAGACCAGCTCTTGAGTTAAGGAAGTGCCTTTTCCTATATGTCTTGTTATAGTTGTTGTAGTATCTGTGATGGACCTAAAGTTAAGCTTGTTACTTTAACGATGTGCTAAGAAAGTAAAAGTTAATTACGTGAAACACAATTTTTTTTTGACATCAAAATCAATGCACTCGGCAATACAAAGAGATGAACTCTCTCTAGATATGTTCTATGTAATAGTTTTCACGTATATGCAATATCCAGATTATTGAGATTCCCTATATAGTTTAAGTGTATTCTTAGAATTTTTATTTAACTTGAAAGAATTCAAAATTTGAATTTGCTTTTAGGGATTATAGTACTTAAATATAATGGCGAAATGAAATCAGTATTTGATGATATCATATAAAATATAAATATAGTGATGGTTTGACGATGCGATGGTCTGATGCTACATTATTTTATTTGCTTGTCTTTGACAAATATAACTAAACTTCAAACTTCAAACTTGTAGCTTAATGTATTGTTACTTGATCATATAGGTCGTATAGTAAGTACTCGTGATTATAATAATGTGTAATATAATGTTTATGATATTCCATTAAAAATCAAAGTCAAATTTTATTTGAAGTTTTTTATTTTGTTTCTTATAGGTCTAGACGTCTTCTCATGTCCAAAGTCAAGCACACAACTATCATTATAACTACGACGAAGTAATCTACCTCTCACTACCAGTACTACAAGTCATAAGTACTCTACTACAGAAATAGAAACAGAGAGATTCGGATTCATTGACAGAGTAAAAAAAATCTACAAAAATGGAGAGCGAGACGATCACCGTCTCAAATTAAATTTGTCTGCAGTCTCATTTTTTTTGTATTCTTCTTCGTATTCTTCTTCTTCTTCTTCGCCTATCTACTCCTCTACGCGACTACAGATACTTTTGAAAGATTTGAAGATTTTGGGATAGGTCCATCAAAGTCATCATCTCGTTTTCTCATCTTTAGCAGCAGCATCATCATGATCACAGTTCGTCATGAGGAGCTTGGATTGGATCGATCCCTTCTTATGTTTGTCGTGTCCTAGTATTTATCCTCAGGGTCATAATCGGGAAGGTAAGAAACACAATTTTCTTTTAGTTACCTTTTAAACATCTTCTTTGCCTATTTAAGGCTTAAGCTCCGCGTCCATGTACCTACCTACCTGTATATGAAGGAATGAACCTTTAACTTTATCCTGAATTTGAATTGACATTATTTTTAACCGTGAACCAAACATACCAAACCGCCATCTTATATTCCACGATATATTATAGCAACAGCAACAACTGCAGCACATCACTTATCGCTCTCTTCCTTATTATGTAATATTAAGTGGACAGAAAAATACCAGTAAGACTATACGAGTACCTGTACTTTCGAATTCTAGTTCCAGTAATTTAAGAGGTGCTGTGATGTTAATGGGATGAACAGAATTTTACTAGTAACGTGCATCATTCACACACTGACATTGGCTATCTATGACTCGTTGGTGGTACTGCTCTAAGTTTTTATTATAAGGTGTAGCGAACGGAGCGATACGAATGAGTCCTCGTTTCTCCATATAGTTGTGCATTAGTTGCTTATTTCATTTTTATTTTAAAGTCTTTAAATTTCCATCTCGTTGCTCCATCTTATGTGATATTTGTATATATATATATATAGCGCGACTGTGCGTATAAGAACTCTCACATGCAATACTGTGATAAGTGACTCACGTCTAATATATAGCTGATGCGGTACCTACCTTAGTTAGCTTAAAGGTATAAGGTGAGGCAGTCCCTCAGTATAAGTAGGCACCTACCTCCGTCTGTCTGTATAGTGTGTATGTATCTCCTTAGTATTTATTATCAAGTAGAAACATCAGGCAAGGAGTGACATTGAATTATTCTACACTGCACCAGTGTACCTACTTACAACACTGTAATATATCATATCATATCTGTAGTGTGCAACATAATAATTATGATGCACGTAATTTAATACCTGATGTATTTACAATGGAAAAAGAAAACGACTACGACGACGACGACGACGACGACCAAGGTACATTTTAAATTACATTTCTCCGTAATTGTAATCTCATTTATTCTCTATTGTCAAAGATAGCAATTTCAATTGAGTTAGCAGTGTCAGTGTAATACTGTATAATATTACATACTTTTACAGTGATACGTAATTACTACCTTACTAGTACGGTCAGTTCAGTACACATAATAGTAGCCTCTGATGGGGCTCTTATACAGATAAATTTTTGCTATTGCTATTGCTATAGCCATTACATATTACAGAGTGGTGAAGAATGAAAAATTCACTATTGAATATTTTGAAAATTTACCAAGTTGTACTTGTGTACGTAGTCCTATAGCCCAATTCACATATTTCTCTTCTCTCTTTTTTTTTGAGGGGAATTCAAAGTTGAATTCGACCGACATCGACATTTCGACTTACTTATTAGACAGATACAAAGGTATGCAGGTGCTTATCTTATTATTTGACTTTGCGTGTTATATAGTTGGTATTATTATTGGTGTTCTTTCCTATTCGTCTTGGTCTTGGGGCCCATCTAATCTGATCCTGGTCCTGGTCCTGGTGCTCTATAGCTTGGCAAGCATACAAGCAAAAAGGAACAACCACCATGTCATATATAAGTATAGTCATGCTATTGCCATTCCCATACCAGCGCCAGCAACCAGCACCAGCACCAGTACCAGGACCAGCATAGCAGTCCATATAATAGCACCAGGAAAAGTCTTGATTCTCGATTCTCCTCAACTTGGAATTGATGGAAGAAGCGCGCGCAAGAATTTTCATTTATATCCACATTATTATTACCATTCAGAAGTGCTCTGCTGGCTCCACTTGGGCATCAGTCTCAGTCTTGGCCTCGGCTTCTTTTACATGGCTACGAAAAATGAATACGAAAAAGAGTAAAAGCATGGGACAGGGACATGGGAGTTACATCATGTTGTTGGTGGTGCTGGTGGAAAAAGTAAAAGGAAACTGAGAAAGCTCGACTCATAATAATATGTAGTCCATCAAGGCAAAGTCAAAGCCCTAGCCAAGGACCCACTAGACATCATCGACATGTTCTTGGTTTCCTTTCCCCTATTCATAGTTTGTAGTAGTAAGGAAAGGATACAGTCAAGGATAGGGAAATGTGGTAGGAACGATACCATATGATGACTCTGACTGACTATATAATATGACCATAGTATCACTCACATCATGTTCAGTCACAAAGTGTTGGAAAAGGAAAAGTAGATAAAACCAATCGATAATTTACTATATATATTTGTATACTCTCTTTCCCCACTTTTCCTCGTTTCCTCTATTTGTAATTCTTTTACTATTTCATATATATATATATATACATTAAATTATTCCATAATAATATCTGTACTTTTTTTGTCGTATATATACAAGTTTTTCGTTTTGTTATTTATATTCATATTTTCATTCCGTCCCACTGACTGTAGCACTTGCTTGAGAGAAGTAAAAAAAAACATACGAATAGAAACTGACAGACAAAAAAAAATCAATTTGTATCATACATTCTAATATCAATTATCCTCATCTATCCCGCTCCTTGCCCTCCTCTAAATTCTATCAAAATCAAGTAATAGAATAGGAAGAGGAGTTACAGATTACGTACGTGTGTAATCGTTTCAGTTGGTTTCATCAACTTGATAATATTAAGTAACTAACAATCAAATCCAGTACGAGACTCTATGAGATAGGGATAGGAGCATCGAGGAAATCCAAATTCCAAGTAAATACAATGCTAAAGCTAAGCTAATTCGAGTTTTAGTTTCCAGTCCATCATATTATGGAAGTAACTATATGCATACACACTACTTACTTACATACTCCCAACTCCCATGTAGACACGTACCTACCTGTTCTCTGCGTTTTCACCGAAATTAATCTAATCCAGAGATACATTTGGATTTGAAAGTGAACTCTATGTGTGGCCAAGGCACATCGCACTATAAATCATATAGGAACCTACAGGTATATACTGCCCCATGCTGCATTGATGTGTGTTTTGAGCCTTAATACACTACAAGCATCATTTTATGTGGGTACATTATGTATATTATTATTGCAGAGCTCATTACATTTGCAGCCACTCATGTAGGAGTGGCTGATTTGATAATCAAAGAACAGCGAAATATATGAAATTGTTGAAAAGAGACCAGAGCGATGAGCGAGAAGAGAGGACCAAACCAACAACTGACTAACTTCCGCTGGAGCCGCTTTTTTTTAAATTTGTTTCTCTCTCTCTCTCCTTCTCTCTTTGTAGCTCTTCTGTTTCTTTTGCTCACCAAACCCCCAAGACCAATATAATGTAATGTAATGCAGAGTGCAGCAGAGTTATTGCTGTCCAATGAAATGTTTGCTCACTTATTACAGCATCAGCAGGACTTTTAGAAAGAGAGCGAAGTTACATCACTATAAATTATTATTGAAGCTACATATAAATTTCCTCATCTTCCATTCCGTATTATGTATATTGTTGCAAGCATGGAGTCTACGTAGATGTAAATGTGCATAGTCTATGTATTATCCGAGTATCAGTTCGCCAGTACCTGTAGTAGTACTAGCACTAGCAGTAGTAGTGCTTGATTCTTGTATGGTATGACGAAGCGAATAAACTTTATAGTTTAGGTGTAGTTTATGTGTTTGTACTTTTGTGCACACAACCTTATAGGTTTGGACTTTTGTTGTAGTTTTTAAAAAATGTGACTATGTGTACTACACTGTGTGTACGGTGTAATTATATGCAGGAGGAGAGGATGGCGATGGTAGTAGTGTGGCAGTTTTTCTCATAAAACATTAGGATGAGAGAGACGATTTACACTTTAAACACGCGTTGCAGTGAGGAGATAGTAAAGTTGTTCTGGTAATTCGTGTATCTCACTCTAATAGATCATAAGCGCAGATCTTTCTGAGCAAAGGCAAAACTTAACGATCACTCATAATATGTATGGAATAAGGAGGGCATATAGGGCTATATTATGTTAGGTGTGTAGCTTGGGTTTGGTTTTGGTTTTCGTAGTGTTGCTAGTTCTATATTGCCAGATGAGAGCCTGAGTCAGAGTCAGACAATGACTGTATATTTCCCTGTACTACCACCATGTATAATCACCATCGCCTTCTAATATACTACCTACTATGTATTTTATATTTTATTTATATTATTATAGATAGATAGAGACACAGAAGTATTTAGTTACAGGTACCCAGCACCAGTACCAGCACCTACCTTATATTTAACACAGCTTGTATATAATAGTCTACGGCCATGCACTCACAACAACAGTACTCGAGTCGACAAGTCCAGAGTTAATAAGACTTTTTAATGTACCATACCATATACCTTAAGAGATATTATATCATAATATAATATATCATCATAAAAACTTGCATCTTCAACCTATTTCATCGACGTTGAGCACATTACGACTTCGACAACGGAGCACAAGAGCTACGAAAATGAACATACCTACCTACCTACTATACCTTCTCAAAGTGTCTATACAGACAGATATAATAATGTGAGAAGCATTCCTTCCACATTAACGTTTACACTAAATTTTATAAAAGGCCTTAGTCTGACTCTTACCTAAGGTAATGTATGTACCTAGTGTGTGATAGTTCGAGAGAGAGAGAGAGAGAGAGAGAGAGAGAGAGACAGCAACCGAGCGAATAAAAACAACTACGAAACTTTTACAAACGAATATTTAAACGAGAGGAACATCCTCCACACACACTTGAACATCAATATGAACCTGGTTGGTTTTCAACGGCTCTGCTCAGTCTGTCTGTCCTGTCCATTATCCATGCTCATACTCTCTAATACTCTATTCATTTTTATTCATATTCTGATAAAATAAGGAAAATGACTATACATTATTATAATGCTCCTATGTACATACTGAAGTGTCTAAGGAGGATATAGGACAGAATTCATACACATTATTAGTATTTTTCCCAGTTTATTTACACTGACTGATATTTTAGTGGAGTATTTTGTAGCTTACGATTAGTAAATATCTAGTTTTGGTATTAATCTAGCTTTTTCCAGGGTATGCATATTTATTCCCCCGTAACCAATGTCTAATATACAGGTGCTTCGAGGTTTACATTTTATTACAATTTGCTTTGACGTATGGAGATTGAGATCAAAATCCAGATTGACTTGACAGTCTATATAGTATATAGTGTTAATTCTAATACTACACAGTGCGTACATATGGTATGTTTTTAAAATGTCATTTGTTCTGTGTAATCGTATATAGTAATCGGAGTCGTAAATGTAATCGTACAATTTCTGTTTCTCTATAATAATAATAATAGTAGGTAATAGTAATTCATTCCGCTCACAGTCCGTAACTATTAACTACTACTGATATTTCACGTTGCGTACGAACCAACTTATGCGCGGGCAGATTATGTACAATATGGATAAAAATTGAAAATGTGCAGTGCTATAACATCCTTTGACTTTGGCTTCATTATATTATTAGTTAGGTAGGACCTTATAATCTCCACAGCTCTACAGCATACAAGTGTGCATAAAAGACTCGACTATAATCTCAATATCAATACTGTGAAACTCATTAACACTGTTACTGTTCCTATTACTAGTCGTCTTCGTAATCCTGCATCGTGTCATTTATGAGGATTGATAGTTTCACACTACAGATATATAAGTTCTACGAGGTACAGAAGTAGGAGTAGAACGAGAGTGAGAGTGAGAACCGTGCCAGAACAGTAAGTTGTAGATTGCTGTAGCAGCTACCTATTTAGGAGAGTTAATGTGACTGGATAGCTATTTATTGATGGCTATATGGAGGTTCCTATATGGTACACTTGGTAATTTTGGTTTGTTTTGGTTTAAGGGTTTCCATAATACTCTCATGTCATGTCATTCTCATTCCATTTCCATGAAGCCATGTCATGGATTCCGTGTAGACGTATTCCTAGTACACTCTGCATGGCATACGGTTTAATCATGTAGATTATACATAGTAGGAAGGAGAGGACGTGTACGGTGTACGGTGTAGGGCTATATAGATAGTAATAAGTAAAGTAGGTAACCATGATGATGATGATGATGATGATGATGACGACGACGACGACGACTATGTCGATGCCGATGGCTTATCTATCGCTGTAGTTGAAGTTGTATTTTTGTGAATCGTATGGCTCGCTATGGAATCGTACACAGTTAAATCGTTATCGTATCGTATCGTACTCGACGAATTCAAATTCAAATTCAACTTGTACTTGTGAAGCATGTGAGTGCGGTGTGTTCCTTATAATGCATATTATTATGCATACCTGTACCTGGGATGGTACGGATACGAGTACGAGTCCTGTTTTTGACTATAACATAGTTAAAACAAAATCCCGATCCTATATGAAATTGTATTGTGTTGTAGTGTAGTCTCAACTGTGTTGAATTGGGATTGCAAGTTTTCTGAAATTCTTGAATTCACCTCCACCAATGTTCGTATAAGTATCTGTACTATATGGTAGGTTGGTGGATTGGTACGACTGTGAGCTTGGAGTCTGACTAGTGAGTCAGACAGGGATTGTATTACTACCAGGACCAGTCCCATTACCATTACCAGTGCACACCCTCACCACGAGCAAGATTTGGAGTTTACAATTTCCGACTCGAACCAAACAAACCCAAAACGAAAACGAGGATCCAAATCAACCTTTGTACGTAAACAGAGGCACTGGAATCATAAATACCTTCAAATACAAATACTACATGGGAATTTCAGTAGTAGTACTACTTACTATCTGTTAAGTTCTACTACTACACACTGCACTGCACACACATTCCTCATACTCTACTTTTCCTTGACTGGCCCTGGTTGCTGGCTTCCACTGGTACACATGCTCCCAGTCGTATAGTGATATCATGAGATTTAGTATTGGGCCCAATGATAATGAAATACAAATCTAAATGACAGCAATTTTCTTTGAGTGAATATGAATTTATGAATCTAAACTGCTAGGTACTTTTGTATGCGAGCTAAATGGGGCTGCTAGACAAGTTGCTACTACATGCGACGATGCCACCCCTATATATCAGTATACTGATTCTGATAGTGTGGTAACTATACTTTGTATGCTCAAATCCGCATACCTATATGCGTTGTGCCCGTGAGTCTAATGAATTTCATTTTCATGCTCATATTTTCAGTGCACATGTTCGGAAATAATATTATTATTATTGATGATTTCATTACTATAGTTTTTTTCCCTGTGGAGAGTGCATTCCAGCTATTTATTATGCTATGATGAATCATCATCATCACATTTTAATGATGATTATATATACTGACTATGATTGACGGTAACTGATACTGATAGGCAGTGTGATGATGTACCTCTACTATAGCTACGTGATATTATATTATGTTGTAAGTAGTTAGTAAGGCAGAAGAACTATTCTGTACTACTATCACCGTAATACTTAATGTGTAAATCCGGGAATTCGTTTCTTCGAATTTCAGTTCACAAGAAAAGGACAAAGAAATTTGCATCACTCACATTTTGCTCTCAGCTCTATATTCTCATTCGGTAAGTTTTTCTAGTTAGCTACACATCTACGCAGGTAGGTAGGGTTTCTTTAGCTATAGCATATAGCAAGCCACTCACCAACTTATGTGCATGTGTATACCAGTACCAGTACCAGTGACCAGTGCCAGTGTAGGAATAATGGAGATTTGTATGTTAAAATATATCTGTCGTTTATTTAGAAGAGAAAATGAATTGGGAAAAAAAAGTTCATTTGTGTATATAATATATATCTGAATGAGAGATGATTTTTTCCGCGTCTTGTCCCCGTCAAATGTCTCCGTTGATTTTGATATTAAGAATATATCGGTCGTGGTCGTGGTCATAATCGTAACCGTACTCGGCATCGGCATCGGGACTCGCACTCGCTCGTCGCGTTCCTCCTAGATTCGTACCTCGTATAGTTTCCTCTTAGTCGTTCTTCAGTGCAACCTAATAGCCCTTCCTATAAGTTTTAACTGGTGAATTCAGTCAATCCAACACTAACTCCAAAACTCCAAAGAAGGGTAGGATGATACTGGGAGAGATATGCTTTAATTCTTTACTACTGATAGCTATATACATAATATATGTATCCAAAGCTATCCTTATGGACACGGTGTGTGTAGGAAATGTATAAGAATATACGAAAAATAAGGGTGTACGGATGACTAGTACGGATAGAGGTTCAAAAAGAAAAGTACAAAGTTATATCAGTGTGTTCGTTTGCACCTAACCAATCCGATCCCCAACCTACCTACTACTACCTACCTACGGGTCGCTTCCATCGTACCGTATCGTATATTTGTAGTCGTATCGTCATCATAATATTGTATCTTATCCCATCGTCTATCCATTTCACTTCATTTCATCCCAGGCCATATCGCCATAGAATACCTTCTACTAAAACATACCATATACCATATCGTCTCGCTCCTTTCATGTAAAAACTATACATGTATGAAGGAAGCTATGTAGTAATTATATCTATGTGCATATGTACAGTTCAGTCACAGTCATTATTGTCTACGATCTATACAACCGAACAGTTCTACAGTTCCATTACCCACCAGCACCAGCAACTAACTTCATGGGTTTCTTTTTTTTTTACATTCGCTCAGTCATGTACAAATTCAGATAGGTGATGGTATTTACATACTATTTAGTGTGAGTGGAGAGACTATATTAGCTATAGGAATAGTGAGTCTCTCAACTTGAACATTACTTGGTCTACTCATCGTCATCGTCAGAGCCTTATATTTCACGTTTACAACTTACTACTCTCTTTTATACTTGTTGGGGGGATCTATCAACTTTTCTACTACTCCTCGAGCGCTTTTTACTCCGTGCATAATGTATACTTTAGAGAGTATACGCGAGTACGGACGAGTCCTATGGCTCTGACTGTGAGTGGAGTGCAATACACAAGCCCCGTACGTACACGTAAAAGAACGGCGACAACGGGAACGAGAATGATGATGATAATGAAATTGATGACGATGACTATATGACTCGGCCGCATATATAGATGGAAAGACAGACATATATGCAAGACAAATCCCAGGCCAGGCCAGCAGAGCACTTGACGTATTTTAAATGCTCCTGTCCTGAGGTATTCTTTTACTCCAAGTCCAAGTCCAAGTCGACATCGTATTCGTATTCCTATTCCTATTCTCTTTTTTATTTTCAGCCCTCTTAAAATCTTGTCGGGCCCGCAGTTCGAGTCCCAGTCTGGCCTGGCTCAGCTTATGGTTTGACTTGTCTTGTGCGATGGCTTCTAAAAAAATACAAATATCAGTATAGGCACTTATTCTGCTTGTTCTGAACTTGGAAATTGTACGAGGGAGAATTTATATAATACGCAGGGATAGGAATTATTAGTAAGGCTGGGAAGTCAAATGGTATTGAGTTTTAGAATATAGAATGTGTTCACAGAGGATTGAGGGAGATCGAGAGACGTGTATTAATTCTCCCCTATTCACAATAATAATAAACAATTTTAGTTTTCATTTGGGTTCTTCTTCGACTTTTGTCTGAGTCCTCGGCCCAGGACCAGACCAGGGCCACACCACGCTGCCCACGACCTGGAACTCACGATACGATACGATGTGATTACAATATACAGGTGTATCTGCCTATATCTATATCTTAAAAATTATTCTGAGATATTTGATGCCTGTAGGTAGAAATTTAGGGAGAAATCAAGATGTCGCTATTGTTGTATTTAGAGGGGATAGGGGCCTACCTATATCTACGTACCTTCATGTATCGTAGGTTTGTCGTTATCTTAACCTGTATCCTTGCGTTGTTGTTGTTGTAAAGATGAAAGATGAACGTAAAATGTAGCGTAAATGTGCGTGTGTTGCTACTACTACTCCAACTCCAACTACTACTATGTCATGCCCATCATAAGCCTGTAGTGGATCTCGTTCATGGATTCATGACAAATACAAAAATTCCTCCAGTATAGTTCGGTGTAATGTCTAATAATCTACACAAAAAAAAGTCTTCACTTGGACTTTTAAGTCTAATTCTTTCCCTTTTCCCACAAACTCCAACATTAGCCACACCAAAATTCAAAGATACTGTAAACACCTTCATTGTACATTACCTCCTCCTGTATTATTCCCAGCTCATTTTTCATTTCTTTCATTCCCCTTACCCATATGCTCTATATACATTTTTACTGGAATTTAATACACTGGAGACAAGTTTTTTATTATGTACAAGTACGAATGATCACTGCTGTAAGTTGTAATAAGTGGAACTGGAAATTGACGCTTATATGATGAAGCAGACAGAGACAGAAAATAGAAAAGGGCATAGCGCAGCATTCAGAATGTGTGTGGAAACAGAAACGGCGAGTGGAAGTGAAGCACTATGTGATAGATGTATTGAGATGTTATCTACGACTGAGACGTGTAATTTTATACTTGTTAGGTATTTGTATTGAAATTTATTGTGCTTGTACAACTTTGTATCTTCATTATATTTGTATTAGTATATTTTTATTACAAAGTAGTAGTAGTAGTTCATAAATCGTAGATACATGTTATGTATGTAGACGGCAAAAGTTTTCAACTCCAATTGCGGCGGTGACGACAACGACAACAACAACTGCAATATAGTAGCAACTGGAAGACTGGAACGGCAAGTTTACAAGTAGTCCAGACTTCCAGAGACATGTTTAATGTGTTACATAAAGTGAAAACAAATAAGTTATAGACATGTCTTAGCACCCTATATGTGTACAATTACCTACAGCTCAACAAGCATTTCGTAACTTTTTTTAAGGGAGATATTTTTGTTTTATATACTAAAACTAAATAATACTTTTGCTTAACAATGGATGTAAGATGAAGAGGTGAGAGAGAAGGGCTCACGTCTATATAGTTGATAGTACATATTGCCCAAGTATTAAATTAAGTATTAAGAAGGCATAGGAGAAGAAAAGCACGGGTACTGCTGTCGACTGAGTGCCAGTCGCAGTAGTAGTTTGTACAACTCTGTAATGTGTTGGTGTTAATATTAATGCATCAATGCATTGAATTGAATCGACCCAAGAACGACCAAAGAATGTCTGTTTCTAACAGTGAGCATTAAGAAATAAGGACAGGGACAGTGTGTGTGTGTACAGATATCTGTCTGGTTCTGGCTCTGGCTCTGGGTTCTTGCAGTTTAGTTTTCGTGGGTAGGTTCATTCTCTTATTGTAGCTGGAAATGGAAATGGATAGATGAGTGCATTCGTACCTATGAGAGAGTAGAAGTATTGAAGTTAAAATGGCATTTAAATACATACTAATAGGTGTCTGTCTACTGGGCCATGTGTATATATAATATCTATTATGAGGAAATGATGTGATGACTCTGTAGACTCTCAAAAGTACAGTAGATACATAGGTCCTAAATAAAGGTAGATCTTCATCAGCGGATGTAGAAACGGGAGTAGTTCGTCGTTCGTTTGTGGATTCCTTTTCGTAGTCCCAGTCGCATTCGTAGTCGTATTCGTATTCGTATTCCTCTCACATTGTTGTTGCAGGGAGAGAGAGAAAGAGAAAATTCAGAAAGAGAACAGAACAGAGACCAGTCAGGCTAGACTAAACTAAACCAGACGGACGTAAAAAGGTAGAGTACCTACAAATATATTATACGAATCTCTCTCTCTGTGTAGGAATATCTACTACTACTACAATTCAAGTCCAACAGTTCAAGTGGAATAGTTGTTGAATGTTAGAAAAGTTATAGAGGGACAGACGTAAATGATCATAGATATATTTATTACCCTCGAATTAAATGTACCTGGTATAATATGCAGTCAGGTACGGAGGATATATAAAAATATGCAGATAGATAGAGAGAGACAGACAGACAGACATGCTATTCTATTCAATTCCATGGCTATGGCTATGGCTATAGGGTTATGGTATTTATCTCCACAAAACATCAGCATAGATTTAGAGGGGTAGCTATAAAAAAATTAAGTAGTATGTAATGTCGATCCTATTTTATTATGTCATGCTGTACTTCACTCACTCATCCATTCCATTTCATCCCAAAGCCCAAGTCCAAAAGATGACAACAAAGTAAAATGAATATATGTATGGAATTGCATATGTGTGTGAAGGTATTTAGTATGAGATATAGCTGTAGTGTTCCCTATCTATTAGGCAGGTAGTATAGGTGGTACCCACGTTTACGTTGGTTTTGGCTTTGGTCTTGGTTTGGTGTGGGACTTGGACGTCTACTTCATCGACTTGGTCTTTTTGGCTTCCTTAACATCCATGTAGTAGTAGTATAATATATAATTTAATATAGAGAGGGAGACGTGTTTGCATTATAGCCGCCGTATTTTTTGAACAGATCACTTTTCACGACGAACGACTACTTATACATCAGATATAATTGTACAGGTAGCTCTCTTGCACTTATCGTTAGTTTGATGAATATCGTGTGTGTATGTGTGTGTGGACTTTTAGATTTGGAGTTTTCTGAGAGTGTACACATCTATAGAGTTGCCACTGCATATATTATATTGTCTAGAATATTATATCTCCCTACAATTTTTTTACAGGTATGTGCACTGTATTTGAACTCATGTACATTTTTCTATACTTGAATGTACTTTAGCTCCATGGAGCGTCGTCGTCGTCGACGTCGTCGTCATTTTTATTTTGTTAGTTCATTTTCGTTCTTGTTGTTGTTGTTGCTGCTGCTGCTGCTGTAGCCGTAGCCGTAGTATATAGTGGACTGACACGGCTAGAGTTACATATAGGGCTAGACGCTTTATTCGGTCGGTTGGCCGGTACAATAGGACCTGCTTCGGTTTGCATCCATTGTGTTTCTTTTCTGCACATAATCATTTTTTTTCTCTCTCTCCGTGTAATAAAACTGCCTCGATATTTTTTTTCTAAAAAGTAACTTCAGAGCCAAATATGTCATATGAGTTAGGTGGTGGTAGAAGTACGGTGTAGAATGCAGACTGTTTTACTGTGAAGGCATCTGCTGTATAGTATAATAGTATTGTTGTGGGCATTAATATCTGATTATATCTATACATGCACCACTTTTTGTTTTTAGTATATAGCAATTTGAGTATTTGCCCGTCGTCTACTAATCATTAACATTACTGTACTGTCAGAGCAAAGGGGTAGACAGAGAGGCGTGATTAGTATCACACACATTTTTAGGATGATGGTCATTAAAGGTTCAAACAAATTGTAAAATTGCAACATTTTATTCTTGGTCTGGATATTTTTCAAAATGTGCTAAATTTCTTATCGTTGTAGTTATCATATTTGACGTAATTTCACAAATGGATTTTCCTATTTAAAAAAAAGAACTGAATGTCATGCAATGTATTTTTGAAAATGCATTGATTACGTATGTTGTATAGCTTTAGCAGTTTCATGTTTTTCTGTGTAACGAAATAATCTATCGAGCTTTGTACGACATATTATTTAAATTAATTAAATTCGATTAATGTACCTACCTACCTACCTACTTAAATTCTGTAATAATTAATATCTGATTGTGATATTGAGTCTAGAATTCCTAAGCTGACTGAGCAAAATGTCTGATATAATGTTTCACATGTATCATTTATTTTTAAATTTGTATTGCTAGGAGGTAAAACTATTAATTTATCAGTTGTTAGTCAAGTGGTAGATTGTAATCTATAATTTGTAATTTAGGGAGTACCCGTGATAAAATACAGATATAGTGTAATAGTTTTAGAGTTTTTTGTTTTTTATACAGATATGTGTAGTTATACAATCCTGATTTCCTTAAGTATTGGTATTGACTGACATTAATATTCTGTATTTTATCTCACTCTCTGCCTATCTACATTTCTGTTTGTGACGATGACGAGAGTGATAAGGATGAAATGAGAAAATGAGATTAACTTTTGTGATTTAGAGATGCCTCAATTTGGTCTTCACATTGATTACTTTTCCATCATTTTTCATCCTTGAATTGAATTTTTTTCCTCATTTTCTCTTCTCCTTCTTGAATATAGTTGCTTCGTTGAGTCTGACTGCGAGTGAGTCGTTGAATGAATGTTTTACATTTTGAATGTAAAATGTGAAAGAAAGTTGGAACTCTTTCGAAGAACATCGACCGATACCGATAGAGCAACGGATCATTGGAAGGATATATTGTTGGATATATATTTTGTGTATATTCATCTGTATTATTTGTAAATTTTGTATTGTGTGGAATAATGTAAAATGTGGAGCATTGGAGCTTCAGTAAACTCATATTTCTACGTCTATCTTCTTCTTCTTCTTCTTGTATGAACGACTCTGTTGTCTGTAGTAATAAGTATAATGTTGTTAATGTTAATGTTCTTGGTTCTTGCCTTTTTTTCCGAGTCGAGTCCTATCCTAATCCAAATACAATCCAATGACAAGCCCAATAGGAACAAAGCATATAGTATAGCAGTAAGTTTGGCTACCTTGCTCCTTCAGTATTAACGACATGTATTTTATGTGTCTGGAGGTATTTGCATTGTAGTCCGTCCGTCCATATAGTCACTTATACTCTGGCTCAGGCTGATAAACTATGATAGAAGAGAATTTTTGAGAAGCTCTTAAAAAATTTTCAAATGAAAAATCGCTATGCATTAATTTGTGTGTAGTTTATTACCAGTAGTAGTGAGTTAGTTATGTTATTGTTGTGTGTAAGTTGCTCTTTATTGTTGTTTGCTTTTTGGCTGGGTTAGTCTTCCTCTTTTTCTTCATCTTCTCATCTGGGTACTGCTTGGTACTGCTTCTGCTTCTTCCTTTGCCTCTGCTGGTGACTGGTACTGGCAATGGTACTGGTGGTGATGGTGAGTTTTAGTCATGTTTTCTGCTTTAGTTACTTTAGTAGCTTGTAGTTGTAGTTGTTCTTGCTACTTGTTGTAAAGGACCTACTACTACACACACAATGTAGTCATAATCATGAGCATGAATTGTTTAAGTTTTGGAAAGAGTGCGATGGTATAGACTTAGAGCTCTGCTATCCTCTGCTCTCTGCATGTATTAGATTTGAATTTGGACATTCGGATTTGGCTTGTTTTAATATGGAATGGGAATACATGTGTCTTGTTCGAGTATGAGAGAGCTTCTTTAAGTTCATTATGATATGAGTCATATAGTCACTATGCTACAGCTACACTATTACTATGTATATAATAATAATACGGCTGCCGTCCCATAGTAATGATTCTCATCTTTTTGCGCTTTGTAATAATTTTTGTTTGTTTTATGAATCTCGCCTTGTTATACTCTATAATATGTATACCTGATATTATGTACTCCGTACAGTTTGACACTGACTATACGACTCGACTAGCACACTACCATACCACCGCCACCGCCTTATGTGTTTTTCCTTAGAAATCCTATGTAATTAAATGCATGCATTGGGACGGTAAAATCCTGTAGACTGTAGATTGTAGACGTGTGAGTGAGTGTCTGTGTATTTGTGCTGATGGAGTGCTAGAGCCAGAAGTGTAGTAATAGTTGAAATAGTCATGAATACTAAAATACAATGCACAATACAACCTAATACAAACATGCAAAAGTTAGATTTTAATGTTAAGAATGGGAATCACTATCAAGCTTTGGTTTTGGTTTCGGCTTTTGGGCTTGGGCTTAAATGCATGATGCATAAAGGTATGATCCATAATTATACACATGCCCCTATCAAGTATAAAGTAGGTACTAGAGCCATTCTTTAAAGATTGTGGATCGTAGAATTGAATTGTTCATTCATTATATCATTTGGAAGTAACGTACCCTATGCAAATAATCTACAAATAATTATACATATTTAAAATACTAGACGATTGCAAACGAGGACCAGAACCAGGACTCAGGACCAGCTGCCGTCGACTGTGTGTCGAATATGTCTACAGTCTACGCCTATGCATACAAAACAGTACGACGTGGTCCATGTTTCGTGTGTATAAAATGTTGGAAAGAAAGCAACTTTTAACTAAACCTATGGATGGAGTAAATTATGAATGTAGCTAGTTAAGGTTTTGCTTTGTTTTTTTTTTATTTCAGTTTTGTCAGTCTCATCTCATCATCGCATCGTCAGTCAGTGCTAATCGCGAGTAGAGTTTAAACCTACGTGATGATGATGGTACTACATTCAATTTCATATCAGAGTGCTCTCTGTCTTCTGTCCTTCTGTAATTGTCTTAGTTTTTTCCATTTTTTTTTCTTTTAGCATGTATTATCTATACCTTGGTATAGTAGGTAGGTACCTAGGTATGTTGTTGGATGATGGCTGATTATTTAGTGAGTGAGTGAGTACCTACCTATGCTATGTACGGATGGTGGTATGTCATGATGTGCGTGTAGCTTGCATGGGTATAGTGGTATAGAGTCGAGAATATTTTGTCTTTTTGTCAGGTCAGACTTGAGACAGGAGAAGAGAAAAGAGTGGGAGTAGTATTTTCCTGATGTCTCATGGTAAATGTGAGGCTGATAATGTTTGGGATGTGGTTGCCTCCTCTCTCTGTCTCTTTCTGTTTGCTCTCTTGGTGTGGATTCTATAGATACTTACCTATGTATGCTATCTAGGTAGGTACATGTAATTGTCCTAACGATAAGTATGTAATCTTGCTGAACACATTCGAAATTGAGGGTGAAGATATAGCATGTTGTATAGTTTTGAATTTGTATTTTGTTCAAAACTCCAATACTGAAAGCCTAAAAAGAAATGTGTGTGTGGCTATGTGTGTGTGTTTGTGTCTTGGAGACTTTATAAAACTTTTGAGTTTTCTCGTCTACATAAATCATTTGTCTTGAGAATGCCTAATCTAATGTTTTAACAAATTAAAATGTTCTGTCAATCCTTTTGTTCTTCCCTCCATTAACTAACAAGGTAACGAACCAACAACAGCAAGAAATCAAAATCACAAACAACAACAACAACAGCAACGGCGGCGACAGCCACGGCGACGAACGAACCAACTAACCAAAACCAAACTCGTTAAATTTAAAGCAATAGATTAAATCCTGATTCTCACTGATTTATTTTGTTTAAAACAGCTCGTTTTTCTGATATAATTATAATTATATAATCATGCGCTCACCACTCAAAAATTCAGCATTACTTGCTTACGGTAGGTAGGTAAGTAGGTGGTAGGAGGTACTACATACAGATGCTTCTCTGAATTTCTGTCTAAAAGTAAAGTATGTATGTATTGTGGTGAACTGCGACTGCCACTAAATTTTTTTTCTTTTACATTACGTACAAAATATCTGTTCAAGTGTAATTTTTCTGTGAAAAAATAATTCAATTCTCTTACTACTCTGACAATGAGCATTGAGTCTTGGGAATTTGAACACAACTTATTTGCATTATTTGCCATACAGTCATATATACGACCATATAATATACTAGAACCGTATAACCTTAAGTATTGAAAAATTGAAGGGAAGATCCCGCTGTGAGATAGTAAATGTATTTGACGCGTTACGTACGTAGTAAAGTACTTTTCTGGGAATTTGCAATACTTTTAGTAAAATACCTATTATGACTTTGATACATGTGACTTTTGGGCTTTGAGTAGGTATGTAGTACAAACATACATAATATATCAGTGCGGAGTGAGTGGAGTATAGGTAGGCTATGTCAGTAATATTATCTGCTTCTCGATCCAGATTATAGGACTAGTAGGAGTAGTAGTAGTAAGGTACGTATAGTAAATTGTTTTTCAAGATTTACATTAACCAGACTTGAGACTGGGAGGCATAAGGGCGGGATGGAAAGAGTACGGACGGACCAGCGAGACATTATTGTTGTGTCTGCCTGTATAATTATAAGTGTTGACGGATGTTTCAGCGAAATAAATTGATTGTTATACATTGTGCTGAGACTCAAATGAAATTCTGAAAGACTGAGAGACATTGGATTTCGCCTCAGCTTTTTAAATGTAGGTATCTTAAATTACAAGCACATAATATTATAGTAAGGTATACAAAAACAGAATTACAGATCCTGTAAATACAGACACAGGCACTATATAGAAATAAGACGCTACTGTTGCACACACTACATACATATACAGTGATATTTACAATACTACAGATTGTCTGTACCGCTTCTCTGTGTATTATCTGTATATGTACTCACACAGCTTTTAACTAAGTCTTGAATCTGGATCTCTCTGGATTGAAAATGGAAGTCTTGTTTTCATTGAACAAGTAAAGATAAGATTACGACAGTGAAATATTTCCTTATTATATTTTTCTTGAGGCAAAAACAGAAAGAAAAGACAGACAGGGGAAGAGTGGAGTATGTAGTGTGTATTTGTAGTGAGAGACGGAACTTCAAATTTAAATTCAAACTTTAACTTGCCCATTTATTTATATTATTATTACTATTTCGTAGTGTATGTAGTCATTTATAATATTACTTTTGAATAGATTTGCATCGAACCCATATGCTCTCTCTTGTCTCATTACCACTACGTTCCGCATCCTGTACTACACAACAGGACAGATATATTCCTCCCTCCTACTTATTACTTTTGCACTAGGAATTCTAATTCAACTCGCTACCTACCTAATATAATGCTAATGATTTAATACCGAGACCATATATACCGACATCGTATAGTCGTCGTCGACGACGACGACGAGCAAAAGTGTTGACTTGTGAATGACTTACCTCCGTTGTGATGTCCCTAGGCGTGCACGCTGACGTTTGCACACAGTCTAATAATTATTACACAAGTAGTAATAATATAGCATATACCTACTTGTGTGTAATACATGGAAATTGGAAGAGGGATTTATTGCAATTTAAAGTTTGCAGATTGAGGATAGATACATCTGTGTAGTACGAACTTACTTGTAATGAAGGAAGTCTAATGGTAAGCTACTACAGGCAGTGGCTCAGTTTAAGTTTTAGTTTTTAGTTAAGTGTACACAAAATAAATAGGAGTCCCAAACTTCATTCTACATTACAATGTGAGGATAAGGATAAAAGATACGAATATGAATACAAGGAGTAATTACTTATGATAGCATGGAGTATGGATAGTATAGAGTATGGAGCAGAGAGGTACCATTACATATTATGTAAATGTAGAATATAGAGGTAGTAGTAAGTAGGTAGTACAGCGAATGTCAGTCCGTGAGTGAGTGACGTAAATAGTATATGAACAAGTCCAACTAAAAGAATAAAAAAGAAGAAGAGAACCGCACTTATTATAATTCCTGTAGTGAACGTGAGTGGGCACGGAAAGTCCATTACATCTGCATAAATACACACTTAAAATTTTCCATGGAGTGTCTCTCTCCTCTAGTCTTTGTAATTCAGAATGAAATAAAATGAATGAATGTAAAAAGAGTGAGTGAGGGAGTGAGTGAGTGAAGTTTGCTTACCTAGTTTAGTTTAATTTCAGTCAGTCAGCCTTCTCATCTAATTCTCCTTCCAAACTTCCAACTTGTATGTTTGTAAATGTCTTATACAGTGGAGTGTCCTATGCATAATATATATATCGGCATATCGACAATCATCGACGGACAGTGACGATTATAAGCACCTACCACTACCACGTGTATGTTTACAATACCTACAGTAACCTACAGTTCCTTCTACGAATTTGGATATGGGAAAAGAAAAATAGAAAATAATGTATATAGTCAAATTCAAATTTTTGTGTGCCTCGCTATTTTTCTATATTAATAAGCTATAGGGGTTAGGCGGCTAGGAGCGAGATGATATAACCTGAAGTCTAGTTTTGTTTTACAAGTGCAACAAAAACCAAGAGGTAAAGTGTATTGTAGCTACCTGCAAATACATATTACAGCTGTCAAAATTACATTTGTATTTATTTTGAAAGAGTGTCGTAAAAAATGAAATGTTGTTACTGATTAGAATAGTATTATTATAAAAAGTTAGTATATTATGAGAATGGAGAACACCCAGATTTTGACTTTTAGAGTTTGCCTAGTATTATTTATGTTGTATTATAAGTACCTAGTATACTGTCGGGATACAAAGTCGAGATAGTGGAAAAGGTTTCCCCATCGATTAATAGTTCCCACCCATGGCATCCAAATTGCACTTGGTAGGCTCCGCCCACCAATGCTAAGGACCACCTTTCCCACTATCTCGACTTTGTATCCCGACAATAGGTCTATAGGCAGTTTCAGACTATACTCTGTATAGATGGAAACTTTGTGGATCTTGAAAGCAAAAACAAAATGACACGTATATGTAGGTATATTAGTATGTTTTGAAATTTATTTTTTCTTCAATGAATGTAAATTCCTTTATTCCTGTTACAAGATTTAAGTACTACGTAATATGAGTAGCGCTAATTGTTAGATATGAGGACAATATTTTAAATGTCATTTTAATATAGTAGTCAAGCGAGTGTAGATGCACTCAAACTAAAGAGGTCCCTATACATTATTAGGCATTAGGTATGTATGGGTCATTATAGTATTTATGTACAAACAATGCACAAGAATTACAAGTCCAACATGCAGCGTCCACTGCATACTGATATTCACATATTTCTTTGTAAGCCTGAGTATATACATAATCATATGCTGTATTATTTTATTTTATTGTATTATGTAGTGTGCGTTTTTAATTCTTATCTTTCGCCCTTGCATTCATTTTGATTTTCCTTTTGCCTCATTATTTCGTGCTAGTTGACCATAATGTGAACCTAAATCCAAATTCAAATTCAAGCAAGGAAAAAGTTTGCTCAGACTTTTATACTTGAGCTGAAGCTCACTGCACTCATAATATATTACTCATGTGACCAGTGCCAGTGCCAGTACCAGTGACCATTCATCGTATTAAACAGAAAATTCACAATAAAATCCTCTGTAGCAAGTTGTCGTCTACAATATGTCTACTTCTTTCTATTCCACTTATATGTGCGTGTCTGTTTCGTTTCACACAAGTCATGAGTAGTTTTAGTAGTTTAGGACGTAGGTTAGTGGTCCCAATGGTCTGGTCTGGTCCCAATTTCATGGTCTGGTCTGGTCCAACTTCCTCGGACCAGACCAGTGGTCTGGTCCGGATTTTTGGACCAGACCAGACCAGACCAGACCATTTGGACCACATTACTGAAAAAAAAATAATTAAACTTAATTATACGAAATACGCAGCTATAATTTTGAGTTTAAATGGATTTTTGAAACAACTTAGTACTTGGAAATATTTACATTCACAAAAAAGCAAATAATCTAAAAAAAATTAGGTTGTTTTAAGTTGATATGTTGTATTTTCAAAAAGTCAAATTTTTAATTTTCGGACCACAAGATAGTGGTCTGGTCTGGTCTGGTCCGAAAAATTCTGGTCTGGTCCAAAATCCTCGGACCAGACCAGACCAGACCAGGACCAGACCATATTTTGTGGTCCGGACCAGACCATTGGGACCACTAACGTAGGTTACGTAGGACTTGAGTAGTACCTTTTGCTCACATACGTCGGTACAATAATACCGGCAGTGACGGTCGTTTTCGTCGTCGTTGTTGTTATTGTCGTGGCCGTCGTCGACATCATCATGATTATGATCGTCAAGCTCTCTCTCTCTCTCTCTCTCATACATTTACTCTTGAGATTCGAGACCAAAAACAAAATCAATGGGAAATAAGAAAAACTTTGGGAAATAATATCAAATAAGAGAAGGCTGGAAGAGAACACACTATATAATATAACACAACCACTAGAAGCAGAACCAGAAGACAAGACCAACAAGTCTTGTACTCGGCGAAGCTCAAGTTGGACTTGGACTTGGAATTGGATTTCATTTGTGTATAGTGTAGGTCCTATGTTTAATATTGGTTTGGCATGGTTCTTTTGGTTTGGTTTGGTGTGGGACGTGGGACCTATGTTACGTTCTGTTAGGTTCTGGGCCAGTGTAAACTCTGGTTGTGGAGTTAATAGCATAGACACAAAGTTGAAGTCAAGTGAAATAACATAATATATGGTAACTTACTGGTTTATGTTGTTGTTACTCGCTCGCTCTGTACTACCTACTGCCACTGCACTCGTCCCAAGTCCCAAGCTATAGAACAAGAAAGAGTCAGAGAGACTCGGCCTGAGCCGGAGCTGCTTTATTACTCTGTATGAATATGAATACGGCTGTGTGTGTGTGTGTGTGTAAGAAAACTTTCGAGAGATTCTAGCATTCTAGTCCTTTCTTAGTTCAGGCTAAAGTATTGATATAATTATATACTATGTATATCTCTACATGACTTTTAACTTGGACCGCCGCCGTCACAATTTGTTTCACAAGTTTCAATTTGACTTTGTGTTTCATTTCCACGTCGGCTGGCTTGCTTGCTTAGTTTGAGTCTAGAGAGTTGAGCTGTGTACACATCATAGTTGATGTACCGTAAAGCTTCTCTTAGACTATTCCAAAATTTACCCTCGGCTCTAATAGAGATCCGGGCTGTATTAGAAACCCGGGCTCTATCCCAAATCGCTGATATTTGAATATAATGACAAGATTTAAAACTCTGACAGTTTATTGAAGTATAAGCTCACGAGTTGTACCAAGCTCGTCATGTGTAGTAAATTCCTGTTGGGTACTGGAAACCCATGCTCTACTAATAGAAGCTTTACGGTGGATTGAAGTGGAGAGTGTGGCCGTGGCGTGTTGTAGTTGCTGTAGTCTGTAATGTGTAGGTCTCTCCTCTCTCAGTCAGTCTTTTTGTATTTTGTATTATTGCATGGTGGGCATATCAAACTTCGAACTGCTCAAAGTTCGACTTCCAAGTTCGAACAACATTTAGTTTGTAGCCTTATAGCCCTGCAATGTTATAACGTCTCGCCATTCACTAGTACTTCTTGACTTTGAGAGTAAGTTCCCATAATACATAGCAATAATAATAATAATAATGATAGCAAAATGTATTGCATATTAGATCATACAATTTTGTGTAAGGTTGCTTTTCTCGGCTTTGGCTTCGGCTTTGGCTTGAGTTTGTATGCAGCCCATAATATGGTGTGTGAGTAGTGTTGGTGAAGAGTTGAAGAGTCTGGCTTGTATTATGGATTATCCATGTGCATGCATGGTGAGGGTCTCAAACTGTGTAGTTTTGGTTACAATATAATGTACCGTATTACTTCTAATAGAACCCGGGTCTCCAATAGACCCCGGGTCTCTATTACACAACGGGTCTAGCTGAGTATTTTGATGTACACCCCGGGTCTCCAATACACCACGGGTATTTAATGCACTGCGAGCCTGGTGCAACTCATATTTCAGCTTATATTTCAATACACTATCATATGGTGTAACGCTAAGCAATATTATAACTATGTTTTGGGCAATTGAAACGATTTTAGTGCCATTTACTGTCCCTTAATTTTTAAAATTACCCTTTGAGAGCGCTGATTTTAGGTATAACCCGGGTCTCTTATACAACCCGGGTCTCTAATACAACCCGGGTCGCGAGTCAAAGTTTGAAATATAACCCCGAGGTTCTATTAGAAGTAATACGGTAGGTACCTACTACTATATGGACTGTGTCTGACTCTGCTGTGCTATGGTTTGATGTTGATGGTGATGGAGTAAATAATAAGTTAAGCGACAAAAGGGAAAAAAAGAGAAGAAGGATGGATAATGGATGTAATGTAATATAATATAATCTAATATGTCAGGATAGGCTAACTAAATGCATATGTGTAAAGAGTAGAGAGTGAGTACCTCTCGTATATTTCGAATCTTGAATTCGAACTCGAACAAGTCCAAACTTCCAAACCCAACTCTCGAGTCCATAATATTATTACAAACTCAAATTATATTTCGTAGAATAGAGAGAATAGAAGCAGAGTATGTATTGTGTGTGTGTGTGTGTTCCACCTACCTATTTAATGTAAACCCTGTTGTTATTTTGGCTGCATGTGTGTGTGTGTGTGCTGTGTAGCTTTTGTATTTTATTCTTTTGCGTTTTGAGAATGAAATTTATTAAATCCTGATGGTTTTCGCGCGTAAAGAATTTCCATACTTTATCTTATCTCATCTCTCTCGGATGCAGGTGTTGTTCCGTATTTGCAAGTTTAACCTCTGTACTCTCCATTCTCCATGCATAGCTTTCTGCTTGCCGTCAAGCTCCTTCGCTTCGTTCCTTGTTTAGAGCTCCTACGGCGTTGTATACACTCTGACCTGTATAACATAATATACAGGCACAAGACATAATGCGTAGAAATATTTAATATGCTTTAGCGAGGCCAAAAATACTAAACTTAAATTGTAAATAGAAGTGCAGCTAAATCAACTGGCCCTTTATTAGTTGGTTGGATTTTGGATTTGTATTCCATATTAGTGTTAGTCATGAGATTTTAGTACTGTTTTGAAGATGGAGAAGTTAAACAGAGAATACAAATGCTGACTGAACTGAACAGAAGTGATTAGACGCAGACCTATGAAAAGTAAATGTGTGATTTCTATTATAGAATAGTATTAAAGGAAGTTGATTCTGATTTTCAAGAGTTATACGTTGCTGATAAAATGATCATAATATATTAATTAGGCATTAAATAAATTCAGTAGGAGTAAGGTAGTATACATAGTAAGCACACTACATAGGCATTATCTTTCTTTTCATCCCATTCGTACATTGTTAATCTACAACTACAAGTGTTTCCTTTGTATGCTTGTGTGGAGCGACAGCGGCTGGAGCACATCAATACTCACAAAATTAAAATATTTACAAAGTAACACATCTTACTTAGAAGTTGAGAGCATGAAATATGGATGTGGGTAGTGTAGACGTAGTCAACATACGCATACATATTAAATAAAAATATTAAAATAGCATAATATTTGAGAACGAGTCGAATCTCATATATGAATGAGTTACATGCATCTCTGTGTACTGTGTGTATGAACCTAATGGACTGGATGGACATTCAGTGCATCATCGTCGTAGATTCTATGTAGATTATGAGCATACCAGTACCAGCACCAGTACTAGTCAGTAGAGTATTTTATAGAGTTCGTTCGTGTTTCGAGCTCTGACACATCTGATCTGACGATGAGTTTGGACGTTGTGGAGTTGGAGCTTGTGCTGTGTATATTATGTAGATGTGTGTGTACGGCGTACGGTGTAATTTTGCTCTCTGTTGTGCTCTGTGTTATGTAGGTACTAGAGGTGAGATAGAGAAGATAAAGATTAAGATTAGAGGTAGTAAGTTAAGAGCACGTTGTAAAGAGGTACCTCGTCTCTCTTATCACTTTTTGTTCCATGCTCAAATATGTTCGGCTCAATGTTAATAGTTTCACTCCTCTATCCGAGTGTTTAGTGTATATCTCTCACAGGGAATGTGTACTCCTTCATCGTAGACTCTCCTGCTTTATAGTGTGTTGTGTGTGCGTACTTTATTTAATTTTATTAAAATTAATATACTCACCGCACCGAGGAGGAGTGCGAGTGTAGGAGCAGAGCAGAGAGTCATGCTTTTATCATAGTGTAGGCTGACTTGTGACCGTTTTTCTACGAAATCTCATGTAATCTAATGTAGGTAATTTATAAATGCATTGTACCTTAGATATAAATGGTTTTGTAGATTTTATAATGGACCAAGTACCGAAGTACGAGGGAAGGATAAGGATATAATATAGGTATAGATAAATAGTCCTATAGTCGTTCTCTCTCGTTCTCGTTAATATAATTATAGCAAGCTTATTATAGGCACTAGGCAGAGTACTGTACTCTATTATGTGCATAAGTATAATGTGCGTTTGTCTATTTATCTATTTAAAATTTAATATCAACTCTTGGATATTATTATATGTTATAAGCACTGACTGAAGTACTGGTGCGATGAGTTAGTTGGTTAGTTAGCTAGTTGGGGAAGTGCCTATCTAATAAGGATAAGTACGTAGTATATGTATAGGTATGTACTACACAAGTTTTCTCCCATGTCTATATGCCTCATGCCTATATGGACTATGAATCATCATCATCATCATTCTCTCCATTCCATTGCATTGCATTCATTACACAGGAACGAAGGAGAACGACGAACGGCCGGACTTGATGCTCGTGTTAATGTTTTTTAATGTTAACTTCTTGAAGCTTTGAATTTGTGAAGCACTTTATGTAATGTAATCGTAGTAGTAATAAGTAATAGTGAAGTGTATGCATACTACACTTCACCATGTTGAGTCTATACAGTAGAGATATACTCATAGTAGGTGGTACCTTATGTCTTGGTCTAGTCTCGTCTCGCGTTGGTTTAATGGAGGGAATGAAGGATTTTTATCTCGCATTAATAATATTTTTAGCTATACATATTACACCATTTACGTGAACATGTGAGGTTATAAAATACGAGAGAAGGTGGTAGTAGTAGCTATGGTTGTAGTTGTAGTAGGTAGGTACCTAGGTAAGGGTTTGGGTCTTTGGGTTTGCCTTTTGCCTTGGCACAATATATAATAATATGGTGTTATGTTGGGTAGTGTATACAGGAGAGAGATAGCTTGAGTATGATGATTAGATTTTACTCATTCTTAAATATTGTCAAGATTTTTGCATAGCATGGAAATTAGAATAAAGAATTAGGATTCTTTGAATCGATAGAATAGTTTAGGATTACTGCAGGGTAGGATGGGGCATAGCCGTGCTGGTTCTGGTTCTACGTATAGAATTGCATCACCTTCTTTAAGCATGAGTCACCAAATAGATTTTCCTTCTTCAACAAAAAATAATAATATTAATATTTTCCATTCTCCCCTGTTACTTGTACAGACAGATGTATTATTAAAATATTAATAATAATATTATCATCATCTCCTGGTGGTAGGTTACGTGTATTGTTAAGCAATCTTCTGGTCCTGGTCCTGGTTCTAGTTCCTAGTTAATAGCTTATGTGGTTACTCGCTGTCATATTATATTGTTAGTGTATTTGGACTTGCACTTGCACTTGGGCCGGTCCCAGTCCCAGCGCAGCCCCAGTCGCCAGTGCCAGTACATCATCATCCCTATCATCATATGTTTGAACTTTTTCTTACCTATATTATGCTGCCACAGCCACATCCGTGTTTCAGAGATCTCAGTAATCCGAACCAATCTGAGAGTTTGAGGGTGAAACTTTGTGTTAGAGTGTGTAGTTGGATTTGGACTTTGAATTTGTGTTTTACATAAAAGTACTTCAAGTTTGCTCAGATTTTGAACTATTGTACCTACATCCCATTGTACTACATACATTATTGTAAGTGTGGTACTGGTAATTTTGTGAGTTTGAGAATTTTCAAATTTATTATGTTATAAGTTGTCTGCTGAACTGAACTCGAACTGAAGTTTTTTCTTCCCTATGTGCAAAATGATTAGAGAGTACGTCAGGTCTGAGTGAGTGGATTCCAATTCTTATACAGATACAAGTTAGTTAAAGCCATCACTATGTAGAGCCGACGCTTACACTAGTTGTCGTCGTCGTCGTCGTCCTCAGTGGAGCCGAAATTGATGTGGAAGTGGAGTGAGGTTATAATATTATTATGTGTGAAAAAAATTAAAATCTACAAATTATCAAACTCAATGGATATATTATATTATAGAATATGGAATGAACTCTCTCTCTCTCTCTCTCTCTCTCTCTCTCTCTCTCTCTCTCGCTGTCTGTCCTGTCGCTCGAGAACTTATTCGTCTTTGCCGTATAGATTTTCTGATCCTGATCCTGTTGCTGTTGCTGTCCTGTTTCTTTTCTGTACTCCTGACTGTCGACGACTCTTCTTCTCTTCTCTTCTCATCTCATCTCTTATCCATCCTCACTATACTACTTCTCATTTACAATTTCATTGGATTTTTGAGGAGTGCAAAAGTAAATGGGAAAGCAATTGCAATAAAGGTTCAAACTCTCCGGCGTCAAATGTGATTTCATAATGTACTGTACATTTCATAATATATAATGTGTGTGTGTAAGTAGGTAGGTACCTAGGTACATAGGAATACATAAAACAGGGTCTGTCGTGTAGTTCGTAGTGGAAGTCAAAGTGAAGCCATTACTCCATATTATATGAGCTCCATAACTTGCACTGTACGACGTTTTGCATTTCTTGACAAAGTATGAAGTTTTTAAAGTTAAAGTTAAAATTGCAAGCTCAGACATAATAACACTTGAGTATCTATAGGTAACTCTCTCCCCGTCCCGTCGGTGCATAACATAGGATGTATGTATCAGTAGTCAGTAGGGTATTGGTATAGTATGGTATGATATTGGTTTGTAGATTTGGAGGGTTAAAGCGTGAGAGATAGAGGGAAAGAGAGAGATAGCGAAAGGTCTCAAGTGTTCTTCTTGACAAGTTGGCAATTTATTGGTTTTTGTTTTAAAATCCCAATCTTGGGCTTTATGTATTTCTTCCTCGTTCCTCGCTCATCATTATTCCTTATGTAATTGCAATGCGGGGAGAGAAATAGAGCTACGGTAGATGAGTATGGAGACAGTATTGTGTTTAGATATTTTCTAGCATACTCATCCTGCTCCTGCGGTTCCTGTCGTCTGTCTACTGTTGTACTTTACTTTGTCTCAAGTATGTAGTATGTGTATGTGAGTAGTCTGGCCTGGGCTGGAGATCTCTGTCTGTAAATATCCGTAAGCTTGATGAGAATGCGAATGGTGATGGTGATGGCGATGGCGATGGTGATGGTGATGGGGATGTTGAAAAGTGGGGAAAGAGTGAAACAGACAATGGAATGAGACAGATACTCTAAACGTCGAAACATTCTTCACATTTATGGACATGTATATATAATAATTATCATATAAGAGAGAAGAGTTACCAATCTACCTACCTACCTACCTATCTACAATGTATGCAGATATATAGACATATATATGTTTCCGAAGGATGTGTACAATATTCACGTAATGTAAAGTAAAGATAGATGAGGAATATCTTCCAAAATGCTCAAGTTGTTTTAATTGGGACGGTAACAGGGAAATGAGAAGAGCGCTTCGCTACAGTCAGAGTATGAGTGTAAAAGAGTTGTTGAAGGAAGAAATTCGAGACGATGCGCGATGCGATGAGAATTCAACTTAGAAAATAAGTATGGATTAGGCATATAGGTAGGTTATAATATTATATGCTACAACTTTTTAGTATTGTGTTTGTGATGTGGAGTTGACTTCTTGGTTGAAATTGAAAGATAATATTATGTGTTGGCCCGTACTGCCTACTGTCAGTGTGCAGTAAGGAGTATAGACAACATACAGTATAAATATATTTATATAATTATTACGATATATTATATTTGCTTGAGTTTCTTGTGTATAATATTCTTATGTTGTGAGTGAGTGTATCTCTCCCTGCCCAGTCTCCAGTGTATCTACTTACCTACCTTTTACATTTGCAGGCTTCTTGGTCTTGCTCTTGCTTTTGGTCTTGGTCTTGGGTCTTGGTGGTGAATGGAGGTTATATATCTGTATTTGCGGTTGCGTCACGACAGTCACATTTTTTTTGTCTAAAGCTATTATTCAATTTCAAGATTCTCTCTAAAGTGTCTTTGTTTGTATTTTTGTTTTTCGTATCGTTTCGTTTTCAAGCTCGAGATCGGCTAGAGATGGAGAGGTATGGGTCTGGGAAATAGGCAGGGAGAAGTATGTAGGTGGTTGTTAGTATTACATAGTTAGTTTGTCTTTATATATAGCTTTTTTTCATGCTATAGGACTGAACTGCAACTGGGAACTGACACTGACAGTGCAGTCAGTATCCGTGGTGGCCACCATACTTAACACATCGTAATATCTCTTCGTTCTTCGTTTATATACGTTGAGATAGATTAAGTGAGTATATGAGATAGACTCTGACTACTTATATGTACATAGTGGAAACTTTAATATATACAAGGGGGACTCAGCTCTATAGCTGTGGCTGTATGGTTTTATTTGGTGAAAGAAGAACGAACGCCGAAAGAACGGGTTAGTCTAACAATAAGTTTGTCGCCTTTTGTATTTGTAATATGCGGAAAGGGAAGAGGAGCTATATAGCGGTATTTGTATTTCGTAGGCATTTTCGAGACTGTTGACTAGTTTGTAGAGAATCTTATTTCACTTTGTGGTTATGTGTGAGTAATTGCTTTATCGTTATCACATAATTTATTGAAACGTTTAAAATAAAGTTATTTGCGAATTTGTTCGTCTGTCTCTTTCCTCTATTGTCATTGTCATTGTGTTGGTTCGTTCACGTTGGAGGCAGTGCTACATACGCGTTTTTTTTTAACTTGTTCTTCCAAAATATATGTAGTAGGATTTTGAATTATATTTTATTTAAAAACTAACAAGTACAATCATCATGAGCTGTGTTTTGTTTTCAAGCAAGACTCAACACTGCTTTTTAATTTTTGTAAAAAGAGCAAAAAAAATGTGCATAAATAAAAAATAAGCAGATTTATTTTTTAAAGAGTTGTGTCACAAGCGATATTTTTCCAATTCAAAAGGAAGTATCTAAATTGAAAGTTTGGCTTTAAAAAATATACAGATAGAGTATTTCGAACCTTTAGTAACATTGGGTGTAGTTTGCCTTTGTAGTATTGTCTCTCCTTGGGAGTTTTTTGGAGTCATTGCAGTCAACAACTAGAAGCTACAATTGACTGGACTTGACAGCACAGTACACAGTGCACAGCACAGATGTTGTGTAACTGTCATAGATAGGTAGGTGTACCTTGGTTCTGGTTCCGATCTGGTGAGCGATATGAGGGAACTGAAAGAGATTGATTTGTCACTTGTCAGCGAATAAATAGGGATTGAAATTATTATATGATTTTTACAGTTTAATCATCCCTCGTGTGGTGATCTAGCTCTGTTTCTTTTTCTATATAATATAGTGTCATCCCGCATCGTCATCGTAATATCCTATCCAAATCAACTTTCCTTTAGCTATCATTATCGTTTTCGGAATCATATATATAATCCCATTCGACACGATCATGTGTTTCGATATCATTTCGAGAATCGACAGTGTGTATACAATATATTTGCAAGTAAAACTATATAGGAAATTAGAAACAAATGCGGAGAGCCGGTGTGCCGAGTGCCGAGTAAGTATAAAATATACTATAACTATATAGTAGTACATTTACACACAAAGGGATATATGGGTTCTCGTCTCTGTTTTCATCTGATCTGATAATTGGATCGATTATTTACGAACCTCGTCACGTCCATGTGTCTCCCCCACACACCCCTCCTTTCAGATGAACGTGCTTTGTAGGTATGTACTACCATAGTACCTACCTCACATAGGTGACTTTGATTCTCTTCCCTTTTGCTTGCCGTTGTCGCTGTCCCATTCTAAATGCATAAAGTGTGTAATTTGATCATTAAAGTCATACCGCTAGAGCACATATATACAATCCTATAAATTATCATTATCGTTATCGTTAATACGGTCGTAGTAAACTATTCATATTTGATAGCGCCTTCCTTATATTGTCTCTTCTGTCTTCTCCGATGGTTATGGTTTTGCTATTATTTCAAATTCCATTTCAAATTTGAAATCACACAGTCCACCGCGCGGTCTCTTGTGATTTGGGTGAGTGAGTGTGAGTTTGAAGGAGCAAATTAGCGTAGGAGGAACGAGTGTGCAATATGTCTGTTGTGGTTGTTTGTGATTGTTTGTATATAGTGTTGCGCTGCACTGTTGACTGTGTAGCTGTTCGCGGTAGGTACTTGCATTTGATGCTGTTGCTGGTCTGGTATGGTGGTTCTTCGTGGTTCGTGGTTCATTTTATTTATAAATCCAAATTCTTTTGAAAATATATAACATGGACAGGGGTGGAATATTTTGTGATAAGAGAATCTGAGTCATTGTTTTTAGTATGTGTAGTAAGCTAAGAAAATTTGGCATAAAAATTAATAATTTTATAATGTTATTTCTTTGTTTTTCAGACTAGTTCTGCCACCACGTGGTTTGGTTGTGGTACGTAGACTAACTGGAAACACGACCTGGACAACTACAACGAAGTCGATTGCTATTGCTAATTGCTACTGCTGGACAAAAAAAGATACAGAAAATACTACCTTAATAATTATATTATGTTATTATTATTAAACTGAAACTGGAAATTTTAGTGGCCATTTTGGAAGAAGGTACAAATTTCAAAAAATTGAAAATTATATAGAAGATGTTAATTCAGTGCTCTAGTATATAAAACAATCCTACTTCTTCGAATCGATAACGAATCCGAAATAACAAACAACGCATGCTGTAGATATATACAAAAATCAAAACAAACAAATGAAGAAAAACTCTCTCAAAGAGAGGTCAAGAATTTGAATATTGAAGAAAACTGTAATCTCTGTTGTTTTGAAGTTTTCTGAGCTGAATACTGAAAGTTAATACAAGATAATTTAGAATTATGCCTGGAATTCTACTACAACTACCTTTACTACTACTCCTCCTACCCACAGTCCGTCAAAGTGACCATTACGTGTCATTGTATTGACCGTCCAACCCAGTAGTTCAGTCTATCTTGTTACTGCTCTCATGGGACGACGGAAAGCCGCCGATTCAGCTAATAATGGTGAGCTTATTACTATTCCTGTATAGTATCCTTACCTGTTCTTATATGCCATAAAACTTAATTGTATCTTAAATATATATTGACATGCTTGTGCAATGCTACTATTACTATATAGTAACGTATAGTCGGGACTTGTTTTAATTCAACCACTGTTGTTCATTTTATTATAATGATGTTTTGCTATTCTTTTAACTCATCTCTGTGTGGCGGGATGGAGGACTAACTACTGGAATTGAGACATAGTTTTCTTATTAATCATCTATAATTATATAGGGAACGACTAATAACTAATTTTGACTTGTAAGGAACATTGAACATAAATTTATTATTTGCCGGAGGCTGAGAGAATACAAATTAGTTATACTTTTTCACCTACTTAACTTGTTTAAATGTATATTATTTTTTTAATGACTAGATTATTGTTAGTTTTGTGTGAAAAAAGTAAGAAATCAAAAATTGAGTTGTATTTTTTTCATTGGATCATTAGTATAGGTAGTAAGTATGTGAATTTTAGAAAATGAGTTGTATTTACTGGACGCTAATAGGTAATTATTAAACAAAGTAACTACAAAATACAAATAGTTATTGACATAATATTTTTGAAACTATACATCGGTATTGCTACTATCACTGCAGGTCTACTCGGTTCGATATCGATGCAAGTTAGACCTACGCTTATATGGGATGATAGTTTACGTTTATGCTAACAAAAAATGTGTGTGCAATTAAAATTAAATAGTTTCATTCTTTTACTCTTGAAACATCAAAACTCAAAAGTTGTAAATTGTAAAAGTTTGAATGATTGAACTGTTGTTTACGGAACGTTGTCTACATTCGTCATGTTATGCTTTACGTTCAAAAATAATGATAATAATCATAATTCATGTAGGTTTGTTTCATAGTCGTAATCATACTCTCGTACTTTGGTCTCATTGGTGTCTCTGTTTGTAAATTTGTTGTAAGTTTGTTTGTACATTCTTCAAAGTTGTTGGTTGTAAAAGTGTGAGTGTATCGTATGAAAACTTACGTAGCAAAAGATCATCCTCAAGCTAAAGTTAAAGTTAAAGCATAATAGCTAAGAGTAAGTATAGTCATTAGGCACCAACAACCAGGACCATGTAGAATTTTTGTACAGTTTAAGATTTAGTGTGGAGAAAATAAAGAGAAAAAAAATCAAAGCACAAAAAAAGGAGACTTGCTAACCGAAGTCAAGTCAAAGCAAATGTTACAGCTTTAAAGTAAAAGCAAAATTACATTCATGTATGTCTACGTTGTATGTTGTGGTTTCCTCTTGTAAATTTTCATGTTATTATTATTGTCAATTTGAGATTGGGTATGGGAATGAAAAATTGTGGAGAATCAGGAACTTTAAGTATTTTGTTCATTTTTTTGTGCATGAGTGTGTGGAGTCTCTCTGCAAACAGTTTATAGTTTTATACTTAATACATTATACAGCTAGCAATAGTTTATACAATTGTGTGTGTGTGTGTGTACATCAAGTTTATGAGCACCTCTCATGTAGAAATAGTAGTGTAAGAGAGTGAAATATGTAAGTAGGGATAGATGTGTGTGTATATAGACTAATATAATATAAGATAGTTGAGTTTGTTTGGGAGGCTATGTAATAGTAATTGCATGTTATTCTAGCATCTTGCAATCTAACCTTATCCGGTGAGTCAGCATGAGCTTCAAACTTTGAAACATCCCCACATAACATCAGCAATTGCAATAAACATGAAGCAGAACATTACCCACTTTAACTTCTTTCAGTATATTTCAGTTCTTTCTCATTTTTATACATTCTGAATCCTCAATGTTTGACTAGTAGTTTGTAGTTTTGTTTGTGTAGTGAAATTTAAGTTCTTCAAAATCCAAAATGTAGTATATCTAAATGTCGACATCGACATCAATGTGTGTCGACTCTTACTTTACTGTATCCGTAATGTATATTTTGTATGTATGTGTATACTGTAACCTCTAATTCGAATTCTAATTCTGTTGTTTTGTTGTGTGTTGTTCTAGCAGCGCGTGATGTGGAGACGGAAACGAGACGGAAGCTTCGTGGTGGGGTGAATAAAACTCCGCCTCGAAGAGGTGCTGCAACACGAGGAAATAATCGAAAACAACAGCAAAGCCCAGCACCATCTCTTCCACTGCCACCACCTCCTCCACCACCACCACCACGACCATCTTCAGCATCCTCAGCAGCAGCAGCATCCACAACAACACCGTCCTCTTCAACATCATCAGGAGTGTCATCTGGAGCTGGAGGATCATCAGGAGGACCGCCATGCACATCCACGCCGTCATTGTCATCCTTAGTTCAGGAATTCCCTGAGACGACAAATCCTAATGCGAGCGTTAATGGAGTTGGTCTGGGTAGTGGGAGTAGTTGTTCCAAGCTGGATGAAAAATCGAGCCATCTAAATCAGGTCTGACTGTCTATTTTTCTCTTTTAACAAAAGAATTTACGAATTTATATCCCTGCATCCCATCCGCATCCTCATCTTCAACTACACGGATAATATACCATGTGTGAGAGAGCCTGTCTTGTTTTGTCTTAAATGTCTCCTCTCTGTGTACTCGTCCTGCTAGAATTAGAAAGGTAGTTGTTCGTTTCAATTTCAATCCAATGTGACGGTCGCTCTGTCGGTTCGTTTCGTAGTTTGGTTCATTTGTGGTCTCTAGAGTTTGATTTCGGAGAAACACATGTAGGCATGTACATGCATGCCGTTGATTACTATTTTATCAGTAGTGTGGAGATGGATGCCAAACCAAGGGAAGGATGATAGGAGCCACACAGTCAGGAAATAGCAATAGGACTACCTACCTACATGCATAGTACTTCAGTCAGGCCACATTTACTTGGAGGTTCATGTATCTGACTGATCTGAAGTAGGCAATACATTTGACATAGACATTGTCCCTACTACTCCCTTCTCTCTTGGATGTGCTGTCATGAATTGGCATTGACTTGTATCTGTATACCGTGCCATGCCATAATAATATCACGGTGAAGTGAGGCTAGAAGTCGACGTAGTAGACAAAGTATACATCTAGAAAAAAAAAGATATGCTTAAAAATACTCTGAAAACTCTAAAAACAAAAGAGATTGAATGAGACATTTTTTATTATCCTCATGTTATGGCATGATGGTGTAGACGTTAACGAAGGTATTCATGTTGTTTAATGGTCTCCACTCTCGCAAGTCTTTCATTTCAACTTTGAAAACTCACTGTGATATTTAATGTGTTTTCACGTTGTTGGGACTCTTTCCGTACTCTCTTGTGTACATACTCCTTGGCGTTCCGTTGGGAGTGATAGTCAAGAGTGGAGCAAGCTATGTTATGAAGGAGAGATGAGAAAGGGAAGAAAAAAAAGTATGAAAAATATGCTTGCTTACTTATTTTACACTTTAGTTCGATGAATTCTCGTTCTCGTATCAGTCCATTATAAGCTCTCCACATAGGATGGATGTATACTCTACATTATATATGAAAATACAGATGTGATGTAGGTACTTACATTGGACATTATTCCATGGTTTCGTATGGGGTTGGCTTGTGTATGGCATGGTTTCATGTCATGACATGAGCGTTAAAGGTAGGAGGTCTTGTAGCTTTTTATCTTAGTCCTCTCTCTATCTCTCAAAAGTTTCCAAGTCGGAGTAAAGTAAAACTGATGTTTTGTGAAACGAGGACGAATGAGTAGAAGTAGAATGGTAGAATGTAGAAGAAGGAGATAGAGTGAAGTGTGTGTATAGAGATGAGCCAGACAGTTCTTTTGTGGCAAATGGTAAAATATTTTAAAATCATTTCGTTTTGTCGTTTTCATCGTTATAGTCTCTTGTTTGACTTATATATTTCTCTTTGAACCACATACTTTTTTTTACACACTTCCACAAAATTACTGTATGCTGATATTGCTAAAATACTCTGCAGAGACCCCATGTACCTACCAAGTTGCCAAGCTATTGATATTTGCAGTAGTTAATGGGTAGCTACACTGAAATAGTAGTGCGAGTATAATACAAGAAGTGTAGTCATAGTACTATTATTTATACAAGTTTTTTAAAGTTTAGATTATATTATAGTAAACTGGTTGTGTGCAGATAGTACTACTACAGTCAGTCAGTGTGTAGTGTGTTGTAAACGTAAAGCGTGAAACAGATAGTACTGGTACAATTTATTTTTAGGCATCATTCATCGGTTCTGTGCAAAATGTGATTTGATAGTGAGTAATGGTATTTTCCTATGAACCAAAGGGGCTATACTTGCATTTGCTAAGTATATAACTTGCTTTAGTTTTGGTGAGCTACGGATTAAGGATGTATTTGTAAATACAGCTATCACTAATCGCTATGTTATGCAGTATATTTGTGCTCTTGTAATACATAATAGGATTTTAGCTTTATCTTGAATGTTCAGTGGCTTCATTAAGATTGAGAGACAAGTCCCAGTTTGCTACTATTTGGTGGATAGATGCTAGCTAGACGAAGAGAGAGTAGAAGAGTATGTGTGTTTTGTGTTCTGGCGATGACGGCCGATTGCTATTGCTAAAACTGTGCAAAAATATTAGAATTTCGGAAATTATTTACTTTAAATTTTTTTTACTGTTTGGAATTTTGATGATAATAATTAGTGTCTATGGAGCACTCATCATGTACATGTGTCGTACACATACCTAAAAGTATGTAGATGCTTACTACAGTTGTACAAGTTAAAGGTACACAGGCGGCTAGTAACTTTCAATTTGTTCAAATGTCTTATCGCAAAAGTTGAAATTTCAAAACTCAAAAAGAATTATAATGAGCTTGTGAATAATGGATGGAAGGAAACTGTCGACAAAAATGTTGAAAATATATTATAGGAAGGAAACAATAAATATGCATGTGTTACTGAAGCGTAATTCTAAACTTACGCTTACGCTTTTTTAAGCTAAACTTAACCGACGGGGTATACATACTTTGTACGTAGCACCTACATTTGCCGTTCCTTCAAAGCAGTAATAATATTTAGTACAAGAAGTGTCCCAGGAAAACCTGGAACAGTGGGCTAACTTTGGCCCATTATAAAATATATGGAATGGCTATCCAACCACTTTGTCCAACTGAAATCTTCCGGCCCAATGCCTGGTTTCAGTTGTGACGGCCATTGCTGCGCCTGAGTTCTGCTGTGGATAAATGAACGAAGGCCGTAACCTGGCGTTTCTCTGGTTGTACGTATGCTTGTAGTAACTAATGCCAGCGTTCATCCGCTTGCCGGTCGCTTCATTGGAACCACGGCATATCTCTGGTCGTATGCATTCTTATAATAATTATGCCAGCCTTCACCCGCTTCATGCGAGCTACGGCGTTTCCCTTCATAATGCAGGCTGTTTGCCGATAAATATACTTAATATCTGTAATAACGCTTGCTATTAAAACAAGCCATAAATGTGACAGGCATTTTCATAACATATAAGCAGCATCTAGCACGGGAAAAATTGCATAGTTAGTTAATGGAAGTAGTCAACACAAGCAACGAAGTAGCAAAGTTTTTCATAATTTGGAAATACATGGTTAAATAACTTCAGTGAAGGATATTATTCGTATCCTTCTATTCATTACTAGAAGCAAATCCGTGTCCTTCCAGTTTCACTGAGAAACAAAACCGTTTTCGTCCGTTTTCTTTATTGTGGATGAAAGAAAACAGTTTTGCTTTTCGATAAAATTGGAAGCATATGGATTAACTTTCAGCAATAAATGGAAGGACATGAATTTCATTTTTCATCGAAGATAACCAGTTATATTAGGACACGGAAGATATGTTGCTAATCTGGGAAGTAACAACTTCAGAGTTATGTCAGTTATGTACCACTGACTAAGTTTTTAAATATAGATTTATTCTTTTCTGTAGGTAATTGTTGGGTAGTAAATAGTAATACAATGATTAAAAAATTCTCTAATTTATTAAAACTATTAGTAAATGCGCTAATGATAGTTGAAAACTTCTCACAATTTCACTAACTTCGTGGCTTGAATATTTCTTCTGACATTGAAATATAAGTCAGGCAGGATCGTGATGACGAGAAAGACTGACACTTAACAATGGCGCTCATAATTTCTCTAATCGTCATCTCTGATAAATGCCGGCGTTGGTCCGGAGTTGGGAATCAAGTATTCTGCCGAGCTGCTTCTCACATATATATTGCCCTAATACGGCCAGAGTTAAATTTTGATGCTCTCCCGTACTTTGGTAAACACCTAACTTGCCAGGCTCCGCCCTGCACTCAAATGAGTGCACCGGGCCAACTCCGTAAAATTAGTATGGAGAGGTACAGGCCCCTTGTGTTTGCTTTTTGTGCATAAAAAATGTAAGCCGGGGAATAATCATTTTTGCAAATAGTGCCTTGATTCAACTCCGCCGGACCTCCCAGATATTTCCCGAGATAAAACCACTGATCGGTTTTTCCTGGTATTTGTAATGATATGCACTGCATTTTAAATAGCAGTAGCAGTAATTATAGGATCATATCATTGTAGAATGTGTAAAAGGAGAGGCTTGAAACCGAAATGAGCTTTATTATTGGGATGAAAAATAGGGATGTATAATTTTACCTATTTATATATAATTCATAAAATGTGTTTACAAATTAGTGAGCTCATATTTAATAGTGTTAGTTCACGACAAAAGCCTACTACGATGTCATAAAATTATTATTCTACGTGGGTATATTATTATGTGGATATTGACATGCGTGGTAGTGCACATTTTTATAATTAATAATATTAAGATACAATACGTATTATTATTAGTGAATTAATTTGTATTGGAATGGGAACCTAATTCATGTTCAGTATTGCCCATATGAAGTCATTTCCACAATTCTATTATCAAGACTGGCTCATCGTAATATTCTTTTAGATTTCATAAGCGTGTGTTTGTAATTTTTTATTTATTGATTGGTTTCTTGTGTAGCATTCTAGCACCGTTGATTCAGCTTGCTTATTATGTAACTAAACTGAAACATCGTAAACGTTGCCATTACACTGACAAGCAAACCACTTTCGATCGTTGATGTCTAGGGATCTAGGAAAAGTCAGTAATAAAAAATCGTTGGACCTTAGTAAGAACAATTAGCCGATTGAGACATATTTCTTCAATATCTTTTGAACCAAAAATTTAAAAATTCCAGAAATTGCTTTTTAGAAAATAGTTTGAAGATTACAAAATTTTAAGTGTAATTAAAATCGGACACAAACTGCTACAGCGTGAAAAAATTTAAAATATTCGGTTTGTTTGAATTTTAGCGGGATGCTGTTAGCATGCCGCACAAAATGCGATCAAGTTAATCACACTATTAGTTCTTAGTAAGGTCCAGAGAAACGTTTTAAAATAACTTTTCCCAAATCCTTAGACATCATAGTAAGTGGTTTGATTGTGAATTGAACTTTTCGAAAAAAGATAAACGCTTGAAATCAAAAACTTAACTAATTAAGTTAATACGGGAAAGGAAGTTAAGCAATTTAAGTTGTGATGTGAGATTGAGGAAGTATATAATATATATTATGCATAACCTATACCCTATAGTTACAATAAACTATAGAGGAACAAATTGTTAAGCAATGCTGTGTCTTAAATCTGTATATTATTTTCCTCGAGCTCATGAGCTGCTCGTAAGAACGTCTTCGTTTTCAACTTTATACGCCATAAAGAAGGCTACACTACTTTTTCAGAGACACTAGGTTATTTAATTGCAGCACATAGTTACTCATTTTCCCTGCCTATGGTAAAAAAATATTGTTTTCTTGCACTTAATTATTTTTTCAAATTTGTTTTCTTATTTCCTGGAAAGTTTCAATATATTATTATGTATGTTTAGAATTTACAATACATGCTTAAATGTAAATAAATAAATATACACTAGTAATTATAAGTAGCCATGATAAACTACTGACAAGCTTGGTGTAGGCTAGGAAATGATTACTGGATTATGGGTGTAGGTTAGGGAACCAGAAATATTTATTTAGCCTGCCCCTAATAATATATTAATTACATATTATATATGTTGTATGAACAATATATAGGTAGTTCGGTGTTTGTAAGTTGTGAAAAAAATTCCCTAAACCCAGTATCAGCTTTAAAATAGAGAGGATTCCGTAAATGTAAAGTGGCTGTTATATAATTAGGTTACATAATATGTAATATTATATAAATACCTTATATCATTATTCCTTGTCTACTTACTATAAACTGAAGATGCCGCGCCGCACCGATGCTTTAATTTTTATTCAAACGTATAAAAGATTTACACGCTTGATAATTCTGCCGTGTTAGTTTTTGTTTGCTTTTTAATAATCATTACTAAATTTATTTGTTACTGACAATATCATTAAAATTAAAGCAGCATTAAAACTGAAGTTGATAGTTAACCTGGTGCATTTGACATAATTATAGCGATAATTATATATAATTATATATTTCCTGCAGAGGTCATAATAATATAGTGAGTAGGTAAAATCGACAATAAAAATCATGACAATTAATAAAAGCATGCTTGCTGCCTTCTGTTCGATTTGCAATACTAGAATTTTAGTGTAAATAACTCTAATAAATATGTTTTGTTTAGTATTATTCTAGAAGATAGTGCAGTGTAATAAGGCCTCAGTCTCTACTAATGTAATGTAAGTAAGTAACGTAAGCTAACTTGCTGATAGTAGCTCTAGTGCACTTAAGTGCACAGTGCAGTGCACTACACATGATACTTGTATGGTGAAAGGTGAAACTACATTTGTTAGATATTGCTAGATTGTGGATATCTGTAAGTAATAGAATAATCAAGATTGAATTATTTGTTGTTTTATAATAGGTACATACATAGATAATTATATTTGAGCGATTAGCGATTTAAAATACGACCAGTGCCAGTACTACTAACTCAACGAAAAGGAACGAGTGAGATTTGAGCACAATTGAGTTTCGTTTATTTTTTTTATATTTATATTTAATCGTAGTATTAAATATTGCAATATCGTATTTTTATTCATTCATGCTCAAGTTTGAGGCGATGCGGTATGCCATGCGTAGGGTAGTGTAGTAGTCAGTGTGATGGCACTTAATTGCAAATTAATATTGGCGTTGGGCTTGGAATTGTTCCATTAAGTTGTAAGTAAGTAGGTATATACCTATTATAAACCTATTATTAAATTGCATTGTGTACTGGTATTTATTGTACACGTACATTAATTCACATTAAAAATTACTACTTACAACTGAATGTATTACAACTATTGACTGTAGTACAGAACGAAGCTATATGTAAAGTACTCTAAACTTTATGTTATGATTATTATACATTTATAATTTAATACTAATATAATACTGTTGATTAGGTTCAAGAGGAACAATGGGAGTTTTTGAAGTTACGAGTTTGCTTTGTGTTATATACATAAAATAATAATAATAAGTGATAATATAATAGCTAGAGTTAGGGTCTGTCTCATTTCTCATCGCCGTTTTCTAAATATAGTTGCTATATTATTATGTCTGTATAATATTGTGCTAACTACAATATTTACTATTGACTAGGAAAAGTCGTCTGCGTGTAGTCAAAGTCAAATATATACATATGCATGCATATTTTTAATCGTCTCTCAAATTATTCGTTTAGCTATCATTTTGATATCGTATCGCACAAACACTACGAACAAACGACACATTACAAACTATTAATAATTGCGGTAGCTTGGGAGTCTCAAAGTTTATACTGGGATTTTGTAGTTTTGTTTTGTTTTATAGTTGTTGCCTGTGATGGTTATCATTTATTAAAGTCATTTGACAGATCTACGATGCCAGTCGCTCTGTTTTCTAGTGTTACCTACACCAATCATCATCCACAGGTCTAATGTAGGGATAGACTTGAATAAGCTCACTGCAAATACCAATTGATTAATTAATCCTGACTATTCCTGACTGGCTCTGTATTTTGTTTCTATCCCTGTTAACACAGATACTAGTAGTGTAGAGTGTAGAGATACACCAATATGTACTACCGGCTTCAAAACGCTGCTGAAGAAGGAATCTTGTAGAGTCGATAGCCATGTCTGAAAGCACAGCATTAAATTTTAAATTGTGAATGCTTGGTGTTAACAACACGGATTCAAAATTAAAGGAAATTCAAAAAGATCAGTGTTCTTATTTTAGTTTAGAATAGAGCCTGAAAAAACAGTCATACTTGTCAATCTCAGTGGGACGATATACAATTTCAAAATACAAATATGATTCAAAAAAGGCGTCCAGTGATAGTAAAGAATCCAAATGTAAAAAATGGAGGAACATTCACTTCATTGTTGGATAGAATTGTAGGTTTCATTTTCAATTTATGTCATACAGTTAATTTTAGTTTTTGATATTAATATCTGGAGCTTTATTACGATGTGATATATATATGCGTTTTGTACACTACTAACAGTGCTGACTACTACTATGGCACTGCGATCATATATTCAAGATTTTTGTTGTTCCTAATGTCGTAGATGTTGTTTCTACTTTTGTTTTAAATTTTATTGATGGATTCTTAAGAGCGATTTAGTCGCAGCCTATATACTACTCGGTGGCAAGCCACATTTAATTTTGTCTATTAATGCTCACATTACTTTACTAAGGGTGAAACGGTTACTACTAGCTGATATAATTTTTTTAGTGTACGATAGTTGGAAACAGGTAACATAAAAGCGATTATTAAGTTAATTTGTGTTGTTGTACCTGTACTTCTGATATAGCTATAGAAACCGTTTGAACTCTCCATCTATAATAATTTGACCAACATAATATTTATAATGATTTTGTTTTCAAAACGCGTTAAGTCCACACTTTACCCATTGGACTTAACGCGGTTTCCTAATGCTGAACTCTTAATATGATGAAGGGGCTTTTGACAGATTTCATGGATTGTTGAGGTTGCTGGCGTAAATAAATCATTCGATTTTCGATCGGACGGTTAATGTAGTTCATTGCGCAAACAATTAATTAAAGCGGATTGGCTTTGAGTTTGGCTTGCGGATTAAATTTAATAGTGTAAAAACAAAGTATGAGTTAATTTTGAAGTTCTAGTGAAATTCTTAGTTCCTATTTCATTTTCTTTCTGTATCTTAGTAGTTGCAGGTTACTGTTAGAGTTAGTGCTGTAAAAATTAAAGCTAAACGGATGCGGATTTGTGAATGCTCCTCCGTGACTATGAATAATGATAGCGACCGTGAATTGCATTTTAACTTGAAGATTTCATCATTTGCAAACTTATCTTTAGAGGTAGAGCATAATTATTAATTCTTGGTTTGTGTTTCATTGGTTGATTTTATAGGAGAGTTCAAAAGAAAATGGTACAAGCAGCCTGTCGTCATCATCGACCACGATTGGACCGGGAGTGGGAACAACAACTCCAACATCAACTTCGTCAACAGCTAGTGAGTCCTTCAAAAGATTGCCGAAGAAGCGAAAGTTTGATTTGTCAGATTTTGAGACAGATGAGCCTGAGAAGGGAATTCCTGTGATTGGACCTGCAAAAGGTCTACCTGTGTGTCAACCATTAACGATAAATTCACCCGATCATACGAATGGTGGTGGTAGTGTTGCGGGTGCTAATAGTGTTGGTGTCGGTAGCATGAACATGAACATTATGAACGATGGGAGACTGTCATCATTACCAATATCAAATACGAATAATAGTTCAGTTCCGAATGTGACAAACTCTGATGCCAGATTCAGTTCAAATTCCTCGTCGTCAATCTATTCTCATCATCATCTCCATTCACAACAAGCACAATCCCTTCCACAGCCACATCCACCCCCATCAAATCCCTCATCCTCTTCGCAGTCACCACAAAATAGTTATCAAAATCAAATCCAACCAATTAGTCAAAGTCAACAAACGTCAATTCAAGCAATCAATTCACAACAATTAAGACATTCTCAAAATTTAGTCCACTCCACGCAGCAGCATTTAAATCCACAACAACAACAACAGCCGCAGTCGTTAATGATTCAAGACGGGCATTCCCAGTCTCATCCTCTGCAACTTAGCAATAGTAGTGTAAACGTAAATAGTCATCAGCAAGTCGGATCCCAGTCCCAGCCAATCGTCGTCATGACAAACAATCAAAACCAGAATCATAACCGTCAGCATTTTAACTCTCATCCTCCCGTTATTGTCACCACTGTGGAGTCTATCTCACATCATCATCAGCAGCATCATCAACAACCAAATCATCATCATCATAGCATGTTAATTAGTCCAAGTACCACTTCAATTTCAAATATGAATGAACAGTCATACAATAGCAGTCCAAGTAATTTGTCTCAAAATTCTTCTCATATGTATGACCATCATCATCACCACAATGTCCAAGTCCAAAATACGACGACGCTAAAAAATAATTCAATTTCAAATTTAAATTCAAATTCGAGCTATCTCAGTGGTAGTCCTCAGCAATCCCAACAACAGACATCGCCACAGATTCACCTAACACAGGCTTCTGGGGTTGTGGGCGGTGGTAGTAGTGGTGGTGGTTCGAGTCAAGGTAAAGTTGTCATTTATTCAACTTATCCTTCGTCGACCATTAACAGTCGCCCTCAGCCCACGTCACCGTATAGTTCACAGATAAATTTGTCCATGTCACCCTCCAGTACACATTTAGCACACTCACAACAGCAACAATCTGAGCAGCCAATGGATTTGGGCTGTCGGTCTGTCGGTCGGAATCAAAATCCAAATCAATCACAGTTACTACAAGAGAGAGACCGTGACCGAGACAGAAGTCAGCAGCTACAACAACAGTCCTCATCACACTATCATGGTTCACCCATGAATCATCAACAAACAGTTGTGGACTACAGAACACGGCCCTCGTCACCTCCGCTAGTGTCCTATCGTTTAACTCCACAGTCGCCACAAATCCCGTCACAGAGCACAGAACCCGTCCATTCAAGCCATCATCGTACAATTCATTTACAACCTCCTCCTCCGGAACCTCAACCCAGTCCGTACATTTCAAATCAGTATCGTCATCACATGTCTCCCAATAAGGTGAACATAAAATTATAGGTGCATAATTATGACATAGAACAATGGCTTGAATTTGAAGTCCAAATCTAATTGGTAAATAATTATGATTAGATACAATTTCCACGTAATTTAATTTAGTAACTAGCAAGTGGCATTTTTCAATTTTTGATTTTTCAGACCTCACCCATGATGCACTACCACTCACAGCCCATAATGAACGAGAATGAAGGTCTTAATTTGAGTCTGAGTGATAGAGTGGATAGAGAGAAGTCTCCTGTAGAGTATCTTCCATACAGTTCACAACAACATCAACAGCAGCAACATCAGCAAACCATTCCGCTCTCCTCCACAACGACAGCGGATGCAAATTTTGCTAAAATAGCTCCACTTCTTAATCCTCAAATTAGCATGAATTTGAATTTAAGAGGTCACACCTCTTCCAACAACTCTGTCGTCATGTGCAAGTCAGATCTTTTAATGACAGCTTCCAATCCTGAAAAGTTGGATCATGATCGTCATCATGAGTCGAGAGATGGTCGAACTCAACAGCATTTGGTTCACTCTGTCATCTCAGGGATCCCTCCTCCACCTCCTGCTGACGTACGTGAGTTGGAATTGATTCGAGTTGAGAGAGATGGAACATCTTCATCTCTGTCTTCTTCTTCCTCAACCCGTCTACCCTCCCGACCACCGCCGCCAAATAATCCAGAAGTTGTTCGCTACGAGGTAATTGCCAAATCTGTTCCAGATGGAATGACAACCCAAACTCATAGTCAGCTACCTGTAACTCCATACTCGTCTAAACTCAGTTTTCAAACTGTTCTACAGGTACAACACGTACTTTAAAATATTAAATGACAATTATTAAATGCATTATTTAGATGCGATTATTTCTTAGTACGATTCACTTTAGTATTGACTAGTACCCAGTATATATTCAATATATTACACAAAGAAATCGACTTTTCCTTATGTATACTGTGCACGTAGTATAAATAAAAATTCATAAATATTAGTTGTGTTGTAACTTGTAACAACATAATAGGCAAGTCGTACATACCTGTTAATATAACAAAATGTTTGGATCGATACGTTTAGCATTTATCGCACCATTATTAATTATTATAACTGTTAGTTAAATTCCCTGTTATTTCATTAAATTGATCTTTAATGCTCTTTCTTTGAGTATGTTTATCTGTAATTTGTAAACCAATACAAAGAATTATTCATTTTTGTAAGTTTGTGACTTCCCCTGAAAGTTCAGGCAGTATCATATTATTAATTTATTAGGTACAGGTACCCAATTCAGTGGGAAGGATATATGGTGGCTTTCTAGGATGTAATAGCAGTTTTTCATTTAAAGATTTAAGATTAATATTTTACTTATTATTTTTCCAGACGACAAAAGGTGAAACTACGGTTACTAAAGTTAATGAACAGCAGACTCAACAAATTTGGTTGTCTAATTCGGGAAATGCACTGAAATCTGAGAATATACCGATGGAGCTCATGGACTCTCATCATCATCATCAACAACAGCAACAACAACAACCTATGGATTCTGGTGTTGTTCCTGTACCAAAAAGTACAAATGCTGGAGCTGTAAATTCGCAACAACAGCAACCGCAGCAAGTATTGGATCTTCGAGAGTGGAAAGGTCAGCGTGTTCTTGCCAAGAGAGGAAACTTATACATGCCAGGTGTCATCTCATCTATTCTTGGTCCAACAACATTATCTGTTCAGTTCGACCAGGACCAACTTTCTTTACCGTATAATGATGTGACTGTGTATTGTGATATTGTGTCAGATGCCAGTCCTGCGCCATCTCAGGTGATTTTAATGTTTTATTGTTTTATATGAAATTAAAATGGTAAAGATTTATTAGGTACAGTTTTTGATAGTGGTATTAACCGTGTTGCAAAAATTTAGCTAATATTGGTAATAAAAAAAATAATACTACTGGTTTTAAAATAGAGCATTCGTTTTACTCAAGATTGGTTAAAACATAATAGAAAGAACTCAGAGGTTATTTTTCAACCTATTGCTACAGTGGCATTTTTCATATCACCATTGAGTTCACTCCATTTAAATAAATCGCAGTAGGATCAGAATACGTTACTAGAATTTTCCTGGAAATATACTTTTGTTTTCACTTTATTTCACTTTCAAACATACCAGTTTTGCTGGTTCACACCACTGTTTTACTAGTGCCATAATGTTTAGCATTTAGCCTAACTATATTGATGTTATTAGTCAAACGTGCTAGATTTAATTAATTTAATTACCTATTACATTGTACTAACCTTGTTTTCGTTTTTCAACATTACAGGTCCAAGTTGGTTGTAAAGTCTGCGCCAGAACGAGTAATGAACTCTCGTTGTTTGTTGAAGGTGTTGTGTCTCGAATTAGTGGATGGCCACCACAGTATGTCGTTTCTGTTCCTTCCGAAGGCAAAGAGTACACGGTGGCCAGACCAAATCTTCGACTTCTATTACCACCATGGTGGGATGAATTGAAGGCAATCGAGTCAATTTACTCACTTCCTCAAAACCCTCCTACTTCGAGTGTGCCCGAACCTTTGCCTAATAATAACAACATAAGTAGCAATGGCATTACGGGGAGTGGCGGTGTTGGGAGGGCCTACAGACCACCGCAACATCATGTCGTAAATGATCCTTCCCCCGTGGCACACTCCGCCAGTGGTTCAAACCATAGCAGTGAAGAGAGAAAGCGTCTTGAGTATGATTTCTGTGAAAGTGATGATGACTTGAGAAGGGAAGATATAAATTTCAATGAAGCAGGAATGACTATTGGTGGTCGGAGTGCAAGTCTCACACCTGGAACTCAAATTGGAAGTAGCAAATGTAGCAGTGTCCAAAGTCACATGAGTTCAGGAAGCTTAATCGGAGAAAGAGGTACACCACGAAGTCAAGCAGCAACTCCAAGGTCTCAGTCTGGAACTCCACACAAGTACAAGAAAGGAGATGTTGTGTCCACGCCAACTGGAATTCGAAAGAAATTCAATGGGAAGCAGTGGAGACGGTTGTGTTCAAAGGAGGGTTGCACCAAAGAATCTCAAAGAAGAGGATTTTGTTCTAGACATTTGGGAATGAAAGGTAGTAAGAGCGGTCACCAGTCCTCGCTCCATCATAGCTCGTCATCTGATATGAAGTAAACATTAAGATAATGAACCTAGTAGATATCTAACTCATTAAGAGATTTAATATTAAGAACGGGCTTATAAAATTTCCATTTCAAGGTTGGTAACTCTTACTATTCTAGTTTACTTCCACTAATAAATTTTTTGATGTAATTTCCCAGTAGGTCGAAATCTAAAGAAAGTGAGGCCGATGAAGCCAGTTCAAGAGATTCAGCCGGTACGTCTCCAAGTAGTATGAGAGATGTTCGTGTAGCAGGACGTTTCGATGCAGACGAGACGGAAGCAGCCACGATGTTAGTGTCTCTATCTCGCTCCACATCACCATCGTTCTCACCGCCGTCTTCACAAAAAAGTGGTTGTAACTCTCCTAGAGTTCTGCAATCCCCATTGACTGTAGGCTCCAGACACAATCTTTTTATGCCTATAGCTGGTATTCCAGCCACTTCACCTATCCCGGCTTCAACAATGTCTTCTCCGGCTTGGAATCCGAAAAATGGGGAAACCGTTGTTGTTCAAAATATTATCACCTCCGGAAATGTAACCAACGATAATAATCGATCTCGTACCAGTCATCATGTACAACAATCAGTTATACGACCAGAAATCCGTCGACCTCGCTTTACACCTGGAAGTACAAGTGTGATTCAAATGTCTCCTATTGTCTCTGTAAACTCAAGTACGGGAAATGCAGCCACGACAAGTTTAGTGGTCACAAGCTCAGCAGGAGGATCCATCAATATTAATGGTATGGACGGCCATACAACTTTAGCTGCTCCTGGGACACAGACTCAGCATCATATTGGCATTGTCATTGCTAACACTGCGAGATTAAGTCATCATCTCCCGGACGGTTCCACCCAAGCGAGTGGTGGAACTTCCTTGACTTCCGTTATTAGAGAAAATAATAAAACTGATGGAAATCTCTTGGAAAAGTATAAGGGTACATTGGGACATGCAGCTACAAATGGACCTCCGATAAATTTAGTGAAGGGTGCAATGACTTTAACTCCTGTGGTAGTTCACTCTGGTAAATCTCAAATGCCACCGCGTTACCAAGTTATTCCTTTTACTACGACGCTGCAATCAGGTTGTGTGAGTTCTTCCCCGACACATGTAGTTCTCGCTCATCCCATCACGACCAGTTCTGTTGTGAGCCTCAATCAACAAGGACAACGACAACTTATGGGAGCTACGGCTGTAAGTGGTGGGGGAGCTACTATTGTGTCAACTGGCACTGGTGCTCCTGTAACAGTACAGTCTACAATGGTCATGGCAGGAAATACTCCAATCACCTTCAGAAAAGCTATTCTACCCATTACAACCAATTCAAGCGGACAATTCGTGACAAACTTAACGAGTAGTAACAGTTATATACATAGTGTCGGTGATAATGCTAGAAATACGATAAATACGTTTACCATCCCTGTCTCCACTTCGGCTAACAATCCATTTAACCAAAAGGTTATTATGACTGCTATAGAAAAGTCCAGTGTGATTTCTGACAATGGTGGGTCTATGTCTATGAATGGGATTTCTGTTTTGAATTCCAATGGTCCATCATCTCCACCTCAACTTATAATTCCGGAGAATGCTGGCATTTCTGGAGAGCCCAGTATGGTTCTAGTTCGTCCCAAATCAAATTCTTTGTCTACCAATATTATTCATTTGGTTGAAGCACCCAGTTCCAGCGTGGTACAGAATATTGGTGGTAACAGTAATAATAACATAAGTACGTCCAGCTCATCCGCACCTAATAATTCTGGACACGTTAACAATAGTAATAATAATATGAATGGTGGTGGATCTCAGCCTCCACTGCCCACTCAACTGTTACCTGTAGTTCCTTCATTGCCTCCATCGGAGAATGGAAATTCTCACGCGGACAAAGATAGTGAGACTCCAGCCAAAGTGTACCCATGGCATGCTTTATTGCCCTTTCTAACGCCGACACCCTCACCGCCCCAACAACCGTGCTCAACAACACATGTAAATGGAACGCCAGATTCTCCTTCAGGAAAAGACTCTTCCAATAATAATACAACTATTTCTACCACTGCCACTGGACAGAGTCATAGTTTGACAGCTCCAACGCATGACTCGGACATTACGGGTCTTCCTGATATTTCTGAAGAGGATGATGACGTTTTTGAAGGCGTGTCGGATTCTGTGTCAAATTTTAATGGGGCTAAAAGACGAGCACAGTCACTGCCAGCTTCTAAAGAAGATAAACTGGATGGACCTGAAAGGATTCGACGACCTATGAATGCTTTCATGATTTTTAGTAAGAGACATCGGGCTTTAGTTCATCAGCGTCATCCAAATCAAGACAATCGAACCGTGTCAAAAATCTTGGGAGAATGGTGGTACCAACTAGGAGTAGATGAGAAACAGAAGTATCACGAGCTGGCTTCAGAAGTCAAAGAAGCGCATTTTAAAGCTAATCCTGGATGGAAATGGTGTAGTCGAGATAGGAGAAAGTCATCCAGTGGGAATATGTGTGGAGGACTTATACCTGGTGACGGTACTACAGGAGTTCCAAGTGGGAAGAGGCGAAGGTCAAGTTCTAATGTTGACGAGGACAGTGGATTTCCTCTTGGAACAGGAATCATTGAAGGTCCTAATAGTACCGAGAGTGGCATTGGAAGCAGTGGTAATGGGGATCGACAAAAGAATAGTGGAGACTTTTCAGACGAAGAAGATCGAATGGTAAATTATTTTTAATCAGTCTTCGAAATTTAAATATCTACTAAAATTTAACGAATTAAGGGTGTACTATGTAAATTATTTGTAATTACAAATTGTAATTTTATTCTGGAATTCTTTGGTTATTCACAGGTAATCTGCGATGACATAGATCTCCAGTGTAAAGAAAAAGTGTCAGACTGTGAATCGGATATTGAAGGAGACATTAAACCTTATCAAAGGGCACCTAGTCCACCCGCACCATCTACTCCGAAATCTATTGAAGTAAGTATATCCAGTTCGGGCGTGGCAACTTTTACTACTCATACTTCCGGAAGTGGTGGGACAGCATTGGCAAATTCCACTCCTATTTCAATCGTAACGCCCACTAAAACCATCAATAAACCGAAACCGATTAGACTTCCATCTGATCCTGGTTCCGGGGCTGGACATATTCTAACTGCAATTTCTCCATCGGTTCCAAAATTAGTTTTTCAACCTACCGGAAGTGCTTTCCGATCTATGCCGTCCCCAAAAGATCTAAAAAAGGTTTGTACAGGCATTTATAATGTTTACTTTGGACGGGATGTTTCTGCATGTATAATATTTATTTGGTGGTTTACATGAGGTGCTGATTTGATAATTTATATCACGAAAAATCATACTTTTCTTTATCTGTTCCAGATGGAATTGTCTGAAGGTGGAAATTTGGCAGATGGCACCAAAGATAACAACTGCAGTATTCTTAAATCTCAACAGTTTTTGGCAGCTTTTGCTCAGGTAACCTCTGCTGGTGGTGCTATGCCGACTCAAACCTTGCTAGTTCGTCCATCCTTTGCCATACCCTTACAGAATAATAAATTAACAACTTACCTAACGGTTCTCAAATCAGTTGATTCTTCACAGCAGCTTAACACTCGAACACATGCTATCCCAGGTACGTTGTTGTACTTCTCGAGTAACGATTGTAAATATTATTATTTTTATATAAGTCTGAGTTGGAGGAAAAAAGAAAATTGGAGTGTTTTTGAGTGATTTGTTGCATATCAAGTTTTAAAATTTGAACTTGCAGCTATAACTACCGGGATAACCGCATCGACTACAACTACAACTACAATGGTTCAAGAGGTTGATTCAAAGCCTAGGGTCAAAGCAACTGTTGTCAATATTCCTGTTGGGGCATCTGAGGACGGAATTAAAACTGAAATAAAAGTAGAGGTGAGCATTGTGTAACACCGAAAATCAACCTGAATGAAAGAATTAAGTTAGCCTGAACTTTAGATCAATGTCTAATATTACATTTACATCCATATTTTCACAGACCGTTAAAGTTGAAAGTCCAGATGAAAATCATGTTAAGAAAGAAGCTGGAGGAGAAACTGAACCTGAAAAAGATGTGAAAGACTCTCGTCAAGCATTTGTGTTGGCGCCAACTCCTGCACAACTCGGAAAGGCACCATTGCAGAGAAGGCAGTCTCAAGGCAACTGCCTTCCTCTGTCCTTTCAAACTGTTAATATTAATAGCGTGGGAACTCCGACAAAATCACCTCCGGCAACATTGACGTTGTTAGCAGCAGATAGTCCAAAAGAAGAGTGCGAGAATCCGATCCAGGAACAAATTGTGAACACCCAAGAAGAGCACCACAATGAAAATACCTGTCCAGAAATTACTGTGGAAGAAGTTGAAGTCTCAGCTGAAGGAGAAATTCAGAACATTAATAACGAAAATGATAAGAATACGGAAGCACCTGATGAAGAAGCATCTGTGGAAATGTCATCGGATCTCATTGTTGATGAGAAGGATGTTCAAGGCCAACTATTTGTGGGCCATCCTAATCAAAAGAGCTTTTTTAAGAAAAATATTGAAGATGGCATGGATCGGTAAGAACTTCAAGTCGTATTTAATTATTTTCGATCATCCGAGCGTAGCATTGTTCCACTAATTTGAGTTTAAAATTTTTAATTTAGGGTTTTAGAAACAGTAAATTTCGTGGAAAAGTTCTCAAGTTTGCCTCAGTTTAAGCCCAACGAGTGTCACTCGCCTAGCACTATGTCATTGCCATCCAGCCCACGAGTTTTACTGCAAAGTTTTAAAAGAAAAAGAATCCCTTCCTGTAAGTCCAAGGATATGTATGCTATTTACTGACTGCGTTATAACGTAGAAAGTCGCCATGCTTTAGTATTAGTTTGTTAGTATTTTAAACCAACTATGTTTTAATTCTAGCAACGGAAGACGAACCCGAGGCAGATCACAGCAATGCGTCAACTCCTGCCCCTGTTAAACTAACAGGAAGTACTTTCTTTGGTCCCGATTTTAATCTGGAAGCCTTTAAAAGTAAGCGTCTATTCTGGTCATATATCATATATTTCTATGAAAATGTTCAAGTGAGAGATAAAATAAAAATGTCTGTTGAAGTATAAACATGATTGCAAATATCTAAATGCGTCTAAATATTCATTTGTTCTTCATTATTAGCTGATAATCCAAATTCGGTGTCCACTGCGTCTACGCCCGTTGTGAATAAACCACCCGCTGATGACACAGCTAACATTCCAAGGTCTCCCGTTGTCTCTACCCCAACAGTAGCTGAGCAACGTGGGCAGATCGGTTTGTCCAACGTTCCTATGCCCAATGTGAATTTGAGTTCGTTGGCTAGCCTTGGACTTCGTTCACCTCGAACTCCCAAAACACCAGGCTTAAATCGAAACATGATGGAAGCTGGAATCGAGAAAGGGCATCGAAAAATCTTGGAGCAGCGGCGCCAGCTCGTACTTCAACTATTCGAGGAACATGGAATGTTTCCTACCACACAAGCTACTTCAGCCTTTCAGGTCTGTAATAATTTATGTAGTATTGATATCGTGTTTGTGTTGGAAACAAAACTACGTAATTACAGGTTTAGAAGTAACGGAAATGAGTCAGGGTTAGAGATCTTATAATAAGTGTAATTATGCTAAACTTTTTTTGTCTGTAATTTAGAATCAGAATTCTGACGTTTTTCCGAATAAATCATGTCTCCAACTGAAAATTCGTGAGGTTCGTCAAAAACTGATGTCACAGCCACAGTCCGGTGGAGGAAGTGGACAACTTGGCTCTGCAACTCCAAGTCCCAGTCCTCTCACGCCATCCTCAACCGACTCGTCAGCTACTTTCAATCTTCCGTTAACACCTGCTACGCCTTCCGAGCACGCTCAGTCTTCGTCATCCGTGGCTTCTACCTCTCACACTCAACAGCAGCAACAAGCATCATCTCAGCAACAACCAAAATCCTCCGCATCGTCTTCGCATGAAACTGAAATGGAGCTTTCATGAGTTAAACTTTGCCAATAATTTATCTGACGTACCGAACTTCTACTTTTTTAAGATTTGCATTGTTAAAGTACAAGGAAGGAAAGCCAGCTAAATGAAACTATATATACTATATTACATATATAAACTTGATAATATAATTATGTATACTTACATGTACATAAATACTTTATATTTAACAAAATTATACAGCATATAGTGCAGTTTGCTAGCCTCCGTAGGTCGTACTTGTGTGCACCACACGTAGCCTCTAAAGGTATATTATGGACAAACGACCTACATACATAAATCATATATATGTAATATAATTTACTAAAGTGGCGTATATTGAATTGAACATTTTTCAGTTCTTGTAAAACTTGGGAAGTTGGAATGTAGGCCATGCAAGGAGAAGATTAACACATATTGACAAATCTATTATGTTTTTTCTCATTCTACTCTTCGACCTTGCTAACCTACGGGTATAGGTTATTACATAATATTTTATTGATCGTGATATTTTCAAAACTCCATATAATTAGTACACTTATTATAATTATAGCAAGTAAAGTATACACTAGTTTTAATGGTTGTAATTCATAAGTTACATGAAATTTGATTCTATTGTAAATTTAATTGTAAAGCCCAGCGCTACAAATGGGTGGAAAAAAACAAATAATAAGCGAGCGATGATCGAGAGATCCATGTTATATAGTAGTTATACATAACAAATACAAAGATTATGAAAGTAGTTAAGATTTGTTAATTAGGTTTAATTTTAAAATGATTGATAATTGTGTCGTTTATTGTCTTTTATGGGAGAAATAACGAAATGCATCAAGATTGAGATGCATTATAATTATTACTTCTATTAGGATTGAGGGAAAAGGTCAGGCGATTGCCAATGCATGTATTATGGCATGATCGATGGCTGTTGGTTCTTAGTTAAATTCTAATTCAAAGAATGTTGCAATCATGTATTACTCTGTATATCAGTAGATGTATTAGACAGCGCTTTAAAATTCATAAGTCGATAGCTCACATTTTGCTTCCTTCATGTGTACAGGAAAGCTGCATAATATTATGTAGACATAAATTATTAATGGCAGTATACTGTGACGTATCACGGTATGTAATTATGCGTAGAATGGGATTAAAACTACATTGACAAAACACCATTAACTGCAGTGTAATGTGTAGTCACGTACAAAAGTAAAATCATACGTATGCACTTTTGTCCTTGTCGTTTTCTGTACACTACTTATACTTAGGGTTGGCTATTTTTATAATAATTTGTTTTCCCCTTTATGTTCTCAATATTCCCTTGAAGAGAGCTTCTGTTATATCGCAGTAAATTCCAAATATTCCCCGTAAATTTCCAATATTCCATTTTGGCGCTAATTTAAAATTCTTGATTTTTAATATTCACATTCCCAAACCACTTTTCCCTGGACTAAATTTGCCAACCCCTGTCCGACTACAAATGAACATACGCGTACAGTATAGTAACCACTAATAAAAAGAGTTCAGTTTTACCAGTAAAAATCACTGCATATAGATTCCACTTATTCGTAATAACCGAAATCAAGAAACCATTAAGAGAATATTATAGAAATAGATGTTATTCAGATATTGATTGATATTATCGACTAACTTAATTATTCACTTGTAAGTATTGACCTACCAACCAAAATCAAAAACAGCTCTTAAGAATTTAGGGAAACAAGGTATAGCTTTATTCTATCTGCATTGCAATTTCAATCAACTTTTGAAATTACGATTACATGCATTATATTATTATTAGGTATTAGACAAATAATCATTTACTTACAATTTACAAATCATGAAATAATACAGATATAATGATGTGTACCGTCAGACATTTTGTCTGTAGCCTGTATTCAGAACCTATACATACAATAAATAAATAATATATTGCATTATTATGCAGAACATATAATAGTAATAATAATTATTATTAGGTAATAATAATTGTTAGATGGAAAAATAATTTTAATAGAACTTTTAAAGTATGTATATCTGCAACACATTACTACAATTTACTATTACAAATAATAGCGGTAGATTGTATTATACATAATATAAAAAAATATAAATCGGGAAAAAACAAAGATACATTTGGTACCTTGTAAACAATGCTAAACCGTAACTTACAATTAGCCAATTAAGAATGCATATGATAATTACAATTTAAGGATATTTACAGCAGAAAATAGGATGGGATATAATATAATGTTTTCATTTCTATTCCATTATTATTCATAGTGATCCCAGTTAAGCCTCTGGTAAATGTTTTAAAGGTTAAATGATTGATAATAGACATTTTATGGAAAATGAAAAAAAAGCCTGTGAAATGAAACTGTACGAAATGAAAAGACGAGTTGAGACATAAATAAACTTTAAATAAATTAAAATTTAAGCGAAACCAAACCAGAGAGATGTGAGGAAAGGGAAATAGTAAGCCTTTAGCTTACATTTGACAAGTACAAAAAAATACATACAATTATTAAGATTTTCGTTTAACGATTACCGTTTACGATTACGGAACGGAAGTATAAATTAGATTAATTTTAAGTATAATACATTATAATACATAATTCTACTTCGGACGTCCCATTCGTCGGATTAATATTTTCGGATTAATATCCGAATGGGACGTCCTCATAGAATTACAATCAGACTTCCTTAAAGGTAAGTCGTCTAATTAATTAATTATGTATGAGAATATTATTATGGTACACTGCTACATAAATATGTTTATGTATATTTAATATTAAGACTAAAAATTGTATTATTAGAAAATATTAATACTGATTATACAGATATAGTATCCTATGCAATTAAGGATACATGCATATTAATTACTTACAATTACGATAAAAACCACAGATTCACCGTAGAATCTTAAACAATTGTGTAAAAAAAGTTTATAAGTTACGTTAAAAATCCCAATCCTAATTGTAGCAGATATTAGTATGTAAATCGTCATTCATCTACACACATTTTAAATTAGCTTAGATTTTTCGAATTTTAAGTACATACAATAAGAATCTTTACACCATTTTTATTTTATCCGTTGTTTAGTGTTTAACTGAGTTGTTCGGATTTGTCGTAGGGCTTAAAAGCTAGGGAGCTGCCAAGTAGGCCAAGTGTATTATAATTATATAGATTATATAATTGGAAGTATAAAATGTTGATGAAATATATAGTTACAATTTAGGTAGGTACGTAATAGGTACATAGTTACCTAAATGCATTCTAGATCTAAAAGATTTTCTAGATACGCCGCTGCATTACTCTACTGTACTACAGTAACTATTAGTATTTGTAAGGTAATAGACAATTCAGATTTAAATCAAGTTTAGTATTCCTTTATGTAGGAGAGTTCTACTGTTTTAAAGACCTACACATTATGTAAAATTGGGTTAAAGATTTAGTAATTTTTGTTTTACATAAAAAGCATACGCTATAATCTGTTGATTAAAATGTCATGGACTTTTTTCAAGCCATTACACTCAATCTCTGCGGTAATGATTATTGATAATAATTAACATTACAATATTTAGTTCTTCATAATTGAAAATATTATAATAGAAATGGAATAAGAAAATAGCTAGAGGACACTGTAGCGGTTTTAACTTAATTCAAATTCTATTTGTCAATTTCAAAAAACTTAATCCATACTACATACTTGAATAATATACTTGTATAGTTCAGAAATCTAGCTTATATATACCCTTTCGTCTTTTACAAATAATAATTAACTGTTAATAACAACATTATATTATTACAATTTCATCTACGACTGCTATGTGCTATTGCTGGTATTAATATAAATTATTTGAAGTACTATTGTTATTTTTATTTTTAATGAAAATTGCATCCTATGCAATAAGTGTTTTGCTTGGATTTTGCATTTGAAAAACTGGAAACAAGTTTTGATTTCAAATGATTATATTTATGACAAATTTTGTTATACGCAATTTGTTTGTTCTTTGTGTGTCTTTTTTCGTCTTTTGTCATATTCTTTGTCCAAGTTGTGTTTTATCATGTGTTTCTCTCACCTCATCACCTGAGGATAGTTTTTGATTTCGATTATTGAACTTCGAATTTTACTGAGCTGGCTGAGATGAGTATACACGTTATCTTTTAATGATTTTTTTACGAGTAGATGGCTTAGATAGGTACAAAGTTGTAGGTACTAAATGCATTATCATGTTTGTGTGGACGTAGAGTTGTTATTATTGAAGTTAATCATTGCATATTTTCTATAGTTAGGTACTCTGTAGACTATACGAATCTGCAGAATTATAAAAGTTAAAGGACAATTTAAAATTGAATGTTGAAGTTATAATTATTCTTTTTTGAGTTTTCTCATCCTGACTCTGTATCTGAATATTAGTATGATTTTATGTATTATTATGTTATACTATTACGTTTACTATTATATAATAATAATATTATTGTAAGTATTACTTACAAACTCCTATGCTACTAATGACTAATATTACTGTTCTACACAGTGTACATTGGAAAAGTTGTTTGACATTTGTTTGTGGTGACTATTACGTGAGTATACTATACCATAGATTATTATTATCATTATATACAATAAATATATACCTATTAAGTGCTACTACATATTGTAATGAAATATGAATTAAAATCAAGTGCAAGAATAATATATTACTATTATTAGTATGATATTGCTAATGTGAATTTCCGTGGGGACAATTAATCCTTATTGCGATTATATTAGTAGTTGTAATTTTACTTATTAGTATGATTATACTTTAGGTCAGTATTTATACACACACACACACATAAATACACATTTAGACTTCGACTCGGATTCGGGGTCGAAGTGCTGCACTTGACCATAATAATAATATAACATAATGCAAAAAGCGTATTACAGTATAGTATTGTTATGGTGTTTGTGCTGTCAGTGTTTGAGTCTGGATCACACTTTGTCATTGATAATCATGTAATCAATTCAAAGCTATAAAGGATATAATGGATTATAATGATATATGTAAAAGCGTAAAAACTATATTGTTCTTTAAGGCTATAGAAGTAAATCATGTAAATGTGCGAAACTGTAATCTATATACTATGGGACTAGACTACATCATAATATAATACTTACGTTATTTAAAAAAAACTTATTTAAGTTTAAGAAAACAAATCAAAGAGGGCATAATGGAATAAAATATTGAAAAATCTAAAGATAATTAAATAAATAATGTGTAATAATAATGTTGCGTCAAAACATCAACACACATGTCTTGAACAATTTAGAATAAAAAGAGAAATTTAGAATTACAAATATTACAACTAACTCTAGAATAAATTAATACATGCATTGATTTTTAGCTTAAGTAAAGCATTAATAATTTATTTTGTAGAGAATAAAATTAAAATGTGTGATAGGAAAGCCAAAGGTCTGAATAACACATATAGGTAGGACTACACACTCAGTAGCTTTATATATAAATAGGGACACAAAGCTTGAGGTCACCGGTGCAACTCTCAACATTCCAAGATTCATCCTATTGCTATAATGTGATGACTATGAAACAGATGAAAATTCAATGACATCCGCTAAAAAACAAGGCCCTTGATTGAGATGTACTCTTTACGCTCTGCTCGTTTAGTGTGATAATCAGGTTTGGAAATGGAATCACTCAAGATCAATGACAAAATAATAAACAATTAGGCGTAAATAACGACCAAGTAATTTATATTTTAAATTTCGCTGCATACATTCCATAATATAAAGAAATCATTTATTCATTAATTAGCAAATAAATTTCAAGTAGAACAATAAGAAGCAAAGTTTATTTAACAAATACATTACTGGTGTAAAATAATAAAATCATGCTTGCCGTCCGACACACACGGAGTATATTTACACGTTATATATATTATAGCAGGGTTACTTGGGTTATATAATTTTAGGTACGCATTTTTATTAAGTATGCTTCTCCCTATATCTTAATAAATGCATTACACAGTATTAAAATTAATATAATAATAAGTATAAATTCGTTAGTTTTCGAGAAGTTTTTCGAGAAGTAAGAAAGGCGACGGAAGCTTTGCGTTGCGTTGTGCCATTTCGTCGCACAAGTAGGTTATAAAAATATCAATTAAATTAGCGTTATATGCTGCCTAGTAGTTTCATTAGTAATTCCCTTATAATAAAGTTTTCGGCTATCATATCACTCATACTCATATGTCAGAGTCGTACACTATTAATATTATGATAAAGTTGGGTCTTATTCGTAAAAATCATCACAATCATATATTGAAATTCAAAAAGTTCAATTTCCCTGCAAACTTATGCGTCACTATAATTATATCAATACGTAGACATAAAGAAATAAATACACACAGAGACTATTCCACAATGACAATGAGATTCTCTTACGGATGGACTAGGAGAACATGTGTCCAAAAACGGTACCCCTAAAAAACTCCTTGGTGGATACAAATTTAGTTTGTGTTAATGATTTTCTTTTGGCCCCAGGATTTTTAGGCTTGGTAGTAATCTTAACCTGGTTAAAATGGTATAGCTCATCATCATGTTTCCTTTGTAACTCAGTTTTACTCACAGTTTTTGAATGACAAGCTTCGGACTCGGACCTTCGGGATATTTCGTCGTTTTCGTTTTCGCCCGCTCCCCCGAATGCGAATGCTGCCTGACGAGAGGTTATAAGAAATTGTGATTCATTGAATAGACCTTGTTCATGGTTGTTGTACCAGCCCCTGATCTTAGCATACGCTTCTCCTTCCTGGATTACATCCAACGGGCCTGAGTGATTCGGGCCGAACCCAATAGTATCCAAATTAACGAGCTCATTTTGATATTTTCCAAATCTATGGGTCATTGTGATCAAGGGATCAATGTGCAATTTGTTGTCAAGATTACTAATTTTATCCCTGATTTGGTGGATTGAGAGAGGTCGAGATTTTCTTTTTGAGCCTTTAGCCTCCAGTACTTTTCCTACTTGTGCTTTTCTTTCTTCCTTGAATTCTTCGGGTCCAACTTCTCTATCAGTATTTTGCTTAATCAAGTTGATGTTGGGCACAATACCGTTCTTCCAATAAATGTCTACTGTTTGAATTCTGCCTTCACCTTCTGATCGTGATTTTAATTTTGATGTCACCATCGTTTTCTTTGTTTTCGCTTTAGGTTTAGCTTTCACAGAGCCATCAAGAACGAATTTTGACACGGTAGAAGTCTTCCACTTGTGATTTACATTTGCTTCAGAAAAATACGTAGGAGGGGCGGTATCCATCGTCTCCATGCTTGACATTATACTTTTCGAAATAAGGCCGGTGTTACTTTGGGATATGGTTCGACTGTTGTGGGGAGCCATTGCATAGCTGAGCATATTACACGCTAATTTTATTATTGGAAAACTTTAAATACAATATCAATTAGTTTGTTCTTTCAATTATCTCTTCGATTCCCTCGGTTGTGGTAACTGCGCTAACAATGGGAAACGCTAAAACTTCCGTGATGACTCACTAGTCAGTACAATTTAATGGTCCAGCATTCAGAGTTCAACCCTGTAATATAAAGAAACAAAGTTCATTCACATTTTAGTTCATTTTAATATTTCAATAATTTCAAATCAAAATACTCAAGCTGAATGTCGAATTTCAATGTACAATTGCAGCCGTCAACACAAGCGCTCGTCAACATGTGTCGTAACTTGCAAGACGTACAGAAGGGCGATTTTTAAAAACAGTATTTAAAAACAGTATTTTGTATTTTTGGAACTCCTCGTTTAGATACTTAAAAATCTATGGAAATACCAAAAAAGTTCTTACCCATTGTTAAGAAAGAATTTTTCTGGCCATTCTGATGATTGAATCTGAAAACGAATTGAATTTCACCCACACATTTTTTATTTTAATGAGTTTTCAAAAATGCTACAAAATTTTCAACAAAGCGATCAGAAAGCAGGGACTCTAACGGCGATAATATTATTACAAACTGAAACAAGCCACTGACTACGTACTCATCGTCAGTTTGCTTCATGAAATCAACAAAAATTCCTCATGCATCTTGTACCATTTATTTGAATATGAAGAGCTGTCATAAGTAAATCGTTAGCATGAAAATTAAAGCACGTTCCAGATTCTTGTTCCGCTGCCGCTGGAATGAGCTTTTGGCGGCTAACTGGCTGATACAATGTACATAAGTACACAACCACAATGCAATATTATGTACAATAATATTTCCGCGACATAATTTCCAAAACAAATAATCTGGCCTGGCCTAAACTATATCAGCACTGGCACTGGTAAATTCATAGTTGTCATATGCATAAGTTGTAGTTAATGTATCACTTTAATTTAAATATAGAATCATTTTGTCTGCATATATTTAACAACTACACGGCAAACATCATACAACTCCTACAAATTAATGTCTTATTATCACGTTTCAAGCATTACCGATATGTATAGTACAGACATCAATTTAACTAAATTGTGGCGTCATATTTAATGCGTACAGTGGATAGTGGACCGACCGTATGCAAATCACAGTGACTATTCGGCGAATAAAATTTTAACAGTGCCAACGCCAATGCAACGTTGATAATTAGACATTTTTCTAATTACTGATGCAACTTATGGAAATCTATAACTTTTGTCGATTTACGTGAGTATTTACATACAGAATTTTTGTGTTTAGCAAAGAGCCACAAGCTAGACATATTATTATGGTTCATAGTTTCTCCTTCATTTTCAGTTTACTTTAACACTTCAACGATAACGGCAATTCTTGATTTTTAAATTTTTTAAAATTCTTTAGCACAGTAATAAAAACATTAATAAAAATATCACTATTGACTTATGCAGGGCCGGATAATGCGGACAGCGCAGGCAGCCCCCACTGCCTAAATTTTCAAAAAAACATGTAAATGGAACATTTTGCAGTTTGCAAAAATATGTAAAAAGAATATTTTGAAATTTCAAAAACTTGCAAATAAATTATTTTTGAGAGAGAAAGTAAATATTTATTTACAAAAACATGGAAATAAAACATTTTGCACTTTTCTCAAAACATGTAAAAAGAGCATTGAGTAATTTTCTGAATCAAGTTTAAGAAGAACATTTTGCACTTTTCTAAAACATGTAAATACAACAGTTTGCTTTACCAAAGAAAACTATTAATAAAATCAAAATGGTGGTTTATGTATGGAAACAAATTACCCCCTAAACGCAATTCCTTCGTCCGGCCCTGGACTTATGAATATTTAATTGTAATAAAGGATTAATAACTTCTATGTATAATTGCTCTGCACTGCCATTCCAGTTGAGTGTGATGTCCATTGGTATTGGTAATGGTATATAGTAGGCTGGGAAAATACCATATACGGATTATTTAAAAATTATTCGATTAAAACTATTTTGATTTTTATTATTATGGTGAGCAATAACAGTATTTAACGACAAGGACTCGAGGATGAAGGTAAAATAAAGAAAAGGGAATTGGTAACGGTAACCGTATAGCCTATATTAATAGACGTAGGTACATTATTACGACTGCAATAAAATCAATCATCAATACGTACTTAAGAGTACAGCACTACTGTCAACAGTACTGTACGCGAGTATTAAAATGACCATGATCCCGTCTAACAATCAATTAAACTGACTAAAAAAATGATGGCTGTCAACTGCGTGACTGTGAACAGTGTGAACGAGAGCGTTCAAGCTAAATATATTACGACGACTGAAATGTATTTTTTTGTCGAATTTACTTAAGAATGACAATATAGGCACAACATTTTGTATTATATACATACGGCTATTTAAATGCACTTACTTTCATTTTTCGCTTATTTTCTCCCCCGTCCTTTTCAGTTTTGACTGTTTTTGTCTTCGCTGTCCGCGTAATACTGTTTACGTTTACGGTAATTTTAATTTGGTTTATAATGCTTTTTCTGTAATTTTATTTTAAAATTTAAATTCAAAAATATATATATTGTATTATACTCAACTCATTAATCTCTTTTACTCATACCACCACCCCATGAATTATGAATTATTCATTTATTATAATTTTATGTGCAATTTTAAGCAAAATCCATTTTTTAGACATTCTGATTCTACAATATTTGAATAATTACACAAGTTATTTTTTTCTTTTGGGTCTCGCATTTCAAAAGATTTTAAAATAAATTATGTTCTAAATTGTCATGCAATTTTCTACTTCATTACAGTATCGCATTACATCAACGTTAGCGTTGGCAATGAAAATGTGCAGCAGGGATTTAATTAATGGATGTGATGATCATAAATAAATATAATTCAAAGGTACGTAACTTGGAGCAATAGAATAGCAGATTGCAATGCCGTGTGGAATTATGTTAGACTCTTCGAAACAAACACATTTTTTGTTAAAGAAATAACATTATTAAAAGGAAAAAAATTACTAGGTATATTAATTATACAATGTATACCTACTGGCCATTGCTATGATATTATTATGTATTGTTTTATTTTTTTCTCGGCAAAATCTTGATTTCTGATTCAATTTTGAAATTAAGGCAACGTATGATTAGCGTATTATTATTAATTATCTCAGGAACAATAAATAATAAAATTATTAAGTTGCTTTAGTTTGCATTGCTGTTGCTGTTATCATTGTAATCAGTACTAACAATGTCATTATTAATGCTAAAGTGTAACAATGCAGTCGGAGCGCTTACTGTAAATCAGACTGCACTCTATTTTGTAAATACATATTATGCATTTAATGCACCGCAAGGCGAGTAAGGGATCGTCCGTAAATGATGTCACGAGTATGTTCAATATGAGTCTGCTTGAATACTCATATCGTCTGTGAAGAACCAAAATGACCCATTTTCATTTTTAGCTAAAAACAATATGTACTATCCACAAAAATATTGAAATATGTCTCGACAGACTTTAAATAGACCATTTTTTACTTTTCAAAAATATGTAAAGGGAACATTCTGGAATTTTCAAAAACATGTAAATACAACCTTTAACACATTTAAAAAAACGTTTAAATAAAACAATTTGCACTTTTCAACATGTAAACAGAACATTTTAGACTATTAAAAAACATGTGAATAGAACATTTTACGCTTTTAAAAAACATGTAAATAGAACATTTTACACTTTTCAAAAACTCTTAATTAACATTTGACGCATGTTTCTCATTTTGCTTTTTATGACATAGCTCATTTTGATTCGAGCTTAAATTGGAAATGGGTCATTTTTGCTCTTCACAGACGATATGACGTATCATGTTAAACTTAGTCATATACGCAATGGTTAAGCTGATGTCAGAGGGGTCATAGGGCCCTAGAAAAGGTAAACATTTGGATGACATCATTTATGGGGAATCCCTTAGGATAAACATTAACTAGTAATATTTCTAGGCAGTGCCTATACCTACATAAGTAAATACTAAGTACATTTTCATTTTTTGTAAGATACAAAAAAATGTTTTGATTTTCATCAATCATCACACTCAGTCTCAGTCACAAATGTTTTCAAAGCGCGCTCACGTTTTAATGTGATTTCATAATTTAATTTTTAATTTACTTTTAGTGCAAAACTAATGTGGACTATAAAATTATATGAACATTAGTAAAAACACACGCAGAATATCTACTGTATGTACTGCCTGCCTACACAAAATACAATGTAATGTTACCAGATAGGCACTGTTACTGTTAAAGGCCCGCACAGCCTCAATAATTATTAATTTACTATAATAACGAGAGTGACATCAGTTCAGCAGTTGTGCTGAATAATGCGTAGCCTAATAATATCAAGTGAAAAAAAAGTATTAAATGACCGGTAACGGAATAATAAATTACGCTTCATTCAACATTGTTATTTTTTTGAAAAAATAATGCCATTTTTCTCACGGACGTTCACGATATAGATTTTTCTAGACACGCAGATACAAGTATATAACATTAGCATAATCCTATCATATAGCATTAGCATACTCTTTACTTCCATAAAATTATGCATATTCCGTGTAAAATGAATTCAATTAATATTAGTATGGATCTCAGTCCGTTCTTTAAGGTGTAGGTAGGTAGGTGGTAGCTTAATTTCTTTTATTGCGGGACAGTGACAGGCATTGTTCAGTCAGCAGCGGTTGAAGTTTCTCAAAATTATAAACTCAACCAAAATTAGACTTTGTACTCTCCGTTTCACTTCCTATTTATTTTTATTTATTTTTCCGTGTATTTATTACTGACATGCAGAGCTATGACACTACAGCTACGGCTACGGCTACGGTACGGCTGAGGTAATAATAGTAAACATAATAATATTTAGATTTAGTAGAATGGACAGTGGACGCAGAATACTAATTTACATATTATTTAGTGTTGGGGTTGGGAATAGGCAATAAAACAAATAACGTAGATAGTATGTCAATGCCAAAAAGCTGCTTCCACAAACTTTTACTACAGTATTAATAATTTTTTAAGTTTTATGACTAATTAAAGAATGTGTGTTGCAGGGGAATGGCTTCTTGAAATTCTCGTATTTTTGTATGTGTGCATTAACTTTTCTCTACGTTTATTATGCATTCTATATTGCTAGTTTTCATTAGCATTATAATTATTTTGTAACTATTATTATTATTATTTTTAAAAGGGTTACAATGTTATAGGTAGAGCATAGAGGAGAGCCGTATACATACACAAACAAATTGAAGTAAAGTATGTGTAATTATGTAAGGAGGAAAATGAAACCCACTGCAATAATTGTGAGGAGCATAATTTTGTGATAAAAATAATGATAATAATAATAGTTTTACGCAAGTAATTATAGTTTAATAATCTGTCTGTCTGCACTGCAGACTTTTATACGGTGTATACTGTCTTGCTGAAGATCAAATACCAACTCTATAGGGAATTTTTCAACAATGCAAAAAAAGATATCTTGATATTTTTTAGGATATTAGTATGCACAAGGAAATGCGTTTCTACATAACAATTTTTGTTATAGGCTATGCGGCATATTTTGGGCCTCATAAAGTAATACAATTTTAATCTTGTGTATTTCTGTTTGTAATTTATTATTACATGTTTTTTAAAAGTGCATAATGTTCTATTTACATGTTGTTGATATATTCAAAATATTTGCTAGCTATCGATTTTGGAAAAGTTCAAAATATTCTAATATTACTGATTTTTGAAAAGTACGAAATTTTCTAGTTAGAGGTTTTGGAAAATTTCAAAATTTTGTAAATTAAAGATTTTGGAAAAGTTCAAAATTTTCTAATTACTGATTTTGAAAAGGCTCAAAACATTTTAATTATAGATTTGAAAAAATTTCAAAATACTCTAATTACAGATTTAAAACAAGTTCAAAAATTTTCAAAATATCCCAATTAAAGATTTTTGAAAATTTAAAAATTTTCTATATGATTTAAAACAAAATGAATCATTTAATTTTAAGAACATAGCTAAAGATTTATGAAAAGCGCAAAATGTTCTAATTAATAATTATTACATGCTTAAAAAACAAAAGTTTCAACTCTATACTTTAACATCCAAAACTATTTTGAATATTTCGAAGCCGTTGGTCTTACTTAACAGAATTTTAAATAGCATAATACATGAACATGGAAATAATAATATCTATTTATATATAACATAAGACATGGACACTTCAACTTGCATAATTAAAAAATATCTTTGTCCGATAATGTATCGTTTCTTTAAGCTTTAAAGACAGTATATACCATACCACAAGAATATATAGAAGAAGTTCCAAATGTATAGATGGACATTTATATAATTTGAAAATTACATTACACATACGATGAGAAAAGATTTAAAGATTGTTCATGTTTTTGAATTCAATCATAAAATAAATGAAAAAAAAACGGACATACACAAAAGCACTCTCACCCTCACCCAACACAGACTGTACAGTACACGACCAATACCACTATATACGCTCCGCTTAAACCTGTGTAATGTGATCAAAAACTTATATGAACATTTAATCGCAAAATTACAAAAATTGTAAAGTAAAAAAAAATTACATGGGAGTGATAATGTTAACGTTAAGTTAAACATTTTATATTATGTGCCGACCAAAGCCGCCGAAATATGTCGAAATGGAAATTATGTCGGCAGTAGACTGTAGACAGTAGACATAGGCAGACAGAAACCTCCGGTGGCGGTGGCCAGTGCCAGTGGCCGGTGCATTTGACTTTTTTTTTCATTCTTCATAATATTATGAATATTATTTTCTCACAGCATCAGACAAACAGAATATCAGAATCAGAAGTAACACAATGCTGACTATATGACGATGAAAAGCTGATACTACAATACAAATGGCATGCAGTCCAAGACAAAGTATAAACAAAATCCTACACTACACTACACTTCCAAGCACGTACATGGAATGTTGAAAATGGGAGTTAATGTTTTTATTTCAATTACAGGTATAATTAATCGTACTTTTTTACACACAGTTCCTGAGAATTTCCGAGAAAACTTCTCTTGACAGAATGACGAATGATCGAGGCGTTGCAGACAATCAGCTGTAATTTATTTACGACTCTTTTATCAGAGCCATGTTAATAGCAGAAGCAGAGAATGCTATATCCGTTATACACACCAACGCAAAACACGCTATAGCATGTCTGACTATATATTTCGTTTTTGTTGTTACATTGTGCTTAATACATTGTTTTTGTTTTTATTTTGTTGATTGTGAAGACAGGGAAAAGAGTACGCCACACACACGTTGTCACATTCTACATTCTACAGTGGGACTTCTATACATGTGCTGAAAGGGAGGTGACACACAGACACACGGTTGACGGTGAAATACGATATGATAAAAAAAGACAAACAAAAAAACACACCAAATCAGAGAATTTTTGTACATTTAAAAATAATTAATTAGTGTGTTAAAGTTTCGACGTACGTGTCGTTTGTCACTTAAAATTAAAACGTGAGTGAGCATTATGATTACTGATATTATTTGTGTAATATACGGCTGTGACAACGATACGATGTATACGCTTTTAGTATTTAGCCTCCTACTTTTCTTCATTTTTTTCACACAATTTAAGTACGTACTCTGTACCCACATCCACATCACATCATTAGACATGAGGGCATTTTAGTCCAAGTATCGCACGGCACCGGTACCGGCACTGCATTTACGTGCATGTAATTAATTATTCACGCTACCAACTGCATTATACCTACCACTACGTTAGTACAATTAATTCTATACAAGTTTCAAATTTGTATATCAATTTACTTATAATGTTTACAATCTGCAGCTCGTTGGGTAGTAAAGTAGGTAAGCAAGTTTGTTAGAAAGTAAGTTGCTAATTTTTCAACTTTACTATTTCAGATTTCAATATTTATTTCTATTATTATGTAAGTTCGGATACCGTATGTACTGTAGGTGGATAACCTCACACGTAATATACCTATTGGTCATTTTTATTTCTTAAATTAAGTTAATAAACTCAGTATGTGTTTAACGAAAAAGCAATATTTCTCGTAACATAGCCGACAAAAAATGAAAAGTCACGTACGTATAAGATGTAGTTTTTAGCTTAAAAACAGTTGTTGACAGTTTCAGTTTCTAATATGGGATCGTTCAAGAATGACGTCGTCGGTAGGGTGAATGGGTTGGCTACTTTAAATCCATACGGAACTTAACGCAGTTAATTAGCACGTATGACGATTTAAAAAGCTCGATGCGATTTTGATAAAGCCTGAAAAAAACAGGACGCTGTTGGCTTGTTATGCTTTACCAGGTGTAAATAAATAAGCGTAATGAATTTGTTAAGACCTTCAAAAACAGTTGGAGCTTCTGTGTACGTTCTGCGTTTCGATTTGCACCTGAAAAATTACTTTTTAGCTATTTAACTTAACGCACTTTTACATAGGTACTTATTAACGTAGCATGCAACTGATGCATGCTGTCTATGGTCGGTCACTGGTCCATATAAATGTAGAACGTGTCGAGGACAAAGTATAACTATTATAAAAATCAAAATCCATTTTCTACTCCAAAATTAAAGCAAATTAAATCCAAAGTCCAAACATATTGAGAATTGAGAAGCGTCGAGAATCAATTAGGAATAGTATATTAGTATGCCTTACAGTTAACTTGACATCAATTCATTACTTCAGAATTTTTATTTTTATTTGGGCATAATGATCAAAGAAATCAACCGATTATCATTATAACTCTGCAATTTACTAGATTTAGAAGAATCAGGCTTGGCTCATGTTAATTCTCAGTAGATGAGATACTTGCCTTAGCTGAAGAGGAAATAATACAAGCCATCGTCCACGGCCCGACGAAGGAATTGCGTTTAGGCAGCAATTTGTTTCCATTTCCACAAAAACCGCCATTTTGATTTTATTGATGATTTTCTTTAGTAAAGCAAAATGTTGTATTTACATGTTTTAGAATAGTTCAAAATATTCTTTTTACTTGATTCAAAAAAGTGGAAAATGTTCTATTTACATGTTACTTAAAAAGTGTTGAATTTTTTACTTCCATGTTTTTGAAATGAACAAAAAAAATTTATTTTGCATGTTTTTGAAAAGTCAAAATATTTTTTTACATATTTTTAAAAACCGCAAAATGTTCCATTTACATGTGTTTTGAAAATTCAAGCAGCGGGGCGGTTGCCTTCGCTGGCCGCATTATCCGAACTCCTGCATCGTCACTTTTCCAAAAATTTAAAAGGATTTAAAACAGGACGTTACTTACATGCCTTTTAATTGCACGTTTATTAAATGCAGCAAAAACATGGTTTTTGATTACTTTTAAAAAGGTTAAAAATTTAAAGTTTTTCAAAATTTCAAGTTTAGTAGTTTTCGGTCATTACTGTGATTTAATTATTATTGCGAACCGTACGTAAATTTCAACTGTGGTTAGTATTGCAACTCCACTACGGCAATTTACTCCCTTTCTAGCTTTAGATTTGTTCACCATATACCCATATATTCCATACAGGCGACTGATATTTGCCACTACAGATATAGTCACGGCCATGCTTTACTACTGTACTAAAGTTAACTACTGGGCTAATAAAGCTATTAAAATAAATTTTAATTTTCAGTATAGACAAGATCCTTACTACTACTGATACTATATTACAGATACTTGAATCCTTGTAGGAAGGTAAGTGGATCTCTCGATAATTAAGAAGATTTCTCTTTATCTGGCCAAAACCAAAAACAACAAGAACCAAATGGAAAGTAATTAAAAAAACCTCCTACTCAATGTACTACCGCATATTCAATTATAATACACAACATTTTAAACTGATGCGATGGCGATGGCGATGGCGATAATGACGGCTGAATACGTTTTAATTTTCCTCTAAATTATTTTTGCATCTCCATATACCATGCACATGAGTGTCTTGCCCAAGACTGACCTATCATTCTGCCATTAGTCTCTAAGTCTAATCTGTTCACATCACCTGATGACCCGGCGTCAAATTATAAATTCCCCACTGAATTCCCTTCTTTGCAGCATCCTCTATATCAGATCATAGCCATAGCAGATACGTGAAATAGGCACGCAGCGTAAATTTGTATCTGTCCTATATTTTTTAACCTTCCCTTATTCAGCGACAGGAGATGCTGAATTGATGAAGCCTGTGCCGAACCAACGAAAACGAAGCAGAAGTCGCTTTGCCACCATCGCTGCTGCACGAAGACGCTAATAACATTATTACCTGCCCATTAAAATGCATCTGCAGAGCTCGTAGGTAATTACCTAATTGGTTTATGCATATTATATTCCATGTGGATTTCTTCCAACGTCAAATTCGAGTTTGACTTGTGGTATGTGCGAGCGGAGGAGGTGGGCGTTTATGAAATTAGCGTATGGGCAGAAAATAAATTTCTTCATTAAAATTTAAAATCGTCATCTCATCCCATATTGCACAGCAGATTCATTCATAAGCACACATCTCATCTATGTAGTTTATTCAACTCAAGTCAAACGCTTATAGTTTATAGGGATATAGGGACAAGGTGACAAGAATTCAGTATCTGTATAAGCCACAATGTAATGCTGTAGACGGAGACCAAGTCAGAGTCAAGCGGTCCTCCACATTCCAAATCTGCATGTCATGTCGTGTGCAGTGTATTTTATTCTCTCAAATATCTTTCGTGATTTGTATTTTGTAGAGTCAACAACAGCTTGTGTTGGGTGTTTAATTTCCATGATTACAAATCCATATATTATTATATACCATCCTCAAACCGTCTCCTTTGTCTCTCGTTTATTAGCTCCCATGTCACACAGGTACAATGTAAACAGTAGATGGAAAATAATTATTGTAAATGAAATGACATGATTAGTCACTCGGTACTCGACGTCGTCCACTGCACTGCTGAGCAGATATTGCTACAGCAAATTCCAAGAGTTAGTATGCCATGCGGATTTATATACCTATATACCTTACGCTAACTTTAAATAACATAAAGACAAAGGGAACGATAAAACAAAGACAAGTACACGAGAGAATTGAATTATTTGCTAATGAACTTTTAAAGAGGTAATAAGGTGCATATAGTATGGGCAGTATATAGAGTAGTAGTAGCAGTATTATTACTGTATGCAGTAGGTTATGGTTATGTGCAGGCATATGTAAGTAGGTACTCGTGGTGGTGGAGGTGGTGTTGCAAGGTTCTGTAAGTAAATACACTTTGTTATAAAACTGACTAACTAGCTAGATTGGCTAGACACATCTGCAAATACTTATATGTACACTACCTATTTTATTATTTAATCTCCATAAGATGACAAACCTACAAAGTAAGTATATAGATGTATTCGCCCAATATTTTTTTTACTGTGAGGCTATATTGACTTTATTGACTACTAACCTATATTGCTCTAAGCCCTCGACTTGAAGAGAGAATACCGCTCAAATTAATTGCTTTTCAAATATGCGTGCTTGAAAAATAAATTGGCTGTTGAATTTATTATGGAAGTTTTAGAAGAATATTTTGGTGGTGTTTTAGTAACTTTTATGATCAGTGAAGATTTTAATGAAGAATTTTGAAATTTGAAACAAAAAAGGTAATAATTAGTACAATGTATAATGTGCATAGTACGTAACTGAAGCCATTTTTATACTTTTTAAAAATGGGTAATTAGAATATTTTGCATTTTTTTAAAAGTCTGTAATAAAAAAAATTAGCATTGTTCGAAAAACATTTAATTAAAATAATTCGTAATTATCAAAATCATAAACTAAAAATTTCTACACGCACCAAACAACATGCAGTTACTGATCGTTAGAAAAACTCTCTTTTGAAACTATATAATACTATAATACACTGTTAATTAGAACAACATTTTATATCTTGTAGTTGTTTAATAATCATGCATTTAGAACATATTGCAAATTTCTAAAAAATACCTGATAGCAACAATTTGTAACTTAAACCCCACGCAATCCGCCCTTTTAAGAATACATGCAATAGGACGCAAAATTTCAAAGGATTTAAAAATGAAATTAGAATATAATTATATACCCTATACCAAAAATTTAGTTTTATAAAAATAATTCACAACAACAATTATGTATTGCTATATACTAGGAAACTATTGAATAGCCAGGTGACCACGAAGCATTATATTGAAAAATTTAAAACGTAAAACGTGCAAGTCTTTGGCGACTCCCCTTTACACACACTTTATTTTGTGACCACTTCCTAAATTTTTACACGGTTCGTTTGTATTGCACCTTCAGCACGGATACCGATACCGATGCCGATACATATTTTAGTGCTATCTAACGATAAGTAGCAGCCATCATCCATCTATAATTTGTGAGCCTATATACACATCGTCTATGTCGTTGAGGCTGCCAAAATATATAAATATTCTATTCATTTTTCTTTCCCAAAAGGCACTTACACTATTAAATATGATTGTAAGTACCAGACCCAGTCCTACAGCGACAGCAATAACAGCAATACACCATTGTCATGATCGCGCCGTGTATATAGTTACAATTTACAATTCAACAATTTAGCAAAATAATACAGTGTGCAATCCACTGCCACTACCTGTACTGCAGGCGCTAGACGCAGACAAGCTAACTACATAATTCAACCACTGACTGAATGGAATTTAAGAAGTACTATCATTATCTCGTTCGTATATCCTTAAGATGAATTCCATTTCCATCCCCATTAATTATTATGCCATATTATAGGTATGCTACCGCATAGGCACATATATGTTACGTATATAGATGAAGCATACTAGCAAATCTGCACACAAACATAGGCATAGGCAGGGAGGTTGGTCGGTAGCTGCCTTCTCATACTTCAATCATAATGGAATATGAATACGTAATGGAAAATTCCATCTAATATTATTACATCCTCAAGTTTGAGAGTTGGTAATAATTGGGAATTGCAATGAAATCACACACAGTAAGTCAATCGTCAACTCGTCAGTGAAGACTTTAAATTTAAAGTAATTGGTAAAGGGAACACAAAACAATACAATGGAATACTGATATATGGAACTCCCTACACTATATTATGTACAGCAAGGAGGTGAGTAATCATTTATGCAAATGAAAACTAGCATATCTCTTACTATATAGTGAGCGTACAGTATGTAGGCAGTAGGAGTATATAGCAATATTGTGAATAATTACATTTGATTTCCTATTATTCCTTTTCTCTCTCTCTCCCATTTATTTATGTAATTCAAATTCAAAATTTAATTCCTAAAGTCCACTTGTACGACAATACAAACAGACCACCGACATATTGACACACGTACTATATAACTTCCACTCATGTCGCTCATTACACAATTTCTATTTGTCAAATAGTCACTACTAACTTCAATTTCAATATTGCATACAATTATTTGGATTTAAATTGTAAAATTCTTTTTGACTTTCTTCCTTTACTGATAGCTACACTAAATGCACTATATGATTATGAAGATATTAAATTGGCTTTGTTTGGCTTTTCCTTTGATATTTTTTGCTGTTAAGTTTGCACTCGGTTTGGCGCAAGCTTGAACGCTGTCTTTCTTATTGGGCGTTCCAATTTCAATCATAATTCTAATTACTATCAAAATATCACGTACCTTATTGAAATGCACTTAAGATTGGGGTTGGCAAATTAGTAGTGAAATTCTGTATGGCACTTTGCCTATGCATTTCATCCGCATCGGTACAGTTACTCGGTCCTATATTTCTAACTTTGATGTTTGATTTTTTTTTAAATTGATAATAATGTATAATAAATATTCTGTGTGGGTTCTGTCGGTGATTTAGTTATTAGTAGTGAAGTGAGTTGTAGACAAATTAGTGCGCTGATATTTTAATTAGACTCAATTTGTTCTCATCGTCAGTCAGTCATTCAAGTCATTTTTGTTCTCGATTTTTTTCCTGTTTTGTTTCACTTGTATAAATTAGTGCAGTAATGATTTCATATATTTCAATGAGGAAATATAATGTACAATAAGTAGAATGTAATTTTTATGATGTACGTGTTAACGAGTTAAAATTTCATGATTCAGTTTAATCATATGTATGTATAATTCTGGTATATTTTATTTAGTAATTATTATTCAATTGGTCAAGTGATTAGGGAGTGAGATTGTAGAACCACATTATGGAAAGGAGAACAGAAATCACACATATCAGAATAAGGAGGGGCCATTAGATTTTAAAAGTTAATAATAATTTCTTGATTAATCAGAATCAGAACACACATTAAAGGACCAGTACCAGTTAAAAAAAAGCTTCCCACTTTGATTTTTTCATGTCGAATTTGAAGTTTGACATGACATGACAGAAGCAGGCCAGGCCATTGCAATGTGTGAACAATGCACAGTGCAGCTAGAGCACAGACACTTTGTATATTCTGACAGTTCTGAGTTCTATACATAGATTTACCACAAGCAATTTAGTACGTTACATGATTAATCAAGCATTAATTATTAACAATTATTATAATGTGATGTGGGCAGAGCAGTGAAGTTTATAGACATGACAAACCCTGAAGGTGTCAAGTGTCCTATTTAAATTTTACGAATAAATTTAAATCACACTTAATTATTATTTGCCCAATGCTTTATAATGAATGTATTTAATTTTGGTTTTACGTTTTCAAACAATTTTTACATTTTTCTTTAAGTAACAGAGCGACGGTTTAGTTTCTAACTATGCGTAAAATCTACAGGCGTTGCTTTGCTATTTTGACAGCCGTGAAGACGCAAAATGGCCCATATCTATTTTAAGAAATTTTAAAATGACCCATATAGAGAGATAGTAAAATTTTATTTACAACTGGCGCACTATTATGCTTGCCATTAAGACACAGTAAAAACAAAACACATTATTTACAAGTTAAATATGATTTTTGTATATCAAACAATAACATTAATTTAAATGATCAAATTAAAATCAACTATGGGATAAATTCATATTATATAAATGATTGTGGGCGATTTGGCATGAGCCTCGAATTGTAGCAACTACGATTTCTTCAATCATTTTTGATGGAAGACGCAATTCTTTGCGAAATGATTCAAAGAACTCAGTTATAGTGCCCCGAGCTCCAACGAGAAGTCCAACCACTTCCAACTTCTTCAGTTTGTACTTGTCCAAAAAGTAAGGAATGCATGGGTTATATTGCGCCTGCTTTTCTATATTAACTTCTTCACACAATATATACATTCTAGAAACAAAATTACCCATATCCAAAAAATTGAAAAATCTTATTTCCGGTTTATTTCATAGTATTTTGCATACAGCACAACGAAATTATCACTAAATAAAATTTTAACATTTTTTTGATTTAAGTCATTTTAATTCCGGAATATATTGGATATTGGTCATTTTAAAAATGTAAAAGCGGATACACGGGTCATTTTGCAACTACGTAAAACTGGATACATAGGTCATTTTGATTCTTCACTGACGATACGCCGTAAACTATGAAAATTCCACTACAAATTAACACATAGCAAATTTTAAAAAATTGTCTGAAACTGCAAGTCAGTATATCTACAAGTTTTTCAAATATTTCGTACATTATAAATATATTAAAAAATGAAGAAACAAGGCTGGGATCTAGCAATACTATGGCATTCAATGCGTTTGTTTGTAAATTTGTAAACATCACATTAAAATTAGCGTCAGTCAGTATTTAGTAGGGACAACAATATAGTTAGCAAACACCTTCAAAAAAATAATTAAAAAAAGTCAAGATTGACGACCGCTCTTGGCGTAAAGCTATACACTTAGTCTACAATACATAATTTATAATGAAAAATGCAATCAAAATTGAACAGTTCACAATTTAACCCACACGTAAAGAAATATTATTATTACCTATATTATGTATTCACATATAAATCGTGTCGTCGTAAGAAAATCCAACACAAAATTAAATGTCAACTGAATTAAACATTTCAAGCACATCCTCAGCGCCCAGCAAGGACCTACCTAGGTACATAGGTACATATAATGCCTAAACATGTAATTATTTTTCAGTGTGAATTTTTAATGATGTATTATGTATTTTCAATAGAGTCAAACTTGCCCAACGTGTGCCTCAAGCAACGTCACTACGTCAGACAAAATCTAAATCACAAAGAGGATAAATACAGATTGCAATATAGCGCACATACATAATATTTTTTACAGAGATCACATACAAAGTGAGGCTACCACCACATTCTATACTTTGGCTCCGGCTTCTCATAGCTTCGACCAATCCGTATTTAAAATTCTGAGGTAATGTCAATTATTGTAGTTGACTAGTTTGTATTCAGATGTCGAAGCGTATTACATTATTATATATTGGTATCGTACACTTGTAATTATGTGTGAATTGTTATTTATATGGCATTGTTATTGCTCTCTTGCTCCACACAGTGTACAAGTCATAATTAATAATTTATTTAAATCCAAACTTGAACAAAGTGAACACATAAAATCAAAAAATCAAATCAAAAATCAAAATTATTATTAAAGAAACGACGACGACGAAGATAAGTCAAGTGATGAGGTCTAGGCAAATAATAATATACAATAATAATATTATTAGTAATTAAGACCTGTTCTGCACATACATACACACACACGTACAGTACGGTCAAAGAAAGAAACGGTTACAGCTATAGTAGCTATTATACAGTGTTGGCAATTGATTAGCATTCATGCATACCGAACGCATAGCTTCGTGTTTTAACTTGCATAATGGTCAATAGCTGAGGACGGTGAACATAATGTGATGACTTGTGATTTGAGTAAATCAAAATCAGCCGATAGGCTGGCTATGTTTAATTATTTGCGGTGGCCTTCTGTTACATAGTCATAATTCTGCAATTAAAATAAAATATCTAGGTACCTACTCTTGTGTTTCTCACACAACGTTGGAGAGGGTGGAAAATCAGCCATTTATAATTTTCGGATATATACAGTGAGGATTGCTTGCGCTTTGTTTTGAAGTAGTAAAAAGTTCTAACCATAAACATTCTTACCTACCTATTTACGCATTTAACAAATGCAAAATGTTTCAATAAGAAATATTTTTTTAAAAAACAGCATTTTTGAATTATTACAAGTATTTGAAAAGGACTAAATCGTCTATTTATGTTTTTCTAAAAAGTGAAAATCGTACTAATTGAACGTGTTTGAAAAGTTCCAAATAGTCTATTTACAATACCGGCAAGTACTACAACGCACTATCTAAACTGTTAACGATAGTCCTGAAATCAAAAAGCTCAATTTTGCGAATTTTAAATTGTCAATAATGTGTCTCGTACTGCCTCTTCAAACGTGGATGTCGATGTCGATACACTGAGATTTAATTAATCAAGAATTTATGGAAAATTGCAAATCATCACACAAACTAAGCTAAACCCAAAACAACAACGTCACGGGGGTTGTAAAAACATACCTATATGGTATAATAGTGGAGTGTTAACAATTTTATTGCAATTGGCAATTTTAGTAAATTACTGAATTTGAAGGTGGCCTGGCTGTTGCAGCACTGACGGCTCGCAATCATGCTGACACTATATATACCGTATTTCCTGCATTAGTGGACCCCGTCTACTATTTAAATTCTGACCTTCCAGACCCGTTCACAATTACAGGCCCGTCTCCTGCCATGTAATACTGTCTTAAACAGACCCGTCTACTATTTAAACTCCGGTCTCCCATACCCGTCCACTGTAAGAAGTCCGTCTCCTATTACAGGCCCGATTACTATTACAGGAAATACGGTATGCATGTTTTCCATGTTTTCTTTATAAAATTGAAATGAAAACCATAAAACCAAATACACCAAACCCAGCTTAGCATGAGTACCCTAACATGGGTGATTAAATTATTATATTATGGCTCTACTTATTGCACTGCGATTACGACAACGACTGTTTGCAGACTGAGCCCATAATAATGATAACGAATAGAATGACCATAGAGCCTTAATAGAATAATAATCGAATTGCATTAACCGTTATATTGCACTTTATATTTCCATTTCAAATTCAAATTCAATGGACACCAAAAAGATAGTCAAGATAGATAACATATTATATAATAGGAGAGTAGGAGGCAGTCTCAAGTATTAGAATATTATAGGCATTAGTCCTCCATAAAGAAACAGTAAGCATTATGCTTGTCGCTGTCATTATTATTTTATTTAACATGAGGGGACATTTTTATAACTCTTTTTTGATAGCAGTATAGAACACGCATCCAGATGTACTACTCTACACTATGTGCATACCAGAATGAATATGTTACGTAGCCATATTATTGTAATTCTCTTTAATTATGATTTAGATCTACTATATAATATTTTAGTTGCAAAGCTATTTGGCTTGGTTTGCATTCGTATTTAGCTCGGATAAATTATAGCTATACCCACATCTATTTCCATATATCGCCTAAGATAGTATGCTATACAATGGAAATAAATACTGTTTTGTAAATTGTACGTGTATCAGTAGTAGTAAAAATAGTACTATACAGATAGAGTAGAGACTGCAAGGTATTACATACGCACTGAATATTCATGAATGAATGGTCAATGAGTGGGCAAATAATAACAAAAACAAATGGAATGCTTGTGCTATTCCAAAGATAATAATATGTAAATGTGTTGTTTGGTTTCGTTTGTTTAGATTTTGGTATACAGCTGTGCAGTGCAATGACTCATAAGTTAAAATTCGTTCACGTCTTACTGTTTACATAGTATATCTAACATGCTTTCAGTTTCCACTGCGGTTGAAAACTAATATAAGAGTTTTTATTTTCTATTTTGGCCACAATTATTATTATTGTAGCTATTTTTATTCTATTCTTAAAAATCCAAAGAATTACACTGTCAAAAAATGTGTTTGTTGAGTATTGTTGTACAAATATAATAGCAGCAGTATTATTGTCACGCTTTAATTGAGAGGAGTGACAACCGGGAAGTTGTAAATCATCTTATTATCAATTTTACTATTTTGTAATTTTGTTTGTCATGACACCAACATCAATAATCGCTAATAGGTGGGTTTGAATTTCCCGGCAAACCTATAGGTTTAAATTTTATAGGGAAAAATTTCGTTTTAGGAATTTCAATAACATGCTGAATTATTTTTAAGGGTATCGGTAAAAACAATATTTAATATTTTGTTTGATAAAGACGTAGGTACTGTTATAAATTCGTACCACATAAAAACTAAAACAGTAATTAATTGCTAAAAGTAAATACCATTTTAAGGTACAACTTTACGAAAATTGCGAATTTTATCAAAAACTTTACAAAACCTAGCGTTGGCCTAAAGTAGATTTTTTTTAAAAGCACGTCCACATTCTACATAATTATATAACGTAGGTAGGTACCTACCTACATTTTAAAAGAACATTCTTCAATCTGTAGCTATGCAGATTTCAAGTGTTCTAGCATTTGCATGCTCCATTTTTGAGAAATAATGCATAATTTAAAAAAGATCTTTCTGATTTTCTCCTAAATGCCACAAATATTATTAGTCAACACTAAATTCTTTACTCATCGTCAGACACAGGAGACTGCATTGGAATTTTAAATGCAGCTGTTGCTAACGTCGAAATTGCTATAATTGTGTAGAATTTAAAAAATGTAAATTGTTCAAGTATGTAGGTAAAAATCTCTGTGTGGCAATTACAATTCTGCAATTTAGCGCAAGCCTGAAAGCTTATTTTTTGATTTCCTGTCTTATGTATCGTGTCTGTAATGATTATGAATAATACATTCAAGTTTAAAATGCGAGCATTTTATATTGACCCGTTGAAGACTAAAAGTAACTGTAAGTTCCTTCCCCATAATATCACCAGTACAGTAATTAAGGTACAAAAATAAATTAAAAATTGCAAACTACGTACCTACTGTCATTACTATTATCATTATAAACCATCATAATTCTATAAGACTAAAGTTGAGGTGTCAATTGGCATGACAGAGGTATAGGTAAACATTCTAAAAATAAGAAAATATATACAGATTTACTTTAGAACGTATATATACAAAAACTCATTAAATTAAAGATGTATAGCACCAATCTCTACCAAAAACCAAACTGAAGCACACTGATGACTGACTAAAGATGTGTGTGTTCCTATACTGCCTGTATTCAGATTCTGTATTTTTGTGGACCTGCCCAGTGTCCTACTTCTCGGTCCACTTTCGCTTTCTTGTACAGATATTACACTAGGTACTAACTCTATACATGTTTATAAATTTACTATAACTATTATCGTTCCGGCCCTCTCACTAATAGAAAGACTGACTAACTCAACTCACTCCACAGTTCACACTACAGTGCTACACAAAAAAATACCTACCTGGCTCTGGCTCTCTTGTTATTATTATTATTATTATTATTATTATTATTATTACTTCGTGTACATATACCTATAGGCAATATTATGCATTTTATACTGCCCATTCAATTTCAGTACTTACGTGAACTGCATTACATTACGTGCATGGGTACTACGTAGGTACATTGTAATGTGAAGTGATACATATTTCCTTTCAGACGGTCCTCGTCGTTGTGTTCGCGTTGGCGTGGACTCCACAACAATCGGAATTGACTAATGAGCCCGCATACAATATACAATGGAAATAGTGGCGTATGCAGTGTACATTCAAATATACAATAATATCATCTATTACATATCAGAATCAGAACAATCTCTTTGCACACAATCCTTCATCATCTTTTACAGATATCCTTTTACACGAAGGCAAAGACGAAGACGACAGAGTCAGAGAGGAGAATCGGATATGCTTACATTTACTGACACACTAGACACTACACGAACTATAGGTTTGTATGTACTATACTATATACGTCATTACACAAATATTAGAATGTTAATTCAATAATAACCATAACCGTAACATTAATGATTATCAGGCCATATGCAGGCACTATAATATAGTGTGGAGTACACTGTATATTCTGTAGATTGGAGATGCTGCAGGATCAGAATCAAAATGCTGTAGTCGTAGCCGTAGCCGTGCCTTGGTTTGCTTTGGGTGCTTAGCATGGCTTTATGGTATTTCATTGTATATTCTCTTTTGTATTTAAGTATTTAAGAGCATCCTCACGCATATCAAATAGTTGGTAAGTATATAAAAAAAATTATTATTACAGATACAGATATTTTATTAGTGCACAACTGAATCCTGAATATTTAACACTGTGAGCATATAGACTAGAGGTGGACAGGTAGGCACATACCTACACACAAAATACCTACAAAACTTTTATCTTCTGTACTTTACTTTGACTTTAAGAGGTTTCACAGACTTTTTTCTCTCTCCACAACTTTATTTTTCTCACGAGAAGCTTACGTATTGATATGACTATATATGCTACACAGTCGACAATTATTCTGCCTGCCGAACGTCTTGCTCACAAAATTCAGAATGTATTTACAGCCTGTAGCTTGGACTGCATTACATTATATAGCAGCTTACATTAAATTTTTCTTGAGAGAGTCCATCAAAACTCAAGACTGAAAATTGTAGAGCTTTAGAAGTGTAGACTGTAGAACAGGGGAACTATGTAGGCAAACTATGTTCATATGTTCAATTAAGTTTAATGTTATTTAGCGCCAATACACTCACTACTATGTATATAGCTAAAACTATATACCAAGTCCAATTCGTAATCCAAATCCAAATCCAAAACCAACTCTTCCCTCAATTTTATCAGACTGTGTAGTTTTGACGTGGTATAGATAAGACTTTTTGCATTTGACTTCTGACTCTTAGCTTCAAATTGGTTTTGATATGGATGTGGATGTGGAGATGCCTTCAAGCCACAAGGTAGCTGACTATATCAGTAGTTGGAGTTGTAGTCGTAATTTTAATACTAACGATAAGGGCACTCATAATATGCAACAATGCCTCTACCTCCCTGGTAGGTACATAAGCTACGTTTTTATGTTATCATGGTTGTGGTGCTGCTGTTTGTTGGAGATTGAAGTGTTGAGTGTAGTGGATAGATAACCGCAGCACTGTATCAACTCCACAGATTCTGATATTATTTGCATTTATCCATGATGTAGCATATAGACTGAGTGCACAGGTAGGTAGGGGAGGGATAATGTGCGACTCTGTTGTGGTGGTTGTTGGACGCAGTTCGTAGTCTTCGTTTTGGTAGTGGCAGAACTTTCAACAAGTTTTATTGTTGCAAAGGGTTTTAGTTTCATTTGGGCGAGAGAGACGATTGAACGTGTGTGGGAAGAAGTAAATGTTTGTCTGTCTGTCGGATCTGACTGTCTACTCTCAGAATCTCATCTCCTAAAACTTCCCCTGCTTTTCAGCTTCACAGCTTACTTTGCCTATTATCATCAAGTTTAGCGCTCCACTCATTCATATGGATAACTTTTAAAAGTTACGAGAATACGACCACGACCACGAGTGCGACGAATATAATTAAATATATATAATTACATATTTATATGTATAGCCCACCTCCTCCACTGCCGAACCTCATATCATTCACCATCTACATACACTATACACCGTATATTCAATTCTGCTCCACATTTTCTGGTCTAGTGTTCTAATCTCCTCGCTTCTCCTCTGCTCCCATCCGCCGTCCACAAGAACTCAAGGTAGTCAAGACTTGAAGGCTCAAGACTCAAGAGATCAACAGGAGTGAGGAACAAGGGTGGATTATCTGATTCTGTATCTCTGTATTATTGCAGTTGCAGTGACGTTCAGTCCCAGTCCAGTGCAATCAGTTGGTGTAATTGTTAAATTTCGGTGTAGTGTCCTGTGATCGTCTATCGTAATACAAAGTACACCTTGTTTAAAAAAAATCAGAAATAACATTAATTTCCTTGTGCACTACATCAATCATTACATATAACTTTGAATTTCTACACATGGATATTTCAAGTGAATTTAATTGGATTATTTAATTTTAAAAGCACAAAAGAACAGTGAAAAAGAACTTTACAGATTTATACGCAGTGCAAATAAAATTAAAAAAGAAAAACAGTACGGGAAGAAATAATATGTAAACCTTGATTTTTAAATGTATTAAAAGTTGATTAATTTAAAATTTGCAATTTTCTAGGAGAAGTCAATGTGCTTGATTTTTTTATTACAAATATTTTTCTACTTTACGGACAGTCCGAAGCAAGCCCCAAGCGTCTGAAAAAATAAATAAATGCATTTATTTCTAAAGCATTAAGACAGATTATACAATACAATACATTTACATACGATTACAACACACGCGAGGTGCAGAGAAAAAGTTGACTCATTTTTTTTCTCTTCAATTTATTAATATGGACAAGTGAATCGTGTTTCGTTTTCGTACCTTACCGTGATCGTGACGTTCATGCCAAATAAAGAAAATTAGAAAAAGTCAAAAGTGCTACCTACTAGGGATTTACTCTGTCAGTGTCATTTCTATCATTTATCTTCATCTTGTTAAATGATCATGATCTCCTGATATTATCTTCTAAACTAACATTTTCTACCTGGTAAGTTTCTATGCTATTTTTATTAAATTTTCTAATTTTTTCTAAATACATATTTCTTTTGAAAACTATAAAATGTGGTGGAATTTACAAAAAATACATTCATTGAATCTCTGGACTAGCAGCTAGTAGCAGATGATTATTTCTAAAAGGTTTTTTTAGCGCAATAGCAATACCAAAATTTAATCGACTCCCACCGAGATCGAGAGTTTCAATGGACAAGAAAAACTATATTTTTAATTATATGGCGTACATAAATTATATTTTTTTTTGAATGAACAAGAAATATCAATAAATAACAATAATAGTAGCCAGTAATAATAAGCACTTTTAGAATTTGGGCCAAAAATAATAATCACATTTCCTATTATTTTACATTAATGACTACTGCATGTAATATAGTAGATAGTTAGGGGCAATAGTAATCAAATCACATACGATTAAGGATATTGATATTAGAGACAGACACAGAACACCCCAGGATAGTATCGTAATGTAATCATATATCGATAATAAATTATTCAATTGAAATTTGAAATTAGAAAGTGATATCGTTGTCAAGTCTCAAAAGTACATTGAGGATGCTTGGTGTTAACAATGGGAAATTTGCAATTTTCGCTCCTAAACTCTGCACGCGTAATTCAATATTCCACTCTATTATTTAAATTTCAATCTCACATGCTACAGGATACAGAACAGGATTTAATATTTGGATGATGAATCAGATATAATTTGATATAACTAATAATAATAATAATAATTTAGACACAGGACACACGTAGAGCCATGTAACAATAAATTACCTTTAGCTTGCTTCGGCGCTACTATAATTTACACCTGTTCTGAGTTGCCGTTACACCATTACCAATACCAATAACCAATCATGAGTGTGATGAGCATTATGCTCACACATTAATTCAAAAACATTGCAAACCATATAATTACGACACATTAAAAAACCATATAACCGCATTATGAATAGTTTCCAAATGTCAAGATTCTTGGTCTACATTATAATTATTTCGTTTACAATTTTTAGCATAATTATTTTATACCTACCTGTCGACTTATCTAAGGTTATACATACCATAAAAAAATAGTTTGGAAATTAGTGGAAAAAATTGAAATAATTATTTTAAAAAACGTAAAAAAATACAGATAATACCTATAACAGCACATAGGTAAAAAATGAAAACAAACTTGGCACTTTGTATCTAGTTTGTCCCCGTGCAATTATCGCCAACATTAGTGCATTAATTGCATGTGCGCATTTCACGTGTGTCGTCGTAACTTTTTGTTTTTTTTGCAACACATAATAATTAATTTGAAACTCGATCTTGTACTTGTACACACACGCTTTATTTATTTATCCTTTTTCTTGTTGCTCGTTGGTTACTCATATGTTTACGTTGTGTGATGGTGATGATGATATGATTCTCACGCCACGCATTACCTACAGAAAACAGAAGCAAAAAATAATGACAATACATATTAAAATATATACGCAAAAAAACTGCAAAAGCAAATACGCAGTCCATTAGTTCATTGAAGATATTGCAGGTAAATGCGCAATGAAAGAATAATATTATAGTTTGTACTACAAGTTACACGAATATTATACAAGCAACAACAAGTTATAAGTCACCGACACCGACCGACGTCGTCGGTAAAGTATTATTATGATAATGTCAATGTGCAATTTTTCTTTATAGACCATAGACTACAGAGAGAGACATGTACTAATAGATGAGATCCCATATTATAAAACCACATGGAATGCAATCACATAATAATATAATCGCATTCTAACTGCCAAATATTTGTCAATAATCAGAATAATCTCATAGGCAGACTGACTGAGTAGTGGGTACATCTCACACATTTGTATTTTGCGTTTGTCTGAACCCTCATACTACTCCCAGTAATAATAACAATAATAATGTGGAGTGTAATCACATCATGATCGTAAGACAAAGGAGGCACACACACGGAAATCTGAATCTGTTAAAGCTAATGTAATGCTAGCTCGCTATCTATTTTCTGTAATGAGTACATAACTAGTTATTATACAAACAAAATGACGCATGTCGATTTCGATTTCGATGGCACGGCTACGGCTACGTCCAAGTCGAAGCTCTATAGACAAACACAGAAACAAAAAAAAGCCGGTTAATAAAGCAAAGGTAACAAGTATGTATTACTCTTTACCTTTTTTACCAAGTTCAATTTATTCATACATTCAATAATATTCATGCTCTCTCGCCTTTTTGTATATTTTTTTTTGTCTTACCTAATAATCTTGGCCGCTTATTGAGCTGACGCTGAGTGGATTGAAAAATGAATGGATACTTATATGCATATAGTGGCTAGTCTGCTAATACAATAAATTATCAAACCATTAGCCAATATATACACAATACTGAGAGAGTCCAATCGAATGAAATCAAAAACAAAAAATGAAGTACTCACAGCCCAGTGGACAGATGAGTGTACTACTACAGAGTTATAATAATGGAATTGAATTGGAAAAAAAATAAAAAGATCGGCATCGACAATCGGCATCACAGCTTAATGTAAAGATTGATTAAGAATTTTCTTCCTTCACAGTTGTAGGCCTATGGTCCTCCATTTGTTTGAATAATAACATGTGTAATCTTTTGTAAGATCTCCAAACTGAATTACTGATAGATTTCATAAGTCTATCCCTTCCCTCCCTCCCTATAGATATACAGACATTCCTATAGAGCTATAAATGCTGCCTCACGTGAGTTTACCTTTGTCTTTCAGACGATCTCTCTGTTTGTGTACCTGCATTAAAGCTAGCTATGCAGGTAGGCCAGAGAAGTACAGTATGCAAAAGACATGCAAAAAGGGACATCTGTATGTACTAGTATGTGTGGTTGTCTGTGTGAAAATATTTAGGTTAATTGTTATCAGTGTGTGAAGGTAAGATCAGTTACAGTCACAGTACTCTCATCGTCAGTACTCGCTCACTAGTCAGCTCAGTCTGCGTATGCAATGACGACACTCAACTTCAAATCTCAAACTAACCAAAACCATATGTATTTTTTTTCCGTATTGCAGACATCTTGGCTCTACACCATACACCTTCCAACCAAGAAATTAAAGGCCATCCTATTAATTCTAACAATGACAATCTCCACTCGAAATCGATAAGCGCTAATAATTGATACTACGACCAAGAAAAAAAAACTTCCCCTTCAATTTGAATAAAGTCAATGAGACTTGGAAAAAGATAATTGAATAACAATTTACAATTAATAGTGTTCAACATTTAATTCTATACCCTGGCCGCTGTACAAATGACAATCATTGTTCTGAACACTGCCAGAAGAGACCTACATGAATAATTAAATAAGTCCATTTAAACATTTAATAGTGTACATGTGGTTTTTTTGGATTCAGATCAAAATCAAAAATCAACGGCAAGACATAATATTGTGACTAATAACATTACCCATATAAACTCAATTGACCATGGGAGACACCATGGGCAGTTTATTACTATTAGAAAATAAAAATCCAGATTCTGCTAATCTCTGCAGTAGTAGTGTGAGAAGGACCGCTACAGGAAAATCCGAAACTATGGATATGAAAACAACAAGAAGAAATAGAGGAAATACAAATAGAAATAATGTAATACTAAGTAAATATGGACTACCCCTCATAGGCTTGCTAGTCCTTTGTTCAGTAGGCTATACATGGGGTGCAGCAGAGTCTCGCGTTGTTTGTTACTACACAAATTGGTCTGCCTACCGTCAAGGACCCGCCAAATTCCTTCCAGATAATATCAATCCATATTTGTGTACACATTTAATCTATGCCTTCGGTGGGCTCACTTCTGACTCGGGAATTAAACCATTTGATAAGTATCAAGACATTGACAAGGGAGGCTACACTAAATTCAATGGGCTCAAAACATACAATAAGGCACTCAAGACTTTAATTGCTATCGGTGGTTGGAATGAGGGCTCAAGACGATTTAGTGCACTTGTCGCCGACTCTGATGCTCGGAAAAATTTCATTAAATTGTCTATCAGATTCTTGAGACAACATCATTTTGATGGTTTGGATTTGGATTGGGAATACCCTGCAGCTAGAGAGGGTGGGGAGGATCAAGACAAGGCTAATTATGCCCAATTTATAGAGGTAATTTAAACTACAAATTAATTTTCACTTTACTATAATATCTGCTATACTCAACATAACTCATATTAATTATTTTTTACTATCATAATTTTCTACGTCTCAAAAGCAAAAATGGAAGCTATATACTCGTTATCTTTCATATTTCAAATTCCCCATTGACAAAAATTAGGACAGAATATAATTTAATTCAAAATCTATTATAAAGGTTTCATTACTAAAGAAAATCACGTACGAATAACATCAAGTCCAAGTCTAAGCCAATAATAACACCCAAACATAAGAAAAGCTAAAAAAGCCTCGTTTTCATTTCAATATCATTATCATCCTTTTCAATTTTTTGTACAAAAAAATCCACATGACTTCCCATATACATACACTATGCTAACGGACGAGTATACTGGTTTGTCATTCAGAGATAGATAACTGGCTTTGAATTGCCTTTGTAATTCTAAATGTAAATAATTCAGACAAATCTAAGCTCAAAACTCCAGGTGGTGCATACATCTTGACAATACGTATAGTGCATTTGCTAGTTATTGCACATAGAATGTGGCCGAATGACTACGACTGTGTCATACAAAGCATAAGAATAAATACACTTTTTTTTGCTTTAAGATTCTAACTACTAACTACTAAATACAAAAAATGAAGGTAAACTAGTACCAGTAACTAATAGTAAGTATATTAGCTCTATACAGCTTTATTAGCAACAGTAACAGCATAAAGTAATAGTGTGCTTCACTCTACTACCTTCATATCTCACAATTAAACTTTGCATTTACAATTTTTTTTTATACAAAAGCACAAATTACAAATAGAAACTGTCTAGTGCATTTAACAAGTTTGTTTATTATTATTAAATAAAGAATGTAACTGTATTTGTAGTAATTCCTTTGTGAGTAAAATAGATAGTAAATAGATACAGGCAGCGAGTTGGTTACTTATACTTGATTTTCATTTCTAATTTGAATTCTATATACTCCATACAAAATAAATTAAATATGAGGTATGAGATAAATATTTTACAAATATATAAAGAAATCACAAAAACAGCTTTTATTTGATACTACCTACTATACCATAACATAACTATAAAATCCTTTTATAAAAGAAATTGTAAATGTACCTACAATATGATTTCCAAGTTAAAATCTAATTATCTGTAAAATTCGAAATCCAAAACCAAATTTCGTATTTTACTATTGCTATTCAATCAAATCAAGGAATCATGCTACAATCGCAATCACCCATACCACTGCACTGCACGCTCTGTAGAACACAAAAATATCATATCCTCGGAATTCAAAATATAATCTGAATTCCAAGTAAAATAAAAATTAGAACCTTGCCATGCCAATAGCACAATGTCAGCTAGATATCTCTACTAATCATAACAATTATAAGGTTTGTGTTGTTGGAATTAGAATTAGTTAGAAGGTATCGGTCGGTGTCGGTATAGGTATATATTTATCATCATGAAGGAATATAGGAGAATCAAGGAAGGAGAAATGAAAGGGAAAACTTCGAAATTCCAAATATGTAGTAAATAATGTATAGCAACTGACAGCAGCAATAGCAACGATGGCGAGCGGACATGCCATACCATACCAAAAATATGATATGATATGGTATGGTATATGGCAGGCTCTCTCGTTCTCAACTGTCCTAAGTTCCTAAAAGCTGTCGCCTAAGAATAATAACAACAAAAGCTCATAAGAACTACAATACTGTAGAATGAAAGTGAGAATAAACGTGCGTAAATGTAAAAATATTATTATACATATATAGGAGTTAAAAATACGAAGAGGTTGCTCTTGACATAAACGTGGCTTTCTACGTCTATGACTGATGACAATGACGGATAAGGATTTGCTTCGATCTCACAGTCGCCGTAGATCCTTGTAAAAGTTATAAGTAGTTACCTAAGTTAAATTGGAATATAAGAAAAATGAAAACAACAGTTTAAGTTTTAAATATCAATAGAATACAGTCAAAGAATAAGAAAAACAGTTAAATGTTAGCACTATAACCCTTAACATGAAAGCTTTGAAAGTATCGTTGAAATTCAATGTGAAATTATTGGACTATCTTCAACTAGAAAACATCAATAAACTTAGCTATGTACCTATGCTTGCTAGCAGTTATAGGTATTCATTATTTATTAACCTTCGTTTGTGGGAGTTCATAAAGCAAAGCAAAGTCATGTGATATATCAGAATAAAAAATCATGACACAGGTGTCTATTAATTAGCCATTTACTTTTACAACTATTACTACTATACAACACTACATCACCTTGTTCATTCCAAAAGCTAGATTTACAAATAGATACATTTATCGTACACACATATGGGTTCGCTAAGCATTGAAGTGTATTGAATTTTATCTGCCAATTCATTTTTATATTTATTAAAACATTATTTAAAAAGATGAATATTATAGATACCTCTATCGTCAGTATCGTCTTGGTATATCTCATGTTAAACTCGATTTAACTCTAAATGAAGGTAAATTAAAAAGTGTGTTCACGTTTACAATTGAGATGGGAAATATAAAAATAAAATTGTCCATGTAAGTAGGTACCTACATAGCTGCGTACTTGAATTGTTCATATTCCCTTCAATAAATACACACAAAAATATTATCTACTTACGACATGGGCAACTTGTTGTGCAGTTGTTGTACTTACGGAATGGGAAGTTTCTTCCAAGTCGAAGTTCGTTCGTCTTTAGAAATCAGGAACCTTGGCCTACTTTGGACGTAAAGTAAATTTTAGTTATTATCCCTCCTACACCTTCTTCAGGTTGTATCCCGTTCCTATGCACACATAATATGTTCTTGTGCTGTTATTTTTCCTTTTCCTCAAAGAGATTTATTTTGATTTAGAAGATACTGTAAAAATAAATATAACAACAATAATAGTCATATAAGAATAAGTAGAAATGAAACTGTAGGTCTGTAAAGTACATTATACAGAAATAGATTGCGATGTTGACTGACTAAATTTCACAATTTTACCTTTTCCGCGATGGTTTATTATCGCCTAAACTTCAAAACCGGCGACTGTAAGCTAGTCCAGGGATATAAATGAACAAAGGCTATTAATATGTTAAAGGTTAAACTAAAATTAAGTTTTCTCACATTGCACTGCACTGCGCAAATTAGGCACACCGTCTCGCTTCTCGCTACCTGACATCAATAACGTTTGAAAAATAGAAGATTTGTTGTTGCTCATTATCATCTCTATATGATAGTATTTTTGACTGCATGCGTAATATAAAATATTATTTTAAACTTCACAGCAAAAATCCCAAGATAACAATTAAGAAAACAAACAAGAAAAATACCTTTCATGCACTCATAAGCGTTCAAGAAGAGTTAATGAGTCCTTTATTTACCATTCCACTAATTTTGATAAAGTGATAGTGATGGCTGATGAAGCTTAAAAAAGATTTCGAATTGAGCAATTTACAGTCAGTAGCTACTATTTCTTGATTACTCTATTATACTTAACACTTTTAATGACAACGGTAGACGGAGAAGGGAGGTCGATTAGTGATTGTGAAATTGTAAACAGGAACTTTAGCTTTTTTTAATATTCAAGCTGCTACAAATAATTAAATGTGTAACACGACTTGCTGCACATCTTACAATGTTTGAGGAAAACTATTGTGAATTAATCAAAATCAAGTTTGCATTGACACTGTCAATGTTAACTCGGAAGAAAGGCTTAATTGGAAAACAATGAAGTTGCTGAATGCTGAATGAAAAATTCGCACCATCATCATTCGCCATTCATAGACTACCGAATAAAACAAAGAGAGAGAGGTTGTTCGTTGGATTTATAATAGGTACTTTTCTTCAGTAGTCAGTCAATAGTTGATAGTTCAGTAGTAGTAGTAATTCAGTAGTTTTTATTCTTGATTGCTCTTAAAATCCTTGTTACGTGATACATACAATATTGTCAAGTCATTAATCGGCTAATCGTTAGTCAGTTTTGTCGACTCATTATTTGTGTTATTAAATATGCTCTTACCTACTTTGGTTGGCTGTCCGTAGTTTAACCTGCATTTCCTTTTAGTTTCGTTCGTCATTTTCATCTATCTAAATTAACAACGCACATACCTATATATGTACAACATAAAAACGACAACATTAGTCCGAACTACCAACTTACAATCGGTAAAATTGCCTGCAATTTACGAAGTTAACGTTCGTTCAACTTTAATATTGAATTTTAGTATGTAAAACGCACCAACAACCGAGTATTAATTTTAAGCGTAACGAGATAGCTCAGTTCAGATAGTGCAGCTGCTGTTGCCTCTTGACTACAAGCTATATATATAGCAGATAAAATTACACGAAAGTTTTTTTAATAATAATTATGTTCATAAGACAAAGACAGAGGAAGTTAATGACTAATGACTAATGTATGCAAAATACTTAATGTTTTTTGAAGTCATCCAACGTCCGACCTGGTTACTGTCTGTCTGTCCTGTAGTTGACTGACTTCATACTTATACTATTCGATCATTGTTTGTAATCACAATCACATTTATGTTGTGTAGTCTAAAACTCTGTTCACTGCTTAACTAGTGATGAAGCTTGAATATCTTTGGCTTCAAAGTTCGAAGTAGTTGCTATTTTAGTAGTCCATTTACATAAAAACGTTTGCTGCTTTCTACATTCTATACTCACTCAGGTATTTAGGTAATTGCAACCACTAACAACTGAAACTGAAACTGTGCTGCTGTGACTGTGAAAGTTCAAAGGAGCTAATGAACTAACGAAAATGAATGACAAACGATAACAAAATGAAGAGAAAAAAATCACTGATGACTGAAAAATTCTTCGTTTTCCCTTTCGTTGTTGTTGCTGTTCGTTCATGATTCGTTTTATTCGCTTCATCGTTTCGTTATTATTGATTCCACTCCACACTCCTCATCTGCTCTGCAGGTTTAAAAATTTTAATACCAAACGAAAACCAGCGGTGAACTGCTGAGCGGCAAGCGGTCAATCAATGCTGAATGTGCAATGGTTTTTATTAAAATTTTAATTTGATACGGAAGATAATTAATTGTTTCTCATTTCAAAAAATGAAAATGAAAACGATCCAACCGCAAACAAGTGGATGATGAGTGAGTGAGTAGGAACGAAAACTACGTAACACATACCTATTGGCAGCATGGTTTAAAGCTTTAGCAGTTAGCTCAGGCATCAGATGCATGACTAAATTCAAATTAAAGTAAAAGGCAGAAAATTATGACTTGTCGGCCGAAACGTCATGTCGAGATGATAACGACATTTATTACAACGACAATAACAGGAACACAGCGTCTCTCTTTTTTGCTCTTGGCGTCTTGAGTCTTGGCTCTTTAAAGTTTCGATAAAGTTGAGTTTTGATAGTTGTTGAAAATAAATGATGATATTAACCAGAAGAACCGCAGACATTCGAATTAACTAGTGCTTCTATCTCATATCTGTTTTCACGGTTTTCACGCTATGTATTATTACATATTAAATTAAATATTAAATATGCACCCATCAAAAATCCGTTGTTTCTAACTCTAACTTAGCAGTTTTTAAGATTTTAAGGTTGGCTGTTGGTGTTTTATATATGGGTGTTTGGTTTTTGGCATTGTAGTAGTAAGGCAGGTCGTTTGGAAATACAGGCAACAAGTTGGAGGTATTAAGTAAATGTACCTAAATTTTTGGCTTAGCAGGGCACAAGGTAAAATACAATTAAAAAACAAACTGTAGTCTAATACACATTACTTTTTTTGTACATTCCAGGAACTGCATGATGCTTTTGAAGACGAGAGTAGAGCAACAGGCCGGGCAAGGCTATTGCTCACAATTGCCGTACCAGCCGGTATTGAGACGATTGACAAAGGATTTGACATTCCATCGATTAACAAGTAAAATTAAAGAATACCATTCACCATTATATTTGTATTTTAACTATAATAGTATGTGTAATTATTGATATATAGGTAATATTACACATAATCACTGCTATACTTCGTTTTTTATATCATAATAATAGTGTCTTTAACAATTTCACAGTTTATACAAATATTCACTACAAGTAAAAATTTTCTCGCCTTATTTATGCATTGGTCCAAGTCCAAACTTTTAAGTTTTTTAAGTGGGACCCAATTCTTTCTGTTCTGTCCACCGCATCGTCTAATTCAATGGTCTAGTCACTAGTCAGTCAGTCAGTCGGCCATGAGCTTAGAAAGCTCCCATGGTGTGCATACTGTGCATGTTGTGATAAACTCAAAATATTGTGTTTTGATCCGTAATCTATCTTTATTCTTAGATTCGTATGCATGATTTACGCATTCAGATCTAGGATTAGTTAAATCATTAAAGTGCCTGTATATAGTACTAATGTTGCATGTATATTTATTAACAGCCACACCCTGTAGTATAATTGTTTTTTAACGAGTCACAAGCCTTAAATCTTAAAACTTGGCGGTGGGTTTGGACTTTTGTTTTTTTTCCCATTTAATTCTTAATGTCCGCTGAGCAGAGCGGAGAGCTGACATTTCGATTGTCGAAGTCGAAGTCGATGTCACGACATTGTCGAGTTGCGTGTTTCCATTTACCAACTGTTTGTATAGTTTGAAATTTATTTTACGATTTCAAATAGTTCGTTTTAGTGTTATTAAGTAGCAGGTGCTTACTTTTTTAAAGTACGAGATTTTTAATAAGTTTCAACATGGAATTATTTATTTTTGGCCCAACCCCAAATCTAACACTATATAAACTCAATTAAAAATCGATAAAACAGAATTATTATCTGTATATATTCTCGCAACTCATTTTTGGTACTTACTAGTTAGTATGGTGGAGTAGGTTTAAGATAAGAATTATTTTCGGTACATTATTTTAATGTTTTTTTTTATGATTAGCATGTTGTATTGTGTGTATGTATGGAACAGCTGCGTTATTTATAATTTCTGTAACAATGCAAACACGTTTAACGAACTAGTAATATTTATTGTTAACGATATGCATGCATGCTGAAAATGTAGTTCGTGGCCGGCCCTATATTGATTATGAATCTTTCCTTGTTCGCTTTTATTTATATTTTGTAAAATCTACTTACACATTGAAGGAGTCTTATTTAACATGACCACTACTCTGCGGTTGTCCTTTTCAAAGTTTATAGTTTCTTTTACTCTTCAATAATATGTGAGAGATTCAACAAGTCTGGTCAATTCTTCGTACTGTGGTTTTGTACTGCAGTTGTATCCTGGTATATACTTTCTGCAAATTTTATGCATAAATGTACCTTAAAGCCTGTACTTCTATCAAATCAACTATGCTATAATGTACGTGTATAGACTGATATCTGCAATCTACATATAAGCTGTACAAAGCAACAGGCTACGTGGAAGTATTAACAGAAAAGTATGAGTCAAAAAATGTTTAAAAGGAAAAGAAAACTACAGCTTATATAAATTATGGTTTCAGAATTAGTATAGTGTCGACTGCATATCCGTTTCATTCTGCATAAATATACGCACAGCCACAGGTAATTATAATTATACGTAATATTCGTCGCAGTGTGTGTGGAAAATGAATGAATTACTCTTTAAAAAATTCAAACCAAGAAATATATACTAAAAGCTACTTCACAGCAGCATATTAGCAGATACAGTAATCATGGATATGTAGCATTCAGATGCAGAATATTAATGGCAACAATAGAAATAGAATACGACATGGTCCTACATATCCTATTGCTGTTGTTGTTGTTATATAGTAATCAAGCTCTTGTACTGTATATTTTTTTTACTATTGTCACAGTTCTCAATTAGAAATGCGTGTGTATTTCACAGTCAGAGAAAACACAACAGTCAAACCACAAAACACAATACCGTGTGTGTATCACCTGACGCCGCACTGACATGTGTGAGTATGTATATTTGACCTGGAACAAAATGGAAAAGTCCTTTCTCGCTCATACAGAAACCTAGTCTATTTTAGAAATTATCTGTAGAATGGAAATTTTGTCTTTGAATATAGTGAATAGTTGAATAGATATGACACACACGAGATCACAAGTAAACGTAACATGATACTCGGCAATATATTAACATCTTAACTCTTGATGTTTTCCCTGTATGGGCTGTATGTATTCATTTGTATTTTACAAATTTTCATCTCCATAGTATAATTAATTACACACATATATGTATGGTCACATCACATCCTAATTATTATTATTACTGGACGCCATGGTGTGAGGATAATTTGTATGTGTGTACTATGTTTTATTTTTTTCAGTTTCATAGCATATATATATATATATGTATAATCCTTCCTGGTAATAAATCGTATACTAGGAAAATATTTAAATTTCATTTCAGAAATGAAAATTAGATGACCGTGTTAATTACTTATAATAAGAATAAAAATATTTCGTTCAGTTTCAGCTTGCAGTTTTTGCAAAACTATTGGAGAAAACACATAGTATAGTAAACAAAAAATATAACCATAATTGTAACCTGCTACATACATTTAAAGTAACTAGGTAGGTAGGTAGATATGCTTCTTTACAAAACGAACCTTACGTGAAATATTACATTAGGCAAAAACAAAGCGCCTGCTTCATGATTACGGCTAATTTTAATTTTGAGCATACTTATGCATGTCTATGTTAACTGCATAAAAAATATGCAATTTTCCTAAAATTGCAGAAGATATTGCGATATATACATAAATTACACTGGACATTTAAAAAGTAATTGTACCACAAAGACGATATTTATTTTTAAAACCACATTGCTATCTATTATTCTACGTGGCATTGCGGCTCGGCCAGATATATTTTTTCCAATGGATTTACGTAAGATGAGATTAAGTTGCGTCTTTTATCGCGAACTCTGATTGTTCTGTCAGGCATTGCAAATTACAAGATGTATTTTTGCAATTTGTAAATTGAAAATGTAAAATAATTCACTTTGAGAGTTGGACTTGGAGAAAAAGATGAATGACAGTAACAAAAAAAACGTGTATCGAGGCTTCGAGGCGGCATTCTTCTTTGCTAATCTACTATACGATTGTCAAATGTGGCAGACATGAATATTTTTTATTATATTTGCACGCAAGTAAAAGCTGACATGTCTCATGTCTCATAATGGTAATAAATACACACAATCATGTAGGTAAAATCAACATTAAAATTCGTACTGTACTAATTTATACTAGTAAAGGTTCTTGTATGTAGATAAATGTATATGAATGGCATACTATACATGTCATTGTAAACTTTAAAAGCACATTACACATGTATAATACTATTGAGTATGCTTTTTTTTTGTTCTATTCTATTGTCCTGAAATAGAAATGTGGATTTCTTCAACATCCTCACGTATGACTATCACGCATCAACAGAACCTCAAGCAAATCATCATGCTCCACTCAAAGCTGTCGGGGGATATTCCGCCTATGATTACAAGAGTCAACTGAATATTGTAAGATTCCATCTTTATTTCATTTTTTTCTTGTTGTTGTGTTTCCTTTTTCTACCTTCCACAGGCACAGGACAGATCCGTCTACCCATGCCCATATGTATAATATAATATCAGTCTAAACTACATATGTGTAAAACCTATGTACCTATTTATTTCACTTCCTAAAAAAATAATGACAAGAGAGAGACAACCAGCGGACACACAATGACACAGTGCAGATAGTATATATATATATATGCATACACTTTAAAATGTTTTCGTTTTCAATTTCAAAAAATTATTTATCATTACCATTCATCTAAGACATTCTTTTAAATTTATGGTCGAGACCGTCCACTGTCCACTGACCGTCCGCTTTGCTCTGGGTTTGTCCGCTTTGATTCTCTTTTTTAACCCTCTTACTACGGGACGATTAACAGATAGAATGACAAGAATGATCTATCTGATGATATGTGAATTTTTGAATGTGAATGTGAATCGTCTCACTGTCATAGGCATGTCATCTACAGTGTGTTCAAGTGTTGTGGTGGAAAATTTCACACAAATCTAATCTCGTATCTCTTTTCCTTGTCATTGTCATTCTGAAGATACTGCGTATACATATCATATTATGTGTAGGTACAGATTTGTAGTTATATAGTGTTGGATATATGACTCAAATTTATAGATTCAGATCAAGATATCTTTAGGTACCTATCAGTGACGACGAGAGGCATACATGTAAGAGAATGATTTGACTAAAACACTTTTTTTTCTTCCAAATAAACTCTACACAGGAATATACGATCGAGCATTACATCAAGGAAGGAGCGGATGCTGATAAGCTCGTCGTGGGTTTGCCAACATATGGAAGATCCTATACACTTTTCAATGTGGACAGCACGGATGTGGGTGCTCCAGCCTCAGGTCCTGGAACGAAAGGGAAATTCACCAAGGAACCTGGATACTTGGCGTACTACGAAGTATGTGACCACTCTCAAATGATAATCTTTATAATAATAATGATTACCTATTACAAAAAATAATAGTAATATCTCGTCTTTATCGTTGTTGATGTTGTTGTTATCGTTCACCTACGTCGTAATTTCGTAGTCTTGTAGTCTTGTCTTATATCTTAAACGAAGAGCATTTTCTGTTTCGTTTTCTATAGAGGTATTAGGTCTTCTCACCTTTTCTTTTTTTTTCTCTCTCTATCTCCCTCTTGAGCTCTGTCCGCTCTCATCCATCAGTCTCGGTCTACAAATAATAACAAGAAGATATGATATATGATAGACTCAAAGTGTAGAATTATGAATTTTAACTTGCACCTTTTTTAATAATCAGTTATTCTCTCTTTCATTTTTCAAACTAATAATTACTTTGTAATTTTACTCTTCACAACTTTTTAATTTTTCAAGTCATTTCAACTTTAAGCTTTGTAGCTGCGATCGTATAGTCTCACAACATATCTTGTCATACGTAGGTAGTGGTAGTTTGTTCCGTAGTAATTAGGCATAGGGAATCGAGGTACGGATTAATCCGCACTTATATTTTATGTACTTCGCAAACACTTATTGTCTGCCTCAAGCAGTGCAAGTAGAAACAGGCAGCATTCCACGTAGTAGTAACAACATATTAGATTATAACCATAAGCCATGCCATAAGCCATAATGATAATATTATTATTATTACTATTTGGACTAGCTCCGGCTCTGGCGCTGGTGTTTGGCGAAATGATAAGGGATTTATGAGCGGAACCATGAAACATGTACCTACACACTCTTTTGATACATAGAGTTATTTGATTTTTCGTCTTGTTTTCGTCCCTGTCATAATTTCCCTTTTACAATTTACAAGCTTCCTTACGTATTAAATTTATATCAGTGAGTACAAAACTCCTAAGGTACCGTTTGTCATGTATATACTAGGGAAGATCATTTACTATAAGCTATACCTTGGTCCTTGGTATATATATGGAATAGGAAGTATGTATAGCTATATAGATTTGTACTTTCCATACATACCTAGGTAATCACTTCCTCCGCTACTCAGCTTTGAGCTTAAAATTTGCTTTAATACATTGCACAATTAATTTTTAAAAATTTTATTATGCCTAGCTTGTGCTTTTGATTTTTTGATAGAATCGCTGGAAGCTAAACCACACTTCCACATCCATTTATCTGTATCTCTGTACACGTACTACGTAGATCATTATTCCGTCAAAATCTCTTCCAAAAAAATGCTTAGATTCTGCTCTGCCGCAGCCTCAGCACAAACAACGACTGACTTGTATAGAAATATAGTGTAGGTACTTTTAAGTGTAAAGGAAGTGAACAGAGATGTCAATAATGGTTGGAGATTTTCATTTTTCATTCCAAATTCTTGGCAAGACAGTGCAGTGCCTTATAAAGTTCTCAAATATAAATGTATTGTATCCTGCAGATACATTACAAAATTTATACGTAAATCTGTAAATCACAATCTGTGTGAATTCGAAACTTCATACAAGAATTTTACGCTGGTCCTGGTCCTTTATGGTTAAATGCTACAAGCCCGCAAATAATGCTGAAGTATCTGTATACTGTCTGTACTGCACGCTGTTTACATACTTTAATCTTTAATGTTCTGTTCTGATATGCGTTTGATGATGATGATTTATATTTCATTTGCTTTAAAAAGATTACATAGTAATGCTGTATGCTTTCTTTTGAACAATATATCCAGCTATAATCAAGAAAAAGTTAACACTTAAGCGTTACTATTACTCTCGTACTTCCTACTAGGAACAAAACGTACCCAAAACAAAATGCAAAACAATAACGATAATAATAAAGGAGATAGTCTGATTTTGATAGTACTCTGTTGTAGCCCAAGCAAAAGCAATAGCAGTAGAAATTTATAGTGTCAGTTTAGTATATAGAAAAGCATGGACTGCTCATAATAATTATAAGAACAAGAAGAAAAAAACTAACCAAAAAGAAAAACAATAACATGGACGTGAACATGAGGATGGGGATCGCCTTTTGAATGTCTTTTTCACGTTTTACGTTTAATTTTTTTTATCCTTAAAAAAAATTGAGTATTGTGGTTATGAAAAAGAAAGGAAAATACATGCATTCAATTAATTCAGTCCATGTACATACTTGTAAATGTATTGTATTAAAAAGAAATAGGAAATTACAAAAAAATAATGGAATTAGGATTAAACATTAAAAATTAAATCTAAACTTGGCCTAGAATCCAGAATATCTGTAGTAGTAATAATAGTCGTTAAAATATATGTTTATGTTAATTCTTGTACTGTCTGAGCACGGACTGGCACGGAGTAGCCGCTTCTTCAAGGTACAGGATGTCCTATCTTACATGGTAATTTAATAGTTTAGATAGAATATATACGAATACGAATGCGCTATATATTAAACAAAAACATAGATAGCCTACATCTTGAGTAAAGTGATCTTCCCATTCAAACTTATAATGTACCTACCTATATATACTGTACACTTAATTATTTATATTCAGACCACTATACTGCGACTGCTGCACTGCTGTCATGAAAATGAAAAATTGAAATGTAATGAAGTCATCAACCCTTAGAACAGTAGATTAAAATTAAGATTAATTGTAAATTGTAAAAGAGCGGAGCGAGTAGCGAATTAAGATTACGACGTTTTCATTTAAGCATAGTCATTTATTTTTATTTTAAATGTGGATTTCCCTGATATAGAGCTTAATAGTGCGGAAGATTTAGCAGAAAACTAAAAATGTGCCGTCTTCACTAAATTTAAAAGCTGTCGTTTCCCTTTAAATTTCTACAACCCAAACAAAACAAAAAATGCAGAAAAATATAGGATAGGAGAAAAATAAGAAAATAGGGCAAAAATAGGACACACAAAAAAAGAGGACTAGGTGCATTCCTGCAATTTCATTTCCCTTGCTACTTTTCTTCATGCCTCATTTTTGCACACATAATTAAATGTATGCATTTTAATTTTGTACTTTAAACTCTCGGTCTGGCTTTTTTACAGATTAGATGCATGGTAATGCACAGGAAATAAGTGCTTAAGTCTAAAGTACAAGTCAGGGTAAATATTTAAAGGGAAATGGAGATGTAACTATATCAGTCAGTAGTTCAGTTCAGAGAGATGGGTAAGAGTGTCAAAGAGGAGAGTAGAGCAGCAGACTGAGGCTGAGTTGATGAGCACTATTGGAATTTGGAATGTTTGGTGTCAGTGTTGATATGTTCTTGTTGGGATGTTCCCTACGTTTTTTTAAATTCTATATCCACTCTCTTATGCTATGTACTTACTGTATATGTATGTACTGTACTTGGTGATGGTGTGGTGGTGTGATTAACCGCAACTCTTTTCGACGACGTCTTAAAAGAAGAGTTGTACTCATCGTCAGACAGAGATAGAGAGAGAGATGAGGGAGATGGAGATAAATACATAGGAGGTATGTACAATATAGAACAGAACCGTGGACTGTAGAACTGTAGACAGACCAGCATGGCAGAGTCATGTACCATTGCTTTTGGCATTTTGGTTTTTGCACACTCCATGCTTTTCCAAATATTGAGGCTAAACACATAGTCTGCTTCTCACGTGGAGAGATCAACTCTAAAAGATAATTTAAGACAATTACTTTTACCTATTCTCAATTTTAATAGTCTCGAACGAAACTATCTGTACTCGTGTACTAATAGCCCTTCCCTTTTGTCTAACGTCTTCACCATTATCTTTATTATCCTGTCTTCCCCTTCCACATTTTCATTCCGAGAAATCATGTACTTTACTGTAATTATTATTACAGATTATTTTGAATATAGAACAGATCAAGAGCTAATATTATATTTGCTTGACTTGCCAAGACTTGGATTGTCACTATAGTCACTGTAAAGTACCTGGGTTTGTACCTGGGCACATTATATGGTTTTATGACCGTTTAAATTTTACCCCGAAATACGGATATAGCTGTGCTGTGTAGTGTGCATAATGCACTTAAATTTTATTATTGTGTTTTTCCTTTTTTTTTTAAATTTAATTCACACATTCTTATTATTCGCACAAATCTTGCCTCGTCACCCGTGCAGCTTCAAAAAAATAGGCTCACATTACCGTAACCGTTTAATGCAGTTTCCAGTACGTATATTTGCATAAGTCATAAGTTGCATTTTAAGGTTCAGGTGGTTTACAATGTGGGTTTCCCTATAAGCTTTGAGCTTATGTGACAGCTGACAGAAAGCTTCTGTAGTGATTACATCTGTTGATTTAGAATTTTTAGACTTGATTTTTTTGGAATATCGCCGCTCAAACGGGGAAATATTCAATCTTCATTTTCCCACAATTTAAGTGATAAAAAAGAAATGCCTTTTTTAGTTTTCTAAGTTCAGAAAGAAAGGTGCAGGAGTTCATAGAGCAAAATACTGTAATAAACTTTAGTGTGGTTACGTTAATACCTTCTTTTTTTTGTTTAAATAAAGCAGTATTTGGATAATTCATGTGCATTAAAATCATACTTCATACTTGTGTATCTACTGCTATAATATTTAGTATGAATTTGATTCAGAATCCCTGTAAAATTTTGACCTGTTTAGCACATAATTAACTGCATACGCTAAAATATTGGAATTTTTAAAAATACGTGTTTTACTTTTAGACGTGTTACAATTTTTCAAAAAACAAATTTATATTGTGACTGCTGATATTTCATAAATAAACATTAGTGGGTAAATTAGACGGATAGGTACCTACCTAGTTTAGTTTTTTAATATTTCCAAGTATAGAGGAACTAGGACATTTTAAAAAATTTGAGGGAAGTGCAAGTTAAACGTTTTAAATATCTGAATTGCTTCAAAAAAATCTAGAATGTATAGGCTGTATCTTTTATGTGTATTAGATAGTACATTTTGCTCCTTCAATAATATCAACTATCCACGTATTATATGGAATTTGTACTTCCTTATCTAACAATCTAAAAGGATAAATAGATACTAATCCTACGTGACGTGTGGTTGTCTTTCGGAAGGATTGTATTTTCAAATGCGTTTGTCATCTTTGGAAGGAATAATGTCATCTTATTTTTTTCCCCGATGGTGATCATCATCATCTACATACCGTCTCTCTTCCTTGTATCTCTGTATAGTCACTATTATCGTAATGGTAATTTATATGTGTCTGTCTCCTTATATACTGTTCAAGTGCTCACACAACTCATCATCGCATCAGTCACGTCGTCTATTTTACTATGACTATTTACTATGTCCATGTCCACAAGTCCACAATCCCTTACACAAAAAAATAGCCAAATAAAAAAAAATAAAAGTAAAGCACCATTATTGCATTGCGCATTTCCTTTGAAAATTGTCATTAATGACTTTATACAATTTTGATGTTGATGTTGATAGGTATTTGTAAAGAGGGACTACAGATATATTATAGGGGTATTATTATATATTACCTGTACTCACATCATCAACTATCAACTACCAGCACCGAACATTAAAAGTTACAATAAAAGAAAAGGAAAAAAGAAACAGATCTGTCAAAGCGGAATGGAAGAAAAGGAGATTCATATCTCAAACTCCTCGAAAGTATTTATACATGAGTAGATATGTAATTATACGTAATTATAAAAGTCACAGTTCGCATATCTGCGACGCTTGAAGTGAAGTGGAGACTCACTCATATGACGCTCAATCTATGTATGTGTGTACATACCACATTCATAGCCATTTGAAATGTGTAAATTACGCAGAAGGTACTTGAGTCTGTCTGTACTTTTTATCTGCGACGTTTGTACTGTACTGTGCTGATGTTCCTCAATTTATTCTTTATTAGTATTGTGTGGCATCATCTATATAGCTTTTGTTTTTGTGGTATTTAGTCTCTTCAATTTTTTCTTTGTCTGTGGCCAGGCGTGACGAATTGAATGAATGAATGAAGACATTAAGAAATCATTACATCTAAATCTCTCGAAAATTATATTGCTATATGTGCCCAACAAACGGAGGCTTTTAACTTACAAGTAAACCTACTAGTAGGTAGGACCTAGGATACCTATATAGTTCATGTAATTATAGGTGTAGCGTAACTAGTTTTTGAAATTTTTCCCTATAATTACTGTTATAAATATATAACTATGCCTATGCATATGAACGATACTTACAACTCAATAGTCCAGTAATCATCATCATTACTATCTAATGTTTACTGTAGTATATTACCAAATAGTTGATATTATACTGTATATAGCTATTTAAGCAGTACTATGGTTCTGGTATAAGCTAATACAGAAATGCACAGGGAATAGGTATGCGGGAAGGCAAAGAAGCAGAAAATAAGAGCGCTCGTATTTGCTTAATGATGATTATGATCATCACTGATGTTGTCTGATGATGTGATGGACGACCTAACTCGTCTCTTCATATATGTAGCGTAACAATTTTATTAGAATTCGAATTAGATTTAGACGTGTGCTCTATTCTCCAATATAATGGTTCTACATACAACATACTCCACTCAAAATCTATAGCTGACTAGTGAGAAGCGAGAAGTTGACAGTGCGTACAATTACAATACTGATAAATGGAAATTTGTTTTGCTTTTTTTTGGTGCATTCCTCTATATATCTGGATTATGTTATTAGCTGTACTGATATGCTGTTGAAATTCTTGAGAATGTGAATTACATGTGTCCACGCTGCGAGCGTTCTAATTCTAAATCTATAATGCTTCTTAAGAAGACTATATAGATACCAGAACTGTCTATATAGTCTAGTAATACTAGCCTAGTGAGATGTATAGAGACCCCAATCATAGAACAATACTAATAAAATTCAATACAATAAATAACAGCCATCATTTTTTTTCTAAAGCTTTTCCCAACTCTCTTCGTCAGTCAGTCAGTCAGTCAGCCTGCCGTCGCCTTGTTGAGTGTTCAATGCAGTGTTTACGGATAATGTCCGCATCACTATTACTATTACTACTGCCATTACCATTGTTACAATTTTCCTAAGAGTACATTGTATTTTGTATTGTATTGTGTATTGCACTGCATTATTGTATTGTCCTTAATAGAAATGATTCACGCGAGCAAAGAACAAGAGCAGGAGAGAGAGAGGGAAGCAGAAATATCAGTACAGTCAGAAGTAGAGAAGAATTTTTATATATGAGGAGCATAATATTTCGAGTGGAAATCAAATTGAATACTAAACTAAATCACCAAGGCTCTAAATTGTTGTAATAATATTGTAATTGTAAATTCTAATGTCCACCATCATCTGACCATCACAAGTCATAAATATTAGGGTAATTATTTTATTATAAATTACCCCCGTTCTGTGAAGAATGTAAATGTGGGGCACAGTCACAGTGCAGATTGAGTACCTACTTGAGCAAGTTCATCATTTAAATTATAAAAATGTTTTCTTGAAGATATATATCCATCAGTAATGGGTAATGGATGGAGTATGTACTATAATCAAAACTAATAATAATGTAAAGTACAGTGTAAAAGTGACAGCCATAATTATTCATAATAACACATATGCAAAACATGTGAAAAGTTATATGAAAAAAAATGAAATTGAAATCCAATTTAAGGAGGAGAGAGACATGATTCTTGACCGGAATTCTAAAGACTTTATCTGAGGTCAAATAAGATGTTACACTCGTCGTTTGAGAAAGAAGAAGCAAAATCGTAGACAGAGATGGTATCATCATCAGTGGTGTCAGTATGAGGTCATTTTTTATCAGTTTTGCGTTTCAGGATTTCAGCATTTTTACTATCTGTTATTCTGTGGTGATCTGTCATCAATTGTTTAATTAGCACAAAAAGTATCAATTCGACAAAGGTTATTGGCTGTGGCCTGACAGTGCTTCTGTCTGTGGCTTCTTTATTGGCTCAGCAAAATAATCATAATAATGATAAATATATTAAGCAAAATATGAAAGAAACCTAAGTATTTACAAAGGTTTCAAAACAACAACAAAAACAAACAATGTTGTTAACTTTTATCAGGGCATGCATATGTATATCGGTATCTGTACTTTCTGCACATAAATACATATTTTCATTGTAGTCCCTTCGTTGCACATATTATTATTACTTTTTGGATTATTATGATTATTATGGGCTTTAATACACGTTCAACCTAAAGAAGAGTATGACGAGCCTATATAGCTATTAGCAGACAGTATAATACCGTACCGTGTAGTAACTTGCCGTATATTATTAAATCCTAATTATATTCCCTGGTATTACTCACATGTTGGCTATATAGCATAGCTTCAGTCAGATATCTCTATTTTTAATGTTAGCCTTTTGGCTTTTACTTACTTACGATACATGATACGGCTCGAGAGTTAATTATTTAATTAATAGAGTGTGAGTTTTGATTTAGTTTGAGCTTTTGTTGAGGATTGGAAGTGTAAGTATAGAAGGCAAAGTTTTGACTCGGCATAATAATATCGTGTGTTCTATGGCTTGGCTGGTGGTGTTGGTGTTGGGAATGCAGTACTAGTGATAGTGATGCGATGTTGGCGAGGAGAGTTTTTTAAAGTGGAACTAATGATGAGAAAGGAAAATAGTATTTTCCCTTTTGTCTTTATATCATTATATATATTGTTCAACCGTGCTCATGTTCATCGTTTTCGTTCATGATTCATGAGTATGCGAGTGGTAATCAAAATCGAAATCAAAAGAAGAAAAAAAATAACAAAGAGGGATTATGAGCTTAAAGGATTCTCTCTCTCTCCTACTATGCTATGATTAGGATTATGAATTCTGTAAGCTGTAAACTTACATAGCATAGGTATGCCTATACCATCAGGATAATATTACATACGTTAATATGAATAAAAATGCTACATATATATTTTGTGATATCTTGCTTATAGGGGTGAATTACCTGCATGAGTAACCTTAGATGCATGTAAACGGTCTACATTTTTTTTACATGCACACGCGGATTTAAATTTTAAAAGACAAACACATACATATAAAGTAGTGAAGCTCCTTCTATTTAAGAGACAGATAGCTCCACATTGTGACAGAACAATAGATAGGTAATTAAGTACTTACATGCTTTACTTCTTGGCTTTGGCTTTGGCTTTGATAATAATATTTTGTCTTTATGCTTCTTCGCTTTTTCCTCTGCCACTTTGCCGTTTGCCTTAATAATACTTAAAATTACACTTACGCTACTATACCACCAGTACGTAAAAAGTCAAAGAAGTCAAGAGTGAAGATATTATAGCTTGTGATATCAAATTAAATTCAAAAATTAAATCTGTGAATGTGCATATACATACGGGGTAGAGCACATCCAAAATAATTTACAGCTTGAACAAATAACAAGAGAGTTATGTGCTGTTGCTTCATTTAATGAATATCAAATAATGATACATGACTTTTACAAAGATGAGATTGCTGGCTCTGGCTATGTTCTCCCCATTATTTGCTTCACAGTTTCTTAAGGTTGATAGGGTATTTTCCTTTTTTTAATATTTTTATTTCGTTCTGCTTAGATGCTGTGTTAATTGAAAATAACGAGTTTGCCTTTTCATTTTCTTTTTTTTAGTAAAATAAGTTTGTAAAGCATACCTACAAGTAATATAAGTCTATGTATTGGTTATGGTGTAGGTGTAGGAGGTCCTGATATAGAAGTGTAGTACAATACGATAAAAATGTACGATATTGATATAGAAAATATTATAAGGTATTCAAAAACAAAGGGAATTACAAGTTCAAGAATTAACAGTTTCAATTATCAAATGTCAATCTAATGAATGACCTCTATTTCTTCCCTAATTTAGATTTGCGAAGGAGTCAAATCTGGTCAATGGAGAGTCGAGAATGAAGACAGTGATGCTCAAGGACCTCATGCAATCCACAATGACCAGTGGGTCGGGTATGATGATACACGAATCGTTGCTATTAAGGTAATTTATAAAAAAAATCTTTCAATAACAAAACATATATGTACAGCAATTTTTTTCTGTAGAAATTGAAATGAAGGAATCGATTCAAGAGTTGTTCTACCACAAACAAAACTGAAACCAAAATAGAAAAAATGTATGACTAATTTAATTATTAATCTAGGCCAAATGGGTTCGCCAAATGAAGCTTGGAGGAATAATGTTCTGGTCTGTGGACAACGATGATTTCCGAGGCTCTTGTCATGGGAAACCATTTCCGTTGATTGAGGCTGCCAAGCAAGCTTACTACCTGAGTGACACGGCTCCTTCAACTTCAACTAAATCGCGTCCTAATTCCCGATTCCCCATTAAACCACCGAGCAAGTCATCCTCAAATCGTCTCACAGTTCGCTTCACAACACCCTCACCACCCTCCACCACCACTGGCACCATAACCCACAGCCGTAAAAAGAAGCCTAAGACCAAGTCAAGGAATAGCAATCGGGAAAAGAGACGACGACCCAAAACCACCCCGACCACAACTACGTCAACTACCACCCCAGTTCCTGTCACCATCGACCCATTCAAAACCCCTGCCCCACCCACAACTCCAGATCCTGGTGTAGATTTCGAGTGCAAGGATGAAGGCTTCTTTCCCCATCCCAGAGATTGTAAAAAATACTTTTGGTGTCTCGATGCCCCTGGACTAGGTCTCGTCGCTCATCACTTCACATGTCCTGCTGGCCTCTACTTTAACAAACAAACTGACTCCTGTGACTACGCTCGAAATGTTCCTTGCAAGCCAGGTGGCACGACCACGACCACGACTACCACTACAACAACAACAACCACAACTGCGAAACCAACAACTAAGAGAACTACCACTACGACAGAGGCACCTGAAGAATATTATGACGATGAGGAGGAAGAGTCTGAGGAGGATGAGGAAGAGCCTGTCAACACAAAAAATAAATCAAATTCAAATTCCAACAGTGGAAAATCCGCTCAGGGTGTAAATGATATTAAGGATCTTCTCAGAATTATCAAGAAGTTGGGCGGCGTGGAGGAGCTTGAGAAATATTTAGAAGAGAATCCAAGCGTGGCTCAGCAAGTGAAAGAATATGAGGAAGAAGAAGCTGGAGAGAAACAAATTAGTAAAAAATTGACACAATCCGCATCCACTCAAAGTCGATTTACCCCCAGTCCGGCAGCCACTCGTCCCAAATTCACTCCCAATGTGAGTCGGTCACCGTTGAAATACACGAATATACAGAGGTCTTCCAGAGCATCCACAACATCCACAACCACGACCCCAGCTCCATCCAATAAGAAATCCACCGAGTCAGAGTACACATATGAAGAGGTGGATGAGGATGATGACGAGGATCGGGAAGATGAAGAAGACTCAAAACCATTGCCAGTTGCTTCAAGATTTAAACCAAAAGCTAGAGAAAATAAAGAGTATGTGACCATAAATAGAGATAAAAAAACTTCTAGCACTGAGACTTCGGTTGTTGTTCGATTTAGTGATGATGAAAAATTATTAGAAAATGATAGCACTGAAAATTCTAATTCCAACTCGAGAACCACTGAAAGACCTTATGTCACATTCAGTCGACCCTACTCTAAAGTAAATGGAGCTTCTCAGGTGGAGGAGTCACATGTTAGTAGCAATCGGCTAAGGTTAGGTTTTTCAAAAAAACAAACAAACAAACAAAACAAACAATTTAAAAAAACAAAAGCTTTTTATCTTACTAATCTTCAACATTTCCGCACCTAACGCTTGAGCTTTCAATAATTATTCTTATTATTCATAATTTCATTTCAATTCTAGAATTTAATTGAGTAGAATGGGTTTACTTATCATGATTTTTGTGTGAATAATTTTTTAGATATATTCAATTATCTAGACGTCCCTCCGTTGCTGTAGCCAGCAAGGATACAGACGAGACTGTTGCCAAAGCTAAGAAAAGTTCTAGCGATGCTAACACCGGGGCTGAAGAGGTCGACGAGGTAAGATTTTGATACTTTGTGTAACCTCGTGACTCGTCAGTTCAAAAATATTAAAAAATTATTATGTAATGTCTATACTTTTTCATAGGAGCCAAAGCCGAAAAAAACAGACAATACCTCTGAGGAGGAAGTAACTGAAGAAGAGGACGACGACGAAGTAGAGGAGTCTCCCAAGAAATCCCCGTCCACTACATCTTTTACCTCGACAAGGTTTACGACGTCAACAACGTCGTCTACGCAAATCACTCCAGATCCAGAAACAACTACAGTGGATTCCTCCACACCGAAGCCGAGACTACGAATCCCAACGAGGAAAACTTCAGGTTTTAGTCGAGCCCGGGCTTTTAATACCAGATCCACAACAAGCACATCCCCCTCATCCTCATCATCATCCTCGACGACGGAGAAGCCCAGTGCTGTTCCCTCGGACACAGCCTCAAACAGAAGATCCCGCGCCTTTTCAGTGGGGAACCGACGAAATCTTTTAGAACATAGACGAACTTCTACAACGACTACAACGACGACCACAGCCGCTCCTGAAACAGATGATGTCCAGTCAGAGACAGAGGAGGATGCTACCGACGAAAGGTGATGTATTAGACCTAATATATTTTACTCTCCATGTTTACTTATATAGATTTTTATTTTTAATGAACGTACTAATACTAAATTACGATAACGATTATACGACTGTTATTACTAATTAGATCATTATTTTTAAAAACACACATTTTCAATGAATTTTTAAATCTGGACGAGCACTTATTAAGTTAAAAATACAAAGGAATGTATAATAAGCTCATGATTTGTATACTACGTACTTTTTATATTAATCAGAAAAAGCGACCTTTTGATATTGATTTTTGCATAATTTCCCGTTGTTTTCAGTATATTAAGAGGCACGAATATATAACAATATTACTATTAGAAAGACTTACACTCAAATTCAGCAATTTTGCTGAATATTCTACAGACGGTTTGTCGCTACTTTTCTCGTAGATATTTAATGATTAGGACTTTTTTGAAGTAAAAATTAGAGCGTTTTAGTTTTTTTTTAAATGTAGATGTAGTATGCCGTTTAATTCTCTTTCATTTTTTTGTGGAAGCCAAATTTTTGAATTTTGGTTTTACTCAGATTTTTCTGTTTAATGATAATTTTTTACCTGTAATTGTATACTCCTACTCACGTAGAGCACTGTAATAACGATTAACGATACGATACGAAGTCAGGTATCACACAACTTTACGATTACGACATGGATACGTTAGCTACACATATATATATGTCAATTTAGATTTAATTATAGCTTACTATAGTTAGTTCAGTAATCCAATCCAATGCATGCCTTCATCTTTTGTAAATATTTTTAATTCAACACGCTCTGTAATTATACATGTCTGTAGCTCTAACTTTCTTCAAAACTTAACTTTATACTGTATCTGAACTTTGCTCTACTTTACAATTGAACTGAAAGAGAGACCAGAGTCAGAGCCAGAAAAATCATTTTTATATAAGGATTTTGTATTTGTAGTTAATTTTGTACTTGTAGTCTTAATTATTATTAGTTTCTATATTGCTGTATATAAATTACATACCATACCATATTATCAATTATCATAATCATATACAACCTTAAAATGAATTCATGTTGTGATTCATATATAAATTAATATCTATTATTACGCTCATTTTATTATATTGTCAAATTAAAATCCAAGTAAGTTTATACATTTTTATCACAAATTGTCATGATGCACGTGATCAGATTTGATTTGATATTGACTTTTTATTGTTTTTGTTTTCCTGTGCCGCCTTTGTCTTTGATCTATGATCTATGGAGCATATATAATTTTTAAATTCATTGGAGATTCGTTATAGCGTCGAGTTCCTTATCAGTTAACGATATCAGTTGTTCTGCTTTATAAAATTTTAAGCAGATGATTTTTTTGTTTCAAATCAAATCGTGCATACCACAACATAGATTATTCTCAACTGTCATTGCAAATCATTACAAACTTGTGTGGCAAACTTTACCTACTTTTGAGTCTGTTTTACTTTCAAATGTCAAACCGCTTAATGGTTAAATGTCCTAAATATGACCCCATAAAATGTCCGCAGGCTAAACCGATTATTATTAAGAACTTCGTCAGCATTGAAATATTATTATTTTGAACCTTATAAGATCATTGCCGCATATAATAATTGATGTGCCAAAATTTAGAAATATTGCATTGCATTCTACGTCTATAAATCAAAATTACTCAATAGTGATAATAATCTCAAATCTCTCCAACCAATATAGTCACAAAAAGCGAAAGAAATTTAGGATTGAATCTTAAACAATAAAAATAATTGGCAATTCACGACATGCTTTTGCAATTTGTAATTCAAGGGATTTCAGATTTTAACAAACGTACATATTTTAATGTATAAATAAGCATTTGTTTTGTATATACAACATCCACTCGCATTGTAATTATACTCGCAAAATATTAACCAATAACAATAAAAAACGCATGTTTTTCTTTCCCAGTCAATAGCAGTGTCAGATTCAGTTTTTAATTATACTGGGAGTAATATTACAAAAATTAAAACACTAACAATGCAATGCTTACAATTTAATTAACTAACAAAACAAACTTATAACTAATAATAACTAATTCATCACTAAAAAATCTCAAACTTTACAATTTCAGTTTTCCTATACTCTTTTGAGATAATAACCCATATGATTAAAATCTGGAATAATTTGTCTTTTGTAGGTCAATATAAGATCAGCTTTGAACATTTTTTACAAAGTTGCATTACCAGACAACGCATGATTAGATTTTGGGTTTTCGCCAGTCAGTTGATCAGTAATTTCTCTGTGGTTACTGACTTATCATCACAATTGCATCAGATGATAGTTATAATTACTTAATAACTATCCATTATTTATCACTATCTTTATTGTGCATGTCAGTGGTTGGTAATTTGAATGGAATTTTAACTTGTAAATATTATTTCACAAAAATATGACTCAATTAACCACGAAAATCAATCCGACCGTCTACTTAATGTTTTTACTCACACCTACAATTACAATACAAAACAAGACAATAAATTGAGTTGACTTTCAGATTCAGACAAACTCATTGTAAACGATACAGGTAAATCTTTATCTTATCATGCACTCCCACTATTTAAAATATCACCCTGCCCTGTAAAGTAAAACTTCATGTTTTTATATTAGTCGTGATTGCCGATGATTTGTGTAGCCTTTAAATTAATAATGTTTTACTTCCAAATTTATACGCATTACAAAAAAGATTTATTACAAAGAATTAAGTTTTCATTTTTTAAATTGTATCTTTTAAATATTTCGTTTTTTCACGTTGATAATTTTTTAGTTCATTGAATTGAATAGGTCCGCTGAAGGTAAAAAAATGATAATGATAAAGTCGTCTACGCTACATAATGCACCACATCACTGACCAATACTTATACATCGAAAACAAAATCACAACACTGACAATGCACAACAAAAACTCAATTTACATACAGTCTATTTTAAATAAAATTTGACACGACTTATACCCATTATGTCCATTGTGTTATAAGTATCAATGACTACAATATACATAATTTTTTTGAAAAAAAAATCATCAACTCGAAAAATGATGTTCCGTTCAATTTACTGTTACACATGACAGCCCAGCAGAGTCAATTGACGAGATTTCGACAGACCGCATCTTGCCCATCATTCTCACAAGTCCTCGAATCCTTACAAGTATTGCCTCGAGTACATCCTCCCCCAGAACACCTACAACAACAACAACAACAGGTCGAGTGACAGCCCAACCCTTTGCAAGACAACGGAGTAGGGCCCAAGGTCAGAATTTTATTCCGAGACAAAGATTGACACAGGGAGCAGGAGATGATAAGCAGGACAAGGATACTAGTACACCTCCGTCCCGATCCCGTCAACGTCAGCGGACAACTACTAACAACATCAATAACAATTACTCAACCACTAAATCTACTAAGAATCCTCTTCCCCTTACAGAGACTACTACTGATGAGTTCTACTCAAGTCAACGTACGCGGAGTAGGGATCGCCTTCGAAGACCCACCACATCCTTCACCGGGGAATCCACAACAGTATCAACTTTAAGTCCATTAAGTTCATCCAAATTCCAAACTGCAGTCATCCGTCGAAGAACTAGGAGACCCACAATATTAACTCCTGTCACTGTCACGCCTTCCATTCGAACCACCACAGCCAGAACCACTGTCTCAAGTACCACCATAGGAACAACTACCATCCCGAGCCCGATTAGTCCTGTCACTAGGTACGCTCCAAATATTCAAAGCACAACATTAGACGACGATGACAAAAGCAACGACTATTATTACTACTACTACGAAGAAGACGATGTCCCAGCCACACGAAGTGGTCAGACTGTTGCTGTCTCACCATTCCCAAAAAGGTACGTAGTATCTTCCACAACTCCAAAGGGAGAAGATTTTCTACGAACAAGACCTCAAGCGACCACTGAAACACCCCGAGCTGGACCTGCTGTAAGAACAAATCAAAATCAACAACGACAAAATACGCAATTTTCTAGAAGAAATTTAGATTTAAATACAGACAGTAATATTAATAGTCCTGCTGCTGCTAACCTCAATGTCCCAATCCCTTCTTCAAAAATTGATCTGTCACAAAATATTTATGTGGATGATGAAGGTCATCTGTACTGCTTGAAGACAGGAATTTTCCCTCATCCTAAAAATTGTAAAAAATTTATTAATTGTAGCAATGATGATAATAGTGGGAATATTCAAGGCTTTATTTACTCCTGCCCTAAATTACTTACATTTGATGTTGTGGGTGGTATTTGTAATTGGGGTGGGACTCGAAATCGAAATCCTGATAATACTTTATGTGCAGATTCAGAATAGACCGCAGGAAAAAAAACCATTTTTGAGTTATTATTATGCATAATTATACATAGTTGTATAGCTTATGATGTTTAATTTTTAAATACAAATGGTAATGAGCAATATGTAATTATTAGTAATTAATGAATGTCGTACGTTGTTTTTTCAGTAGATTGAGTGAGAAGTGAGAGCGAGTATACGGAAATTTGATTTTGAAACAATATGTTGTAAATATATACACTGGCTGCAAAAGTCCAGAGTTCCACATTTACAAAAGCCTTACATAAAGGATGTGCTGTTTTAAAAACTGTAGAATACTCTTCAAATTGTAACCCTGATTTTGATGTTTTAATTTAATTTATAATTTTTTTAAAAATCCATACCGCCAAATTAATTACCAAAAATGAATCAGTACGATCGCGAATGAATGATATACAAAATAATTAATTATCACAAACACTTGCCGTTCAACATAAACTTAATTTTAAATTTTATTATGGTTAGTTAATTACTTAATTGAAATACAAAACAAGTGTTTTATTGCAAAAGGTAGCAAATAATTTAAGGAAACACACGATTCGATGTTATATGTACATACGTAGTTTACGACACAAAATAACTAATGGTACATAGCAACTGTATACACTATAATTTTAATCATAATTTTAAAATCATGCAGTATTCCCTTGCCAGTTATTTTGTCTTTTATACTTTTAGAATGTACGTAATTATCCATAATTTTTATTTTAAATACTTTACAATAAGGGTTAGTTTCGTAATTAAAATGATACAATAACATTTGTAAATTCTAAACTCATGTTCAATTCAACAAGTAGTAAGTAACCAATGTCAAATAGCTGTTTACTTACATTTATATTACAATGTATCAAAGTCGTTGAATATTTATTTGAGAAATTAAATTTAAGAGATTTCATTATTGCCGTCAGTATATAAGTGCTTAACAATTTAATCTATATTAATTATCCTTACCTACTTTACTATTAAGATCGTTTTATCGTTATTTTCTACAATAAAAGTATATTGTGTTTTTATGATAATAGTACTCTAATTAAGAACAAATTATATTTTATAATTCACACCTACTTAATCTTTCCTATGAGAAATTTTTATGTATTTACATAGTAAACTGAATCATAATTGAATATTATAATGCTATATGTATAGTTATTTTTAAAATTCTTAAATTATAATCGCTATATTATATTCCTGATTTCACAGTAAGTAAAACTTAATTTTCTTAACATTCCATAAATTATATTAACGCAGGGGAATTTTTTTCTTGGAAAAAGTCAAATGCATTGTAAAATAAATAGGTGCTTATGGATAAATGATATATACCACTAATGGATAAACATCCTGGTGCTGCTTGTACAAAAACGAATTAAGTGAATATATATATAGGCACTAGTAATTAAGTAATTTCAAAATGAACACCATGTAAGTATATTGTAAGTTCTAAAGTTTGTATATACATAGATGATTATAATTTTCTGTGTATTATTGAATTAAAATAAATTTATTAATTTTGTTATGCAATAAAAATTTAAAAATGAATATTTGCGAAAACTATTGACCACCTAGTTTAATTTAGTACACAAATGACTATAAGCTACAAATGACTACACGCCCGGTTCCAGAATTAAAGCTAAAGTACCAAATACAAATACTAATGGTGTATTTAAAGTAAGTAAAATAAAGATAAAAACCCAGCGATTATAAATCTATCTGTACTGCAGTGTACAGACTTATAAAACTCTTCACAAAAGAAATATATTAAAACAAAAGCATGCGAAACTACATTAGAACACAAATCACAATATACAGCATTTTTAGGATAAAAATTAAACTAAGACCTATGACATCGAATCATCAATAAAAACAAAAATATTTTTAAAATGCACTAACGCAGAAACTCGTTTAACAACTTTTCACCGAAGGAAAGAAAAAAATTATAAATTACTGTTGTAAGTGACACATGCAAGCCATCGATACGAAAGAAATCTCAATGGGATCGGAGAGTACTCTCCGCATTCAATATCATAAATTCATCAAAAAGTATTAAAAAGAGGGACTGAAAAGATCTAAATTCAACATTAAAGTGTACATTAGTTTCCTGCTTTATAAATTTAGTACCGCTTGCGAAAGCCACAGCCTCGGCCACCAGGAGCGCTCCTTGGCTTTCTACTAGGGGGAAAACGATTTTCTGGAAGCTTGGCCTTGGTGTTCAAATTTGACTTCTGACAGTAAACGTTGCTGCTGACTGCATCGTCCGTATACTTGATCACAGAGTCACGTTTGCTGCGATGTTCCAACTCGGTGGTAATGCACCAAACGTAGAACTGGGTATCCGCAACCAAACCCTTGTAGCGCTTTCCGAGAAGGATTACAATCTTATCTAAAACATTGTATAAGTAATCATATTTATTTAAGGCATGATTTAAATACGAACGCAACTTGCAAGTGCATTCATCAAATATAACATATTATGATGTGTTACAGAGAAAGAGTCTACAAATGTAAGATTGGTACATTTGATAGTTAATATAATATAATTACATAGCTGAAATGTTTTAAAATTACCCATTTGTGATGATGGCATCACGTGATCCAATGTATACAGACATGGCGTGAGCAGCTCTAATATCAAGCTTTCACAGTTTTTCCACTCGAAGACAGACCTTCGGATTTCGTCCAAAAAAGGAAGAGGCTCCTTCACGATTTGTGCTTGCATTGGAGTTTCGAATGTTATGTTCCCATTCTTTTCTTGCTGTTTAAACAAAAGCCTGAAATAATCGGCCATGATTATGGTAGAAGGATCCACGGTAACTTCATGTAACTTGTTTAGTAGGGCATCTATAAGATCCCTTTGAACTCGACCAAAATCGATTATCTCCAAAATTTGCTTTTCCTATAATTGAGTAAAGGTATAAGTTAACTCTTATGAACGTATATGGTTTTAAGTTTTATGGCATTTACTTACTAGTTAGCATTAACAACAATAATAAATTGTATATATAAATGGACGTGAACCCAAAATCAGGTTCGTGGGCTAATCAAAATATAATACATGCTATTTATTTAATCATTTCTACTTACCGAAAAATCCTTTGGAATAATTGGACCATTGATTGCAGTTTGCATCCCCAGAGACTCTTGGAGCTTTATAGCCATCATCTGAATCTGTATCAGATCACAGTAGCACTCATTCAAAGCAACCAATCCACGTCCTCTGGAAATTAAAAAAATTACATTTTATAGTAAAAATAAAGTTAGCTTGTTACTGAAGAATTTCTTCCAATAAATTATTCAAACAACAACAAAATTACTTCAGAACGTACCTTATTTGCTGATCTTTGGTCAGGAAGTCGTCAACAGTTGAGACACGAGAACCCAATGTGATATTTTTTATGGCAAGGTCACTAAACACGTCGTTCAACGATTCCTACGAAATCAAAAAAAGTTTTGACATTAATTGGCTCTCTATAATCTACTATTCACAACCATCAACCATCTATAATCTACATTTTATGCTAGTAAATAGGGCATGAATAAATTCTTATAATCATAATATTAAAAAATCAACATTACGTTTGACGCTGAAAAACTTTGGATGCGTGAGCTTGATAGACTATCATGAGAGGAAACAGAAGACTGTATTCCATGTTGCATAGCAGCATGCTGACTCAATGGACGCGCACGATTACTCCAGACTTCATTATTGGCATTATCCAGTGGTTTGAATTCTTCGAAATTTTTAGATCGCTCAATACATTGTTCATATTCCATGTAAGTGCCAGAATCTGGACTACTGCTATGCTGGGATTTAGCTTCATTAGATGGAAGCTCCTGAACATTATTTCCACGGTTGAAAGATGCCCTCACATTCAATGGATGCTGAAAGCCGTCAGATTTTTCCATTCCCATCTTCATGTTCGAAATTCCGCCGTGAGATTCTTCTGTCTTATTTAGATGCTGATTGGTTGAGGTCTCATTTAAGTTCCATATCGATTGGATCGCAACAAGCTTACCCGATTGCCAAGAGGTCCAGCCTCCAGCAGTATTCTTGTTCTATAGATTATATACCAGAAATTGCCACTATTATAACGAGGAAAGTAATAACATTCACAGTAGATGCATGAAACCAAACATTGAACATAATGTAAAATATACATCACACGTAAGGGGCAAGCGTGGCAATTTACATAACACTTCCGACATAATTAAGTCCAAAGCAATTTTTTTCCTCTCGTCGAGATTATAGTTGTTATAAAGCGTGATCCCTTTCTTGGAAAAGGTTTTTAAAAAACTTATGCACTTATAAACGCGCTTTTTCAATATATTCTCAATACTAATGCAATAACCAGTCAGTGGGCATTGGCATTGTCTAGATCTAAATACTCAGCGTTTAGATTTAAATACACGCAATATATTTAAATCTAAATACTAAGTAATTAGAACTAAATACTTGACATTTAAATCTTAATTTTTATCGTCAAAGTATTTAGATATAAATACTAGCATTTATATCTTAATCCGTATTTGCGCCTTGAAATGAGCGGACCAATCAGAGCTCTCACTGACCGCGAATACATTTTATGAAAATCGAAAGAGGAAATCTTGTTCCCTCAGCTACTGATAGGCGGAGATCAGTATTGAAATCTCGAAGATCTAATTCCAAAATTTGAAATATCCTCGTTTCAATTTTATCAGCTGACAATTTATATCTATACGCCCGAGGTTTAGTTTTGATTCTAAGTATTTAGATTTAAATATGTCCAGCCATTTAAATATAAATACTGAACATTTAGATCTAGACAATGTCCACTGATTGCTGATTGATAATATTTTCAGATTTAATTAATGATTATTGCTAATTCAGTTTTGTTTGCGTTTCATATTTAGTCAAAACATATGACAAGAAAGACGGTTAAGCCAAATTTTGAAATATTTACCTTCTGAAACATTAACTATGAACTGTGCTGGCATGATATTCGATATTGATAGCAAAGTCAACTATCACCTATCACTACATTTTTAATTTAATACTATGGTTTCCTTTACGGTCAACTGGGATGCAACAGCCGAAGGGCTAAAAATGCTAAGCTTAAAAAAATTAAACAAAAGTATCCGTTTAGTAGCGCGGAAGATAAAATCAACCTTTTCGAAATGAAACAACGAAAGCACCATGACCATCAACCATGGTCTCCATTGATGAAAGGTACACATTAGAGCATTCACTTGCGATACCAATGCGATACTAATATCGCAAGTATCGCATATTTTAGCTGATGCGATACCGATGCGATACCATTTTGCATATCACAAGTATCGCATGAACAAAAGAAATGGTAAAAATAGAAACAAACTGTTTAGTTAGTTGACATCTGCTGTCCGAAAATGAAGTAATACGCTCACTCTGTTTACTGAATGTTTTTGTTCCTAAATTTAAATAGTTATATAGGTAGTTATAGTATATTTCACATGGCATTGAGGCAGGGAAGGAAGGCAGCAAGACACAGCTTGTACCTTTACCATGCAATCAGTTCATTCCGTGGTTTCGTGTTTCCTTATCCCTGCCTGCGTTTGCAAGCAAGTTTGTGGCTTGCTAGCTACAGTTCCAAGGTACACATGAGAGTATTAGCTAAGTTTACATTCAGAAAATAATAAGTGTAATTAGGCACCGCTTAAATCAGCCTAAATTCCAAAGTTGAAATAAAGTTATTTATTTTATTTAAATAACATAGAGGATTTTAATCCCAACGGCTATTCAAAAGTTCCGAAAACGAACGAAAAAATAAATTTAAATTGGCCTTAGAAAATGTGGAAGCTTCTAAAACGAGGGAAAATGTAATATTTTCCATATTTATATCTTTTATCTATACTGGTTTTACAATTTATTTTTTTTAATCTTTCTTTTGTTTTTTTTTAAATTTGTTAATGCTTTAAGGTAGGAAATCCTAATCCACGAAAATCTCTCGGAAGTATCAGAAAAGATAACTGCTTTTATTTTGTCAGGGAAGAAAACACTCCGGGGGTTCCATTTAGATCTAGCGTTTAAGTTTCTTAAGACTAGTAAACTAACAAGTGTGGTGTCTGAAAGAGCGTTTTCAGCTGCTGGGCTGTTTTTTTACTAAATTGCAGTCTAATTTAAACGATGACACATTAAGCATCTTCTGCTTTCTACGGGCTTATTTTCTCAAAAAACAATAAAATATGTTTTTTGGTTGTTGCATGAAGTTTAGTTCACAATAAATACACTTTACACTTGGTTTAATGCAAGAAAAATTAAAAGTACCTATACGCTCTCACTCGGTGTCATAATTTATAAGTTTTCGAACTTAATTGCGTTTTACTGAAAAATTATGCGATACTTGCGATACCAAGCTGATGCGATACCGATACTTGCGATACTTTAAAATGATGCGATACTGAATGCTCTAGTACACATGCAAGTCATACTTTATGGACTAAACCTAAATTAACTTCGCTAACACTAATGCGTTTTACCAGACATACCAGAACTGACTATAATGATATTAATTAAGGTATAATTCAAGACAAATAATAAAATCAAAATCAGAAAAGTATTACCTCGTTTCGAAGCGGCTGCCAGTTTTCAGCTCCGGTTGCATGACTTACATTTCTTGAATAGCTCATTGTTGAGTCCGTTTTCCACTACCGACGACTGAGATGGGAAAATTGAGTAGTTAAAATTATAGGTGACGAAGTTGACGGGGGAAGCGATACAGAATCGAAAGATCGAAAAAATTGAACGATGCGGCGTAAGCTAATCTCTCCTCTCTGATTGTAGAAAACTGATAAATATTGGCGAAATCAAAGATGATATCAAATCGTCTAAGATCGAGACTGAAGCTAGTGCTTAATATATTTGGACTGGGAAAACTTTAAGTATTTTCTAAGGAAAATGGAAAATCTAAGAGCGATTTATGAAGATGTCCATCCAGGATGACGAGAAAACGGCGTCTGAAGTCTGAGCTGCGACGAGGAGTCGAACAGGCATATCCTGGAAAACTATTTTCGATTATGCTACAATTCTAAATTTCCCCTTTTATTTTAGTCCGGTTTTCTCACTGAAAACCAACATTTGGAGAGCAAGAGAACGGGGCGAGGGCATGAACCTTTGGACCATGACTATGAGAATCTAGCCGAACTGAAACTGAAAACTCGACACTAAGTTCAGGACACAGAAAATAAGTGATAAGGGACGGAATGTAGTATGTATATAGTTGAATGACCCTTTGGCTTTCCACTGTAAAAGTGAATTAGTTAATTAATTTGGCGAAGTTCGATGCTGTACTGCTAACTGCAGCCGTAAAAACGGAAGAAACTGGTGAGTTTATCACCTGCGCCACGCGTTCACACATCGCACGCATGAGAAAATCCCCAGTGGCTAGCAGGTCATTCCCTTCCAAGTACCTCATCCATTCTTCCCGTCTCCGTTCGTCCCGCTTCCTTCGCTGCTCAGGGAGTTGAAAGCATGCGATAATCGAGTTCTTTTCTTCTATTGCTGTATTGTGTAACTCAAGCAGAACAAAAGACCGCTACACAAACTCCGCTTGGTGGTGTGATATTTTCCAAGGCATGAATACTTATTATATTGACTTGTGCCTGACTTGATTATTTACAGTGCTGCTGGATTTTTATTTTTTAAGACTTGTGACTTTTGCAGGTATAAGGGGTCGGGCACAAATGGCACCCCTCACGTTGAAAGTGGGCCACGTGGAATAAAGATGACACTCCATGCTAAAGATATCCATTTACGCAATGTTTAAGAGCGTGACGGTGGGGGCGTCCAAAAGTATCCTAAAGCTGGGTGGCGCCATTAATGTTCAGCCCCTAAGTACTAACAGTAAAACTTCAGTGCTCATATAACGGACGTGGAGCCTGCAAAAACTACAGGATTTCTGGATAGGACATTTTGACCCGCTACCCCGTCTTTTTGCATGTTTCCGAATGAGAAGGAAGGGTAAGGCAGCTGGGACACCCGACACCCCCTTCCAACAGTATGTTGTTTGCAAGCCCCTTCATTCACCTTCATCATTCATTTTCCTGTTTCTTCCGTGTTTAAACTGTTCTTTGAAGTTTTATAGATTTTGTAGACCACGTGAGTGAGATCCTAATGGTCTGGAGAAAAAGCACTCACATCAAAGAGTAATTCTAAAGCAGGTTGGTCATGGGCAATAATATAAGGGGGTTCGAGTTTTCGAATTATTATCATCGAATTGGGTAATATGACCACTGTCATCAGTACCTAAGGTTCTGATTTATTCAATAAAGATCTGCTTTTGCATCAGTGAATTTTAATGGGTATGAATTATGAATAATGAGTGACACCGTCAAATCCTGCAATTAAAATGCAGATTTTAAGTGCACACAGGTTTACATAACAGTTAATCGAAGTGAATCTAATTGTTCTTGTAGTTTCTTTAAAATAAAATGTGTCGCATTGGGTATGGGGGAAAGTGTATTTCAGTATTTGTTCTTTTACATAAGGGAAGAAAGTAACAAGTAGTAGTCACATTTTTAACAAATGGCAAATGTTCAGGAGAAGCCATAGACAACCTGGTGGTGTAACTTGAATCAAATGGAGATCAATATTGGAAAAGCCATATCGTTCATTTCGTGAAGAAAAGTAAAAATCCTACATACTCCTGCAACAATGCTGAGCTGCAAACTGCAAAGCTCAACTTGCGAAAGAGACTTCGGGGTTTATATTGACAGCGAGCTAAAGTCTTCGCAACATTGTCAAGAGGCTATAAAAAAGGCCAAATCCATGTGCTTACAAATCAAGAGAACTTTTAAACATTTGGATAAGTTACGCTTACTGTAACATTTATTCGTTCACTGCTTGAGTACTGCAACAGTATTTGGTGCCCTACAGATATTGTAAAAAGTGACCGTGATGAGATCGAAAAAGTTCAAAAGTAAGTCATCCGTCTCCTTCTATCGCTTAAGAATTTGTCTTAAGAGGAGAGACTCAAGGATCTTCGAATCCTTTCGCTTGAAGAAAGAAGAAAACGAGGAGACCTGATTGAAGCATTCAAACTAATCAATAAGAAATATGATATTGACCCCAATCGACATGCAAAGTTGACATGCACCGTTTTTAAAGAAAAAATCTGCCTGTGATTATCAACTCTAGGCACCATTTGTTTACCCAACGGGTAGTTACAGTTACAGAGTTGAATAATCTTCCAAGTGATGTGAAAAATGACAAATCAGATTTATATTCAGTGAATTCATTTAAATATAAGTTAGATAGGTAAGTTCAAAGGGTGGAGTATTGAAAAATCTTCCGTGTGACTTAAGCTTGAAAGTGTTTAAACAGTGACACCCGGGTTTTAACAAGAGATGTATCTGAAATCCTTTAATAGGATTCTTCCCGGGAAACATTTATAATATTATAAGCCAGATGGGGCAGTGTGATTGCCAATGCATTTAGTGATGGGCAGGGCACTTGATTTGCCATTTACCTACCAGTTTTTCCCTAATTGAGTTAAAAGTTTCTCCTTCCTATATTATTATCCTTCCTTTAGTGCTCCAGCCTGCTAGTGTTGTAATTTGTTCACAACTCTTTGCTGTTTGTGAAGATTGTGATTTTCAGGTACAGTACAAAATTGTAACAGCCTCTGATTGTGATTGTGAAAGTTTGTGATTGTTCACAAACGTTCGCTAGGAAAATCAGGCTAGTTCTTTTGTTTGTTCCTGTCGAATTGTGGTGCATATTGTGGTTGTGCACAATTCAATTTTATTAGTTTGTAATTGTGACAGAACAATACAATCACAAACCAAAAAAGCCTGCCTATTTCCTACCTATTTTTTAGTCCAAAAAATCAGCCTTCCTAAATCATCCCTATTTTCTGTAAACCGCTTAAAATCCTTTCCTAAAATTTTCCTAAAATAATACATATTGTCTGGATACAAATTAGTGATATTTGGGAAGGTGGTCCCATACATTTATTGTACCCGCCCATCCCTGCACCAATACACGAAGGGGATGGGCGGGTACAATAAATGTATGGGACCACCTTCCCAAATATCACTAATTTGTATCCCCACAATAGGTTCTTCTAGATAGGATGCCTATTATTTTTTATCGTTGAAATTAATATTGGGTTAACTAAAAACATTATTGTCAGTTTCTTTTAAATTGTTTTAAAAAAGAAACAACCCATGAAAAAGCTGCCTTGTCCGTTTTAGTTCAGTTGTTGTTACATAATTATGTGCAGTTGCACTTTGCACTGGCTGAACCGCTGAAGTTCGTAGTAAACGAATGTATTGCGTTATAGGTATATTATTTTTTTCCCTGCCACCTGTAGTGCCCTGTATACAGGTTTCTGCTTCCGCGTGGGTGTAGTTTGTTCTTTGTTCCGTATTACTCCTAGCCAAGTAAGCACTTAATAGCGTTGAGCATTAGTGGCAGCACACATAATTATTATAATTATTCGTCAGGTAGTCAGGTTCCATACATACCATCAGATGTTTCAACTTAATACTTTACTTAATATTGAAACATAGGTTAATACATTTTATAATTAAATATTGAATTTGGAATTCAGTTTACTTCTGTCAACAGAGTCCACGTAAACAAAAGTGACTGACTAGCGAGAAGATTTATTTTGCAACATACAAAGGAAAGTCTTTTATAACGTGTTTAAAATAAACATGGTCGGTCATAGTATCAATTAACTGTGTTTGGATGATTCACGGACACTGACATTGAAATTGATATTAATATTTATTTATACTCATACAGCGCTGTTGCAAGTGTCTAACCGATTTCCCCACACTCAAATATTTTAAAATTTACTGATAAACCTGTTAAAGTTAACATCTAAACTAAACCTGTTAGCCCCATCGTACAAGATACTTGTTAAGATCTTTTCTAAGCTTGTATATAGTTATCTATAATTAAATGTTAAAGAAAGTTGCGTGCAGGTCTTGTTAACTCCTAAATCATTATGAAAACGAAGCCGTAACATAATAAACTGAAGCTACTAACTTTCTACCAGTCATAATAATTTATATAACTACTTGATATCTATGAATCAATAACAATTTTCTTCAAGCGATTATATTTTGCGTGAGAACTACAGAGCTGTGTTATTTCTTGCATTTTTAAAGTGGTTATTGGAGATTTGGAGATATTACATATTATATTATATTAGTTTTAGACAGACCCAGTACGTCGTTATAGACCACATACTATAGACCTATAGACGGCAATTGCATGCAATGCGATACATGCAAAACAGTCTAATCAGTCCTGCTGTGTTATCATTACCATTATCATCCAAGGTAATTAATAGCTGGCTGTCAAAATTGAAATGTAGTCAAATAAGCGATCAATAATTACTGCAGTTTTCACACTAATGTAGGTACCTAAGTTGTTTTACAATATGATTTATCCTAGTGTCTTAAGTAAGCAACACCTTGATTTCACCAAAAAAAGTAACAATTGCTAACCTTAAGGTTCTCGCTTTTAATGTAACTTTTCTAGCTCAATCAATCAAGGTCTAATGCATAAAAAACTATTAGTAAAGAAACTCAAAGAGTTCAATATAATTAATAAAAATATAGTATCATATTTCATATTTTGTGAAACACTGAAAATGACCTTGACGCGAATCTGTATTTAATTTGATTTTTAGCAAACGAGTTTTGTTATACTGTCGAAAAATTTCTTGATGCTTGTGACCTTCACAGTCCTAACTTCGTTCAGATTAACTTCATTATGTATTCATTGGCAGCCGCGCAGTTGTTGATTTGTGTTCGAAAAGGGAGCTTCGTGGGTAAATCTCTATTTGATAGTTTATCTCCTTGTCAACTCTATAATATACTAACTACACAGTGAACGTGATTAGTTTGAATTTCAATTAAAAACATCTTTAACAAAATTTAGTAGCAATGGATAGCATTCCAATAATAGATTTTAGTTTAATTTCTGATTTTGAGTTTAATCTAAATGAAGAGAAATCCGTGCCGATGGAAAACTGGAATATTCTAGCGGATCATGTGTACCAGGCGTTAAGCCAAATTGGTTTTATGTACATCATTAATCATGGAATTCCAGCTGAAAAAGTATGTAATACGTGTGTGTAATATTCAAAATAATTTAATAATTTAATTTTTTAATTTTAATTTTATTTTATTTCTACCTATATACATAATTTGGAACTTTGTTGAAATATTGGTCCGATTTTGATGTATTATAGCTTATTTTGAAGCTCCTAAAAAAATAGAAACACTGGGGGATTCATTTTTTCACTTTTAGCCCATACAACACTTTTTAGAGGGAATTTTCAAAATTTTTCAACAAAAACGCTGGTTTTTTGTTGAAATTTCAGTAACTGTTGAAATATCTCGCTGAGCTCGAATGCAATTATATTCTGCTAATCATTACCGTTTGAATGATGTATCATTTCAGCCCATACTCGTTGAGTTACCGGTCTAAAAACCGAATTTTCGGTTTCGACAAGATGTTTGGGGGAACTTTAAATGTTCTCCTATCACTGTTATCTTATGGGGCCGGACACAAATGACGTCATCCATGTAGAGGGTATGTTACATTAAAAAAACACTGCATGTTGGACATAGCTATTTAATCAATGCTTACGAGAGTGACAAGGTGGGTGGATCCAGAGTATCGTATGTTTAAGTGGCACCATTAGTGTTCGGCCCCAAATAGGTTTATGGTAGAAGCAGCGTACACTTGCCGCTGAGGTTTTCTCAATAGTTTAAGATGGGAGGTCGGTCACTTTAACTTGTCATGAATTTTCAAGTCGTAATATTATTATAGTTACATATTGTTGCTAAAGCTGAGTGGCGTCATTGGTGTCTGGCACCCTCGAAGGTCCCATGCCGTTAGTAGTCGGGGGACCCCCCTAGAGAAGTGAAGGTGGGGGACCCTAGGGGAAAGGAGGGATACTGCAAAAGGACCGCGAGCACTCGTAATTTAGGCCAGAAACATCCCCTTAATTTCAATTTACGTTTTTCTTGGATAAAGAACAATGAATTGTAATTAGAATAAATATTATTTATTTTAAATTGGTTAGGAGGGGGAAGGGGCTCAAAAAGGAGAAAATGACGTATTTTTTTGTGGAGGGTGGGGGGGGGGGTAGTTTGAGAGGGGGGCCCCTCTAGAGGCATCGGAGGTTCGAGGGTAGTCTGGACCCTAATTTGGGGCAACCAAGTTTCTTCAGTTTCTCATGATGTAGGCACAGTACAGTTAACCCTTCAGTCCATACAATAATAATGATTAAGATTACTGGGGGATTTCAAAACTATCACGAAGTTTTATATTATGACAAGATATTATATCCCAGCTGGCAGGGGGATTTCCTAAAAACATCCTAAGGATGTTTATTAATTACTTAAACGTCCTTAAATAATGTCCTTAGGATATCTAATCAGGATTAAAAAAGTCAGACATTTATTATCCCTTTTGGATATTCTTAAAATATCCAGGTGGGATAAAAAGTTCAGGGGATGTTTTTCATGGGCCTGCCAGCTGGGATATCCCTTCCCTGATAATGAACAAATAAATAATATCTTACAACATGTGTGTATGTACTGCCAATCGCCAATGCTTCAACTGCACCTCAAGATGCAATATTGTGTTTGAATTTTACAACAAAAACATTTTTGGGTAGGAAATGTCTGGGGTAGGAAATATTATAATTTTTTGGAACTCAAACCCGGACCTCAAGGGTAACTTAGAACTCTTGCTACTTTCCATTTTTCAGTAGAGCAGAGTCGACTCAGTTACTTAAGTGCAGCTTTGAATTCTGTGTTCCGCTCTCCATTCCATGAGAGTGGACACCACTTGGATGGGAATGACTACGGGCACTACGGGCATCTAATTATGTTTTCATCTTATCTCAACAGTTTAAAAAAAATTTAAACATCTTTATAAATTGTTGCATAGACTGGAAGTAAAAGGAATTGCTAACGAGTAAGAAGATGAGTAATAAATAAGAGTTTAAATGGAGAAAAAAGTACGTGTAACTTCATTACGGTTTTTTATTAGTAATAAATAAGGTTCTAATTAGGGTATACTTATCAGAATCTAATTTCGTTCAGTGACATTGCAACAGTATTTAAATGTTTCAAACGGCTTCATATTTTCGAAAAATCACCATATAAAGTGTCGTATTTCGTAGGAAGGGAAAAATGAAAACGGATTTTTCTATTTTCAAGGTCTTCAACGTCATATATTTTTTCGTCAAAATCGGCCAAGTATTTAAAAAGGGTTCCAAATTATGCAAATGGGCACAAATAATATTACAATACATAGTACGCCGAAGGGAAAAAATTAAAATAAGAAAGTATTCGATATACATACTACATATTTCTGATATTTCTGCCCCATATTTCTGTTAATGCTGAAGTTAAACAAGGGGCTTCGCCCCTTGTTTTTTACTTAATGAATGAATCTAATCAATACATTTAAAACTATAAATAATATCTGACTAATGAGTACTACAATAGAATATTATAGGCAATAGTTTCAAATAAAATAGAAACAGAATATCATTTTGAAATTAGACAGTTTAATTTTACTAATTAATTGCTACTTTACTTAATATGTATATGCAGATAGAACTGGCGTTTGAACAGAGTGAAATATTTTTCAATCAGCCTGACAAAATGAAAGACAAGTATGTGATTGACCTGTCCAGAAGTTATGAAGGATACACCAAACCTGGGCAGGAAACGTTAGTTATATTAAATTTACTGCAGTTTTAAAAGACGAAATAATTTCTACACTACTCAAAATCATGTAGCAGTATATAAATTTTTGAAAAACTATATATTATAGTTTCACTAGCGAATCGTCCCATGAATTTCGCGAAAGTTTGAGCCTAGTTCGTCCAGATGAATGGTTTGAGATTCAAGACGTCCCAAGACTAGTCCCGGCACTCCAACAACTCAGAAAAGAATGTCAACTCCCTGTAAGAAAACTGTGGAAACTTATAGCCACGGCACTTGGTCTGGATGACATCAACTATTTCATAAAATATTACAACGGTGGAGAACTCCATCAAATTCCTGATTCTACTGTACAACTTTCAACCGTGAGAACTCATTTCTATCCCGCACTCCCTCAAGACATTGACATTCCAAAGAATTCTGTCCGATGCTCAGAACATACTGATTATGGCGCACTCACTTTCTTATTTCAAGATTCCTTGGGGGGTCTAGAAGTACGTGTTTACATATAAAAATATAAAACGTTAAAAATCCCGATTCTCGTATGTTTCACAATCAGAATAATATGATTTTTGAAGCGTAAAATGCTCCATCTTACTAGTGAGTAATATTTGTTTTTAATTCCAAAAGTGTTCTAAAAAGTAAAGTTTTTTTAAATGTGGAAAAAGTTTTAATTAGCTGCTTTTGGAAACTTGTAACACCTATGCAATGCAACCTATGTATAAGACAGCTTCAAAACTCTCCATTATTATGTTTTTTAAGTTAAGTATTTCCTCATACCATAGGTAAAGGCGTTAAATAATAAATGGATTCCTGCAAACCCGATAGCTGGCTCAATTCTTGTTAATACTGGGGACGTTTTGGAATTTTGGACGAATGGTCTGTTCCCGGCAACGGTATGTAATTCGCACATATAACAAAAAAAGAAATGCGAAAGACAAAAATGATGTACGACCAGTACGACACTTTAATATCATTGTCTTAATATGATAAGTTTAATATAACATAAGTTTAAATTTGTAATTTCAAAGCCTCATCGCGTCCTCATTCCTGACGAAGAAATTCAAAAACGAACTAAGCGACAATCCATCGCTTTTTTCATTGACCCAGACAATGAGACCATGATTCACCCATTAAATTCTTTATCAAATCCTTCTGTGAAACAAGGAGAAAATGAACAGAAACCTCGCCAGCCTGTGAAGTTCTTAGATTATTTCCAAAGCCGAATGAATCAAACGTACGGATATACATAGACTGGGTATAGCAATTTATTTACACCTTTCCTTTAATAGCGTAGCTATGTATTACAATAATTATTATTAGAGTCGTTCACTGTAACAATTTTTCAAGGGCTTCAGTTAAATATTCAACCGGTACCGGTACAAAGGAAACCCGTAGTAACATGTCTAGATAATATCGATCAGTTTAAAGACATTAATAGTTTAACATTAATAGTTTTTCCCTAGGTATACTAATTTTAATTTTCAAAATGTTATTATCTTCCGCAAGTATTCAATTGCTAACTATAGTAACTACATGTGTAAATCAATTGATTTCTGACACTGTTAACTGCAGACCTGCATCAAGTTTTTAAATTGATGAGCAACTTATATTGTTACAATTTATTTTAATTGCCATTCTCAAGCAATTACAATTTTATTTTCACATCTTGTCCTTTTTGATAATGGTTCCCCCCCCCCCCCCCCCAACAGAGAGCCAAGGATGCTACACATAAAAGAATAACTAAATTGTTTAATAAAATACAAAAGAAACTGAAACCGACGCAAATCATTAGCGCCATAGTATAATAAACCTCATCATATTTATATTATCATTGTGAATCTGTGTGTCATCAGCTTATATACCGTTTACCAATATTATGAACTAACAAGAACGATTAACAGGTCACAAATAACGATTCGCAGGACAACAAAATCACTATGAAGTTGCATTACTGGCAATACATAATTACTAATTACTACTTCCAAGCTTAATAACACTACTGTACAGAAACGACGCACTCGATCGTAGTAGAAGCTGTGAGAAGGATCTAGATTCCAGTATTCCAGCAGAAGTCAATGGAAACTCCAACGGGGAATAATGCGTAAAAGAGGAGAGGAAATATACTGCGTACAATATTTATTATCCTAGTTGTAGTGTACACGCAATGGCCTAGCATATCTCGTTTTTCGTGCGTTTCAGATTTTAGCTGTAAAATCCTCCTGTCTTGGTATTGTGCGTAGTGCTTTACCGTCTCGGGGCAGTGGGAAGCTTTCAGTTTGTAAGTTGGATCCGTATCGAATGGAGAGAAATTGTGGAGTTCTTGTCCATGTAATAAGTTTATTCATTCAACTTTTCAGCAATTTTGAATTTAGTGATTACTAAATTCCTGAATCAACACTCATACAGTCAGTAGGCCACAAGTTGATACTGACATCAGTTGTTTTTTGTGACCTTGTTCGTTAACTGCTATAACTTGCATTGTCTTACAGTCAGCGTCAGCGGTGTAGTTGAACTGCGGTTATTATTTATTACTGCAATATTATTACCATTTTTGGGAAATTTGTATAAGAGTGACAGTATTCTGTAGCTGATACTGACACACACTGACAGTTTGTGATTGAAATTATTTTATCCATTTCTGATGTGAACTGTTTATTTTTCGAGTGCATAACTAACTAGTAAGTTTGTAATTAAGTGACAAAATGCGGTTTTTTCGAAGGAAAGAGCGGGGTAGTCAGATTCTGCCCACAATTTATCACGAAACCAGCACAAATTCTTCTGAGACAGATGAGGATGATTTATTGAAACAGACCGGAAGATGTTGTGGAATACGGGTCCGCTCCTTTGCTATTTTCGTTGCATCTTTGGAAATCGTAAGGGAGTAAATAATAATATCGCAAATACTTTTATAGGTTTGAATTTAAGGGTTAATGCTGCAATGCGTTGATGATGGTGATGATGATTGAACTCGATACTAATAATTAATAAACTTGTAATTGAATGGAAAATACAGATTGTGTCATTCCTGTGTATCCTCTACTCAATTGCTGGACTGTACAGCTTCCCAGACTACAAGGCGGGTATCATCTTTCAAGATGATATGTTTTTGGAAGCAAGTAAGTTGCAACGAAATTATACATGCACAAAGCTCATGAGTAATTTACAGCCTCCGTCAGAGTGGAATGTCACGACAGACGTTGATAAACTTATACACTCAAACAGTTCCAGCAATTACAAATCTTACTTTTTTTCTAATACAATTAATAATTCAAATTCCATTGAAGAGAAACAATTCTGTGGATCGAAGGCTAGGATCCCGATCGCTCTCCTTTTTTGTGACTTATTTGTTTTTACCGTGGAACTTATCTTTGCCCTTGTTTTATTTCATGGAGTTATTGAGGTAAAAATTAATATTTTGTATGGATTTAAATACTATCTACCATCTGCACTCTGTATGATTTTAGGTTGTAAAAGTCAAAAGTAGGTACAATATTAATCATTTTTTTTTGTACATAGAAAAAACTGGGAAAAATCCATTGCTGGCTCTCATCCATGGTGATTTACACAGTGACGCTGACGGGGATTTTTCTCGGTTTTGTGGTTGGCGGGGTCACTTCTTCTAGTTTGGCTCTCACTGGCCTTTTACATGCTGCTTTCCGATTCTTTGAAATCAGTTTGATCTATGGATACTATGAGCATTTGAAGGCGAAGAGAAACGATGAGAGACGTTTCATTGATAATAATAATAGTGGGAATGTCTTTGTGGAGTCTCGTCCCCTGTCAAGGGAGGTTCCGCATTCTCATGCCATTAACCCCTACGAGTATGACTTGGCGAGGGCAGGACTTGACCTCCAGTTTCCTTTTCCATAGAGACACTGTGCCATTCTGAAGTGTACAACAACATGGCGTGATGTGGTGTCGTACTGAAGTCAACGTAGAAAATCAACACCAAAGTTGACGTGACGAGACTGATAGATAAATATTAATCTGTGTTTACATTCTACGCGACGTTATTTTATAGCCATTATTATTTAAGCGTGCCAGTACCAGTACAAGTGTCAATCTGTAGCTATAAATTATGAATATTATGGTACATGGAATTTTCCAACCTTAGGTACAATTAGTACATTCAGTTCCTATTAAGTAGTGACAATGACTTCTAGAGCGTGACTCTATTTTTTGTGCATGAATTTATATTAACAGTATTGAAAGAGGTGTTTTATACACATTTCTGACAAAGGGCCTTGCAGCATCTAATATTGAATTATATTCGCTTGAATATTTTATGCAGTTGTAGTGAATTTATAGGTAGATTTTAGTCGTGGCTGTTTTTTGGAAAGATATTTAGGTATTACCGTGTTTCTCTAAAAAATTACCTGGAGCCAATTATTTGTCGGGTCAAGACGTAAATATTTTAAATATTTGCATAGATTTTCTGTGCTAAATAATCACCTGGTCTTGATTAATTCCTGGGTAGTATTTGAGACTATTGTGTTACTAACTTGTGTATTCGGGGAAATACGGTATTCGACTTCTGTGTTTCCATTCGTAAATCGTAAGACCCATAGTTTCAGTAAAAATAGTTTTGGTTTAGATGCTTAGTAAGTTTTATATTCCAGAACATTGCCAATAACTGAGACTTGTAATAAATAACTAATTAAGTAACTTATTGTTTTTGTATTTCCGTGGTAGCTAACTTAAAGTATGAGATACAATACACACATACGTGTTCACAAACAATCCAGGAAAAAGGAAGATAACAAATAACGTGCAGCGTAATTTAAGAAATTCCCAAAAGTAAATTATAAGTAAAAGTAAAAGTATATTATATTACTTGCATGGATACATAATTCCGCGTGTAATTATATAGTCAATAAATGGTAACCAACAATGTGTGGGTACAAATGTATATTATATAAGATACAAATGTGTTAGTGACTGTGTAAACCTGACCCTAATAATTATTGTAATAATATTTCTTAAAAAATTCAATTTATAACTAATGAGACTGATTGTGTGATTCCGATCATTCAAAAACTATGTCCGAATCGACCTTATGAGGAGAAACGAACCTTCCCAAAGAAAAAGAATACGACAGTCTTATGCTGAAAAAGCAAATAGTACAATGTACGTTATACAATACAATGTTATTTTCTTTTTATAATAAAATTTTAACGGTGTTTAAAAATAGTCGAGAATCCGGAAGTTGATCTTATTTATTGCATGAAATTTATTTCTGTGTATAACTAAAAAGAAATTAGGTTGCATAAATTTTACTAGTAGCAAAAATTTAGATTTCAATTTTCCCATGGTTATTTCGTATCGGCCTTATTTTTAAGGTTAAAGAAATTGGATTTAAATTAAATTGAGAGCTTTGCTGTGATACCACAATTATTTCTGATCCATCATCTGTTCCGTGAAGGAGTTCTGGAATAAAAGCCAAAGAGGAAACAAAGGACAAAGACGCATTTTCGTTAATAAAATGTGACGTTCCACCAGAAAAGGTGTATATCTAGCGGTTTTAGAACTGCTTGTAAAACAGCTTAAAGTTTTTGATGTTTTCAAGGCAATAATTCACATAAGTTTAAACTCAGTTAAAATTAGTTTTGAGCGAGTAAAAACTTATTTATTTTTTTCGGTCGCTAATTGCACATTTTTTGACAAATTCTTAAATTTTCAAAATTTTTTTCAAAATTTTGAAATTTTTTGAACGTCTTAAAAAAATTTTGATTTTTTAACCTGCATTTTAGTAAACAAGTAACAAATTTTTTAAAATACTTAGAGACCAAATAAAAATTTGATAAAAATTGCATTAAATGCGCGATGAATTTTACTACCAGAAACTGTAGCTAACTCAAAACCGCCAGATATACACCTTTTCTGGTGGAAGGTCACAAATTGAAATAAAAAGCTACGCCACTGCCATCATTTAGCCCCTTGCAGTGGTACTTTTGCTGATCAGATGTTTTTGTTCAAGAAATACTCGTTGCCTGTCGCTTTTGTATCGAAAATTTGCCGTGTTTAAAAAATTAAAATAAAACCAAAATTGTTCAAAGCACACAAAAAACAGCTATGTAGTAAACTGGTTTATACTTAATAGTCATGGGTCGGTATCACGTAGTTTTTACGCTAGTGGGTTTGATTAAATAATTGAAATGTATTTTGGATGATATAGGTAAGTAAATTTTTTGCTAAAATTATGATTAGTTTGAGTTTTACATTACACTTTTTCATGATTATTTTTTATTTTGAATTCCTGTACAGGTAGATTGACTGATTAAGAAATGCCAAGAATAATTTAATAACACGCTTTTGGCGTGAACTTTTTTGCAGTCACCAGAAGTATCAATGAAAGTGAAAGAATTAAAGATCGTGAAGTATCCTGCAGAAAATTCTGTTTGTTTGCTATTGCACCATGCTATTTTTAATTTCAAATACCTACATTCGTTCGTGATGCAAATTAAAAATTTTAATGCACACAACATGTCACTACGTATAATTATCCACAGATTTTTTCGATTAATTTGAGTTTGAATTGCTGTCATACCGGTTCAACAAATCAAAATCAAGCTAAGTGAATATTGAATTACATAATAATAAATTCATATTACAAATTCAGAGTCAGAAATCCAGTAGAACCACCCAGTCTGTGTACAATCATGTGTATTTAATATAAATATAATGTGCTGTTGTGACGACTTGAGTATTTTGACTTTGACTAGTCGTTGCTGCGCTAAATTAATTACTGAATGATTTGATGATTACTAATGATTTGTACAGAAGCTGCCAAGAATTCTATCGATAATTTTTTATTGTTCAAAACTATTCTATTTTCATAAAAAAAGTATGAGCTAGATCTGTTGTAGTAAATACTATTACAGGAGTACATTAATCTAAAATTTTGCACTTTAAAAATATAGATAACTTTTTATGCACTTTAAACTCTTAACGATATCTAATGTAATATTAATCTACAAGCGACTAGTCCGTGTTCACGTCCAAACTCCCATTTACATCCGAATTCGAGGTTGGCAACCTATCAGAACATGACATGATAAAATAAAAACTTTAGTAAAAAAAAAAGCTGTATGTAAGAAGAATATATTAGGGCATATATAAGCATACATGCACTATACTTTGTAATATTTATAAATGCTCCTTACTCCTTTCCTTCCTCGAGTTGATGGCCTATCTTTTGTCTAATTGTTGGAGTTGGAGTGAGCACAATTTCGCCGACAGCTACACACATACATTTTTAAATTAATCTACAGATGAAAAAAAAACGTGTAGACTGAAACTTAAGACTCAAAAGACAAGACTGTGTAGTAGAAGGTACATACATGTACAAAACACTGAACAATAACATTTGCAAAGGAAAGGATATAAAGGAAAAGAAGATAAATATTCCACCATTAATTACCATCATTACACTTGACAGGTTGCGAAAACAAATATACTGTGTGTGTAGTAGAATTAAGACTACGAATGTGATAAGAATCTTGACTTTGTTTATTTCTTTTGATTACGATACACACACACATCCAGCTAGAGTGAGACACGTACAAACTTTTACACAGATAATGCGATATATTATTATACGAATCTCACAAGTACCTCTGGCCTCGGCCTCTTACTAGTGAGTCAGTATCCCACATCCCACCTGGAGATCTGGACCTACATACGTAATCGAATAGATACAGATAGAGAAGTATAATTACACATGTATACCTGCTTTATATATATAGGGTATGGTAGTCTATTAGTAAAAGAGTTTGAGACACGCTATGCTATGATTAGCCAAAAATCCCAAAACTAATGCAAAACTTATATATAATAGTGAACTTCATTTCTAGGGTTACAATCACATAATGGAAATGGAATTTGGAGTCTCACTATCTGATCTGTGAAGCTTAAGTTTTGACCAAACAAACTATATCAGATTAAGCTATATAGTAATAAAGAGGATGAAGAACTTGAGCCTTTTTCCATGAAATTAAAACTTGACACGCACAAGGCACACAAAAACAAGCTAATCTACAAACAATCTAATACTCTATACCTTTTCGAACATCTCTCGCTCTGGATCTATGGCCGATGGCTTAGAGACTCAAACGGATAAAAACTCATTTATCTCATATCTGTAAAGTCCATCAATTCCCATTACAGATATTATTATGTAATTGTAATTCTAGGAAAAGAAAGAGAGTGGAAATGCCATAGGCATATAGCACATATAGAACTATAAGCAATTCCCAACTCAGCTATAGGGCTCAAGCCCCAATTCCCAATTTTCAAAACTGCTTGTTTCGAGAAATTCTTCATAGAAAATACAAATCTTGGAACCAATATTTCGAAGAAAATTTTTGCAAATTACATTTATATCTTTTAAAACATGGTTAACGTGGTATGCATAATATAGAAAAATAAATGTTCAAAGACTGTAGAGATCTTTATATACAAATCCTAGCCAAGGTCAGGAAGGAATTTAAATCAATAAATGGAACCATACTTTTTAAAAATTATATTTGTTTCACTTCTGAACGTAACTGCGGAAGAAATTTGGTTGGAACAATCCAGTAGTTTCAGTAAGTAGTGAAGCTTAAATTTGGAATCTTGCATGAATGAAACTTTAAAAATGTAAAATATAGCCCACGGTGCAGATGGGCAAGCCTCCAGGACTAGAACTAGTGACCACCTAAGCGAAAGGCAATACCAAAGTACCTAATATATATACTGTACAACCATACCAAGTCTCACAAAATCTAAAAGTCAAATCCCCACAGTTGGTCATAAACTTAAAAAATTCAAACTGTTAAATGGTCAAGAAGATATTCCTCAACCACGACTTTTATGTGACCACCTTGAAGTTAGAAAATTTTATTTTAAAATTACAGACGAGTCCATAGCCTATACCCTATATGTCATCAATACCACAGTGACCAGTACCAGCCCCAGTACCAGTAACACAGCCTTATTAGACCTGCCGTGTAAAAACCGGATTCCATATTATACATTTACAATTTACAAATTGTTTATCACCGTTGTTCCATCTTCAACAATCTGCAGTATCCACTCTACATACGTTTCCACTTTACTACTACAGACACAATTACATTTGAAATATTAATATACATAGCAAGACATCATACATCATATCCTACGTCATAGGTTGTAGAAAATATTATAATCTTATGGTTCCTACAACACAGGTTTTGAAGGTAGTTTTTGAATTGTAAAAAAATCTGTTGTAACTTCACCTCAAAAAACATTAAAATGTACAACATGACAGGAGCATGGCTATGGACATGGAGATTGCACACTTTCCATAATAATATTCCATACAATAGTAACCATATAGTATAGTATTATCTCGTATCTCACAAGAAAGTACAAGAGATAAACTCGACAACAACAACAACAGATGGTAATTACAAATGATTATTGTTATTTTTCTTCCATAAGTGCAAATTCGAATTCAATCTTTAGTTCAGCTCTCAGCACAGTCGGCAGTATTACAATATTATTGTCTGTACAACAGCATATAGGAAAGTCAACGTGGTCTGTGTAGACATTATTATTATGTTGGGTCATATAGGAGGCATTCAATTCAATATGCATAAAATTCTGTCTTCATAAAATAAGCGGCCATTTACTACATACCAAGTCCAAATAAACCATCTCGGAAAGACGAATAGGAATGCAAAGACATAGACACACAAACACACTATTCCTGATACTTCTGACGAAAGCATAGTAATAACATAAATATCTCCAAGATTTAAAATTATATATATGTATTTACGTACACGCACAAACCTAGCGTTTACATTTTACACCCATACAAAAATATTCACCCGTAGCCAAACGTGAAATAATTGAGAAGAGTCAAATGTTAAACATTCTACTCATAATTTTCTCCCATATGTTCAACGTTAGTATCCTCACTGGCACCGGCACCGGCACCGGTGGTTGTTAGTTGTTGTTGTTCCGCTCTAAGGATCTCTTAATAGTTTTTAGTTTTCAATGAAGACTCAAGAATGAAAATGAATATTAGGATAATATGACTTACGAAGATGTATTAGTCACAAATGATGGAATACAGTCAGAGTTAAGAAGGTGAGGCTGACCGACCAACCAAAGCTGAATTTGAATTTTATATTTTTTATTGTGCTGTGATTCTTGAGTCTGGATTCGAATTTAAATTGTAGAACTTTATTGTATGTGTAAAAAAGACATAGACGTCAACAGATAGCTACGTATGTATGCATGTGTGGGGCTGACTGCCTCTTTTAATGCTGATTCTGAATTGCATGGCCCGGGCATACTAAAATATTTAATACATTCATAATAATATCTCATCATTATTATGTGTCAGGACATGAGCATGGCATGAAGCATTTCGAAGCCGCAGCTGAAAGTCAAACCTCTTCTGACTAGTGATCTCTCTGAGTAACATAAGGTTACATTTATATATATTTATTAAAACTACTTAACACTTTTATTTATGTACTGCCTACAAATTCTTCCATATGGTAATCATAATAATATTCTAGCTGTGGCTCTTTCTGAAATATTCTGATTGAAATGTATTCATTGTCCAGACAGTCCAAGGAACGCATATTTCTCTATCTCTCCATGAACCCACGTGGAATGTCAGAAGAGTCAGTAGGGCTATTTTACTTAAAGCATTATTATGTTGTTTCCGTATCGATATGACGCATTGCATTATTAAACGATAAATGCTTAGTTAGTTATATTTGGTAAAGTGCGTCGTGTATCTAATGCACTATAAGAAAAAGAAACTCAATACATCGACCGTATTAGCTGGAAGAAATCGGAATGATTTTATATCCCCTATACAACGGTGGTGTACGGAATACGTAATAATAAATTGACAGCTATGTACTATTTTCAAACAACAGATTGGCGAAATATAATATCTACAATTCTGAGAATGATTTTAGAATGCGGTAAAATGACTACGATTTTACTGTTGCTAAAATTACTACGATTTTACTTTTGCTAAAGTTACAAACGTTTAATTCTTATACTTCCTGAATTTCCAAAACATCTAAAAACTGAAAAGGATCTTCCATAAACATTTAAAGTAATTGACATGTTTTATTCGAGGCGCACATTAAATTAGTTAAATATTTTTAAAATGTGTATAACCTAATTTACGTGTGTTTTCAAAAAGCAGAAAATTCCCTAACTTACACATTTTTGAAACGTCCAAAAATTAGCAGCTACATTTTTTAAATTGTAGGTTTTATTCAATTTAGTATTTTCAAAAAAAAGCAAAAGTTACACGTTTACTGTAAACGTTCCAAAATTGTATATTTTCCCGAAATTGTAATACAGATATGTGATTTGTCACGTAAGTAGAATTTGAAGCCGCGTTTCGCGTTTATGAACAACTGGTATTAAAGGCTGATATTGCATCTTCAACGAATTTCAATTTAATATCAATAAATTTGCTCGGAGCGCAGTGCTATGCATTGGAGTGCATTGTACACTGTAAATGCAAATGAATTACGAATTAGAGATAAGGCAAGGCTTCATCGACTTTCATCGACAGTTCGACAGGAAGACGCGTCTACAGACTGGGCTGAAGTAATAACATCAAAATTTCTCCGGGACACACATAATAAGTAAACTGTAATTATATAGTAAATACATAAGGTTAGATTATACCACTTCAAAAATGCGAACACCTGAGTGAACGCCTGCATCGTCACAGTCTAGAGTATAATCTAACAGCGCACGCAACCCATCATGTCAAAATCAAAAATTCAAGTATCGAAGTAATCATCAAATATAATTGTTCATATATGAACGAAGATGAAAACGCACTTTCGTACAAAAAAAAACACAACAACAAAATCAACATCCAAACCAAACTGCATAAAAATTAGCATTAGGCACGCTATTATATTTAATTTGCGCTGAGAAAAAAATCGAGACTCAAGAGGCACCACAAAATATATTATTACAGTATTATTTTGTAATTTGTGCACAACTTACAACTCGGCGTAAAATTTAAAGTCGTTATCAACTATCCGTCAAAAGTCTGAGTGTTTGACGTCTATCTGTCGATCCCGTATAGATAAATGATAAAAAAAAGTTCATTCAAAAGTAGCCAAGAAAGATTAAGATATAATAAAAACAACTGAGCTATCAACTATCATACTAAAAGTTAATGCTCTATAGCATAGTATTTAAAGTTATATACAAATAACAAATATACATACAGAGATAAACCTGACTTGCCTCTGGTTCTGGTGTAACAATAATAATAATAATGGCAACTCAAGCCGTGCCAAGAACGCTATGTGCATTTTAAGCTCTAACTTGTTCGCCTGGAGTTAATTTAAATTTAGCACGATACGAGAATACGATAAAAATATGCCTCGAGAATTAAATTTGAATTAACGTATGTACACAAAATGTAAACTGTAGACACTCGTACTGTGAAGCTGTGAATTGGAAATAGGACAAGACAAGACAAGTCTTCATCCTTCAACTTGAAGATCATAATTCTTTACATCTCACTCAGCCATCTATATTTATGCATGTGTTCATAGATAAAGATAGGAAAGACGGATTAAATTACTACTACTACCTAGTATATAGGAAGCCCGGAGACGAAGTCAGACACCACACCAGCACCAGGGAGACAGACAACATTTATTCGGACAGACATGGACGTGTCACGATTCGAGCATTATAAGCATCTCATTCCTTGATTAGGCTGACTAGTTATGTCAAAGTCAAAGATAGGAATCAGCAGAGATGTATCAAATAGATCATCTCATCGTCCCATCTCTCCTCTGACTCTGATTATCTCACACACAAGTCTACTGAAACGGACACTTCCACGAAAGTCATTCTCATGCTGCGTCTTTAACTATTTAATCTTATAAGGAGTTGAGTATGGACTGACTTTCTGCTTTTGCACACAAAAGTTCAGACTCACAATCAGATTGAGATACGAAAGAGAAAAAAACAATCGTGACTCTTTAATTAACTCTCCAATCTGCAATAGAGAAGCCTAGGCAGACAATTTAAATCAAATTTACATTCCCATTCAAATAAAAAAAAATACATTACAACATTAAATACAGGCAGTTGTCCCGTGTAGATTCTACAGCATTATTTCAGTTAAAGTATAGATACAAGGAAGACTTGTTTATCAGTCCGCTAATAGGCTGAGTAGACAATTCACTTGTGATGGCCAATTTAATGCATTCATTAACACTTTATATATACAGCTCCATCTGAATTATATTTGTATAATTGACCATTTTCTTCCAGCTCAATTTCTTGCCTCATAAACTCATGAATCACGAGACTCACGAACGATGTGTCAGTCAGTTGCCGCAACCGTTGCATTCTCATTACGATGGACATGTAACACAGACTAAAATGTGCACCCAAACTAGTTCGAAGCTCCGGAGTATATAGTAGCAAAACGCAACGCGGTAGTGCGATGCCAGTCAACGACAAAGACAAGGAATAATCTGTCACTCAGGAGAATATCTGTCGCCAAGAGTAAAATCATTCACAGGGGTGGCAGTGGATCTCGTCCTCGTCCTGGTGGTGGTGGTAGGTAAATGACAAATAAATTGTGAATTCCAGTCAAGTCTTCCAGTTCCCTTCTTCCTTTTCTTCTCATCTTCTCTGCCTCCCTACTGCTGTATCTTTTTGTACTTTTGGTCTCTCTCTTTCTTCCATTCTGTCTCTGCCTTTCAAATGTAATATCCAATTCGAATTCCCTTCCAGTCCTGAATGTTGAACATTGAAGCTTGACTCCAGAACGCTTTTGAATAGCAATCTTATCGTCACATCCCTGTCTGTCTCTCTGTCAATGAGATTCAGGGGACGCAACTGCATCCAGTTGGCAGTGGCAGTGGCAATACCAGTAACAGTGTTCACGCAATTTTCGTAGTTCAATGTGATATTTCATAATACCCACATGTGCATCTTGTATAGAAGCGTCCTTCTTTCCTCTGTATCTGTAATGTAACAAAGTCAAAGTCAAGCCCAGTAATCTCCCGATTAGTGTATACAAGATTATGTTATTCTAGAGGATCAGGAAGGTGTACGTTCGTACTTAAATTGTCTCATACCTTCTTTCCCTTGACTCTAGGAGGAAGTAGGCGAGAGAAATGTCAATGTCTCACGTGTCAGCACCAGCACTATACCCAGTCCCAGACCAGATTCGGAGCAAAATATAAGGGGATAGGGAAGCGGGGGCACGAACTGCAATGCTGAATTGCATGCCATGGAAATAATAAGAGTTGCTGACTGCAGTGACATACAAATTAAAAATCCAGTTACGAAGGCACGGTAAAGAAGCAGACGCTAGAACACTAGCTCCAGCTCCAGTTCCAGTTCCAATAACAAGCACTACTGCATTCGTCAAAATGAACTGAGAATACCAAATCCAAATTGCACCACATATATGTTCAACTTACGTACTCACAAGCTTATAGGCATCTAGGTCTATTTCCACTATACACATGGTTTTGAAGTTGAAGTAGTCGTCCCTATCCTGTCCCGTATTCCCTTCCCGTCTACAATCACTCAATCCCGTATTCTGGACTCCGATTCAAATTCGACTTGAAGAATCTTTGAAATTAAAAGAAAAGATGATGACGGGAGCTTTGAAGTGAATGTGTCTAGAAGACTAATGAATCCCGCCAGTCGTTTAGTACCCTGAATGTACCACAGTTGAATACAAAATTTCCTACAACTACAAATGACAGATACTTACCTATGTGGAACAAGTTATCCTAGTACTGATAATCTGTTTCGTGTGCTGGTTGCTGGTAAGGCATGCACTGTGTAGGTACATAAGAAACGTAATTAGGTACATTTTGTTTCTACTTACAAGAGCAACCAAAGAACTACAGAAGAAACACAAAATGACAAACGATAACGATACACGTGGAAATGGGAACGGAACGAAAGGTTGACTGGAGGTTTGAAAAGAAACATGCAGAAAATAAATACAAGGACGAAGAAAGAAAACGAACTAGAAGTTTTTTAGGAGTTTTTTTTGTTGCCTCAAAAAGAGTTAAAGTTTGGATGTTGAATAAAAAGAAACACAGCAGCGGCAGTGATTGACATTAATTTCCCGTTCCAATGATTAATTATCCAGGCTCCTGTAGGATGTACGGCACGACAACGGCAACGGCGTTCCTTCCCAAATTCAAGTTTACTTTCCTTTGTCACAGCTCACAAGATGTAATCCTGCACAGTCTGCTACATACAGGATATTGTGTCGGCCTATATGATCCTCTAGGAACTTTTCCTTGCTTCGAATCGAACCACGCTTTGAGGTACTCATACGTCACAACTTTCTTTATCCAGTTATCCAGAAACTACTCACGAAACTTGCGTCACACATACTCCTCCTGCAATCTGCAACTCACTGCAACCTTCCTTAAAACAAAAAGCAATAAATTAATCCAATTATTTTTAATTTGTACTCTTACAGTTTACATTAAGCTTCCAATCCCTTCCAGCAACTACAACTATAAAATCTGGACTCACAATAAGGTCTAAGGAAAAACGAACACGAAAAATGAGAACGACAGATCAATAAACTTGAACGTAGGTATATAATTATTACGCCGATAAACTGAGCGCAGACTAACTCTAACAGGTTCACAGCAGAGCAGATCCGAAAATGAAATAAAGAAAAGGCAATTTACACGAAGATGAAAAGTATGTACCTATAAGTACAAGAGAGCTGCTTTGAACATTTTTCAAGAAATATGTGTTCCTTGGAAAAGAAAATTCTAATATGACATATCATATCACATCATATTATCATCGTTTCAAGATATTGCAATCTTCTTTTTATCGGTAGTAAAACTAAAACTAATCTTCCGAGAGCGGGAGTGGTGGGGAAAAAAGGGGAAAAACTTTCATTTTCTTTTCTCTCAATCTCAATCCCATGGCCATGTAATGGGATGTGCGTAATCGTAATATGTAACAACTTTAGTCCATTACGCTACCATGCTGAGGAACTGAGCAAGTCTCAGGCAGCCATAGGACAAAACAGTCAAGACAAGCCTGAGATGCTGCTGCTGGTGGCGTCTACGAAAAGGAGACGAAAACTAATACGACGAGAAGACGTCTCGTCGCTGTTTTTGTCCATGTCCATGTCGTGGTTGTCCGAATCGTTTCGTTGAGGTCCACATTTTCAGACGTCGTCGGATACATTTAGTAAAATAAATTTTTACACCTTTATACATTACACACAAGTATATATCTTCCCAAACATATTACATCTATACATTGACGAGGAGAGATATGACTGCACATAGTACATTCACACAATGTCAGTCGATAGGGATCTGGTGGGAAAGTGAAACGAATACGAGAGAAAAAGAAGGAAAACATTATATGAAAATGAAAAGGACAGGATATATAAACAAACCATATCTATCCTCCGTCCATCCTTTAGGCTGTTGATACGAAGAAGAAGAAGAAGACGACGACGACGACGATATGGTTTGGTTTGATTCCGGTCAAAAGGAGGAAGCTTCTTTCTTGGATTCGGACTTGGAAGAGATGACAATACGACAACGACAACGAGAGCCGAGTCATTTGTCACACGTGGACTAGGAAATTGAACGATAAAAAAGAGGGAAAGAAAAGCTTTTTTATCAGTTTTCTGTGTCCGTAATTGCTTTTTACTTTTGTTATCGGATAGCTTCATCTTGGAATTGCTTTTTTTCCCTTACAAAATAAAATACTTGTGTACATACACCGTTATTGGCAAGAGAAAGACTACACACTGACTGACATTATTATATTCTGCTAGGTACCTTTATATTTTCATGTTCATGTCCATGTTAAAATTGCATTGTGTCTCCGACTCGGCGACTATCTAGTCTGGATTCATCCCGGACTGATGTCCATATAGGCTGACTACTGATACTGATATTTAGAGAACATTTTCCAATTCCTACAAATAATAATGTAGTAGTTCAATGTAGTGTAGTCGAGTATCAGTAGCTGGACTAAAGCAGAAGACTTGTGGAGTGGTAGTAAAGTAGTCAGTAGTTGTTAGTTGGCTGGCGATCCTAACTTGATCTGATCACAACTTCTGTTAAACTGTTTTCTGTGTGTACGTTTCTATTTTCTCCAACTGTCTTCCGATTTCATCCCCGCGCGACTCGCCAAGCCCGATCATGGTCATGCTCGTGTAAACTACAGTTACAGATTGGAGCTGAAAAAAAATACCATATCAAAACTGGAAAAAGTAAAAGTCGTTTACAAATCAAGATTGTTCCAAGTTTTACTAAAACTAAATCTTTTGTCCTATCGCACTTATCTCTACTACATGCTATTTTCGTCACTACTACAAGTACCGAAACGGAACCGACACTGATGGCGATGGTATGCTGATATGTATCCAGAATCCAGTGAAGCAAACAAACAGATCCGACAGCTGAAAATAGCAACAATTTCCAAGTTCCAAAAGAATTCCAATGGGAGTTAGCACAATAGTTCTAGCAGTAACGATTTCTGTTGATTAAAACAATCACATCGTAACTTGGAAAACCGTAACTCTCACACTGTTCAATTTCATATTAGTAAACTACGGGTTTAGTTTAGTTAAAGTAATGCCACAAAGTCCCAAAGAAAATATTCTAGTATATGTACTAAGAGATCACTGTTTTTGTCATAAGCATTGTATAACTCTGTGTTTGCCAGTTAGTAGGTTTTATGTTTTGATTGGTAATTCAGTTCAAGTTAGTCTTTCTGTAGCTTACAGCATCGGAAAACAATTTGTTTAATGTACGTTTGCAAAAAAAAAGAAGAAAAACACTAAAACTAGAATGTATTTAAAAAAACCAATGCTTTTAGTTCTTACGTCAATCCAAGTTGGAATTTAGCGTTGTTTTATATGCTAAAAAGGTATATATACATAATATGCCGTTCAATTTTAGCTTTTAAGTTACATTACCGATTTTTCGTCAGCTGGTAATTTCCCATCATGTTCAGTGAGCCAAGTCAATTTATTGTAAGTATCTACTACCTTTTAGAAGAAATCTTATTTTTTGCCCCTAAAACTGTCAGCCGTCGTTCTTTGTCGGTCTTTAGCAAACCATGGAGCTCGAGCTAACATCCAACAAAACAACCCTGTCTTTGGTCGTGGTCGTAACCATAATTTGTTATAACGTGAAGTGAACACAATTATTGCACATACAAAAATGTGCAAACAGGAACAGCCACCTCATGCACTAATGCTTCTAAAACTAACATTACCACATATGCTAAAAGATTTTTTAAGGAGTTTCTTACTTGTACTTATCCCACTATAGTAACTTAGAGCAAAACCGAGACCGGAAACCACGACCACGACAGAAGTCAGATTTAAAATGGGTTCGGTGTTATAGAATTTTAGAATCCGGGTTTTTCCTTTTTGTCTCGAGTCGTAACAAGTTACTACATCCAGTCAAAAACTGTGATCGTAATCATATTTTTAAAAAATGAAAGGATTACGGTTACGGTTGACTGCATGGATGGAGGAAATATCCTTACTTCGAAAAAATAAACACGTTAAAACGAATGATGCAAAAATTATTCGCACATTTAGATTATTTGTATAGGAACTCGTGTTGGAAGACTATACTGTTGTAAGAAAATATTATTATCATTATGGCAAGCTGGTGTGAAAGCTGTCTCGTAAATCCCACTTTTAGCTGTTACTGCTCACTAGTCAGATATACGCTCCCATTAATTTCTCCTTTGTCTTGTCCCAACTTTGTCCTATCCAAACCGAAACCAAACTAAACTGCAACAATGTGTGTTGCAGGCCCGGATCTAGGAACTTTTTTCGGGGTGGGCAACCACAAAATATAAAAATTACCCCCCCCCCCTTTATGCGATATTAAAATTTAAACTGAAACCACACATGAAACCGGGGACTCAGTCATCAAAGTGCTGTAGTGTACGAATAAAACGTCAGTGAGTCAGCCTAAAGTTTCAGTATTATTATACGTTTTTAATTCTTAAATGCAGGTTTATGACGCACTTACAAATTATTTAATTTTAGGCAAATAAATAAAAATGTAGATTTTGCAAGCCATAATAAGCTTTTATTTTAATAAATAATTAATAGTAAAACAAATACCAATTTAAGTAGCATATCTTACGCCTCCTCAGTCACCTTACATTGATCAGTAGACCAATCAATTAATTTCATTCTTCGTGGCTTTTTTAAAGCAAAACGTTGGACAACTTCATTTATGCCACACTCAATGTTTTTATGAATGCTTGCCAAAGCAAGGCCAGACAAGCGTTCCTGTCCCATTGTTGACCTCAAGTAATTCTTGATCAACCTCAACCGCGAAAAGCTTCTTTCCGATGTAGCAGTAGATACAGGAATTGTGGCAAAAATTTGAAGCAGGGTTCTGATCCCAGTTTCTTTTCCATTCATTTCCCTTAATGCTTCAATAGCGGTTTTAGGCACATTTAGTTTGTTAGTCCAAGTATTTTTCCAGAGCACTAACTGTCCTTTGAGTTCCAGCATTGAACAGGGAAGGTCCATTTTATATAGCTCAGCTCCATTAAGTATTTCGTCGTTAGTATATTTATTATTAAAAGCTGGAATTAGGCCCTGTAACGGAATTATTTTCTTAAATCTTTCACCAAAACGTGAATTAAGTTCTTGAATTATATGATCCAAAAATGGAATAAAAATATTAACTCTAAAATAGGACTCTACATCATTAGATGGCGCATTCGCTCTATACTTCTGTGTTTTTTACTGTTCGAGGAATGCTTATTGTGGTATCAACAGATTTGGCTTGCTTTAAAGAGGCGACAAAAATTTCTTTGAACTTTGCTTCTGAATTCGTTCGCATTTCTAGAAATGCTGACATCGCACCATCAATACTTTTCATTGCCTGACTCAAGTCAATAGTAGGGTCTTGTAGCATCTTACTAATGGGAAGTGTCACAGCCAAGCACTCTACTGCAATCTCCAATGATAGTAAAAATCTCCCATCTCTAACTGAGGCGAGACGAACGGCAGCTTTTCCTGCTGCTTCCTTGTCTTCCCAATTACAAATATCTTTTAGAGCTTGAACTATAGCAGAGTATAACTCTTTAAATACTAAAACGGACTCGTGCCTTTCTACCCATCTTGTAGCACACAGAGTTTTTAACGTTCGTTTTCTACTTTTAATTGATGAAATGTTTTCAATTGTTTCCTTGAGCGTATCATTTCTTTTGGAAGAGGAAAAAAAGTTACAGCAAGCAGATAATGTTTCAAACATATTAACAATTGAACTAATGTTACATGCGCTGGAAATAGCCAAGTTTAGTGAGTGACTGTAACAGTGACAGTATAGCGCGAGAGGATACTCTTGAGTTATTAAAGCTTGAAGTCCATTATATTTCCCAGCCATGTTCGAACCTCCATCATAACCCTGTCCTCTCAAATTTTCAATTCGAAGGCCAAACTTTATTAGTATTTCTTTTAATTTGTCTTTCAGAGCTGCTCCGGTTTTATCCTTAACAATCACAAAACCAATAAAATCTTCGCTTAAGGTCATGGTTTCCATGTTAACATATCGAACACTAACTGACAGTTGCTCTGTTTTACTTACATCAGTAGTTTCGTCAAGTAAAATAGTAAAGTACACAGAACTTCTTATACTTGTGATGATTTTGCTACAAATAACGTCCCCAATGCACTCAATTATCTCATTTTGAATGGTCTTGCTAATCATTGTTGCATTGTCAGCCATATTATCAAAATGTTCCTGTAAATCAATATCTCCAGCATCTAAACGTAACTGTAATAAGCCACGAAACACACCTTCGTTTTTGCATGAAGAGTCTTTAGTATTAAAGTACACGTGACCATCGTCACGGTCACCTCGCAGAGGAAGATTGTAATGAGCACAAAATAAAATACACTTAATGATTGGGGCTAAACGGCGCTTGTTTGTTTCAATAAGTTTAGCTACTTGACTATTAAGCTGGCTGGCAACATTAGTTGTTGGGTCTTGAGTTACTTTAATAAAGTTGCCAGCTTTTTCCATAGCTAGTAAATGGTACTTATTTGCAGAGTGAGTAATTAAAGCTTCTGGGTGTTTGAATTGCTGAAATGGGGACGATACAAAAGTATTAAGCTCTTGATTTCTTACAGAACTGGGAGCAAATAACACGCAGTATTTACAGAAACCACCCTGTAAATGCTGGCTGTACACTAGCCACGAATGCTTACTGAGCCAGGAAAACTGAAATTTTCGATTTCCTTTACCGCATTGAATATTTGGAAATGTATACGTTGAATTTGGGATCCAGCTTTTTTCAAGGACAAAAACTTTGTCTTCATCTGATAACACTTTTCCTTTAAAATATTAAATTTTATAACATTATGAACCAAATAAGGTATGCCTAATTATTAAAAAAAAATCAAACAGGGACCACGTATATGCACTTGATATTATTAAAAAGTAATTACCTATATATTTTCCTATATCATAAAGGTCAGTTTCACTAGGCAAGGGCTGAATTGCGGGCTGCTGCTCTTCGTCAATTAGTTTAGTTTTTTTTACCAAATCTTTTTCGCTATTCTGAAGCAATGTTGATGAAGACTCATTAACAGATTTGCTAACAAAAAATGAGGTAATTGGTAGCTGTCGTTTCATTGTAATGAAATTAGTAATATTTAATACTAAAAAGAAACTAAATACCAAACACAACAATATGATGGATCTACACAATCAGACTTGTGGTATGCAAGTCTTACTTCAAGCACAATAATATACAGTACATACAAAACTACATTTAAAACGATGCAAGCATTTGCATTTTTATGCATAAATTCAAGCACTACCTCTTAAAAAGTGCGATTCTAGGTTTTGGCGCTTACCAAAAGGATGCGCTCACTTCAAAATACATGAAAATATTCAGCAACATTCAAATACAATTTTTATAGAAGCTGAACATTTATAGAAGCCTACACAGCGGGGTAAGATGAAAACATTTTCAAATGATCGTATTTCTTATTTTGGTTTCTCACATTATCCCATCTTATCTACAACGAATTGAAAATTCTCGGGGTGGGCAACTGCCCGGATGCCACCCCCTTGGATCCGGGCCTGGTGTGTTGTATTTGTATTATATTCCACAACTCTAATGCCGCTACCCTAATAAAGTACTGCCGATGACTTGGTTTTGAAATAATACTAATAATATTTTGTTATGTTCTAATTTTATATTAAACTTTTATTTTACCCGCATGTCGCATCCACTTCCCCACAAGTCGCTAAGAAAGTTTATGAAGGATTTTAATTTCGCATTGAATAATGCTTCTGTATTCTCAATTTTCCAAATCTATAAATAATAATATTAGGAATTAGAGCCGTCTAGAAAGCTATGTCAATTTTGACCCACGATAACTATAATGTGCTTTATTACCAAAAACTGATTATTTGTTAGTTACTCTCATTAGCTGTGTTTAAGCCTTTAAGCTGGTCGGTGAAGAACCAAAATGACCCATATCCATTTTAGCTAAAAACAATATCCACTATCTACAAAAATACTGAAATATGTCTTGTAAGCATTTAAATAGAACATTATGCAATTTTCAAATACATATATATATAAATAGAACATTATGCAATTTTCAAATACATATATATATAAATAGAACATTATGCAATTTTCAAATACATAATATATATAAATAGAACATTATGCAATTTTCACAAACATATAAATAGAACATTATGCAATTTTCAAAAATATATAAATAGAACATTTCACACTTCAAAAACATGCAAATCGAATATTTTACTCTTTCAAAAACATGTAAATCGAACATTTCACATTTGTTTAAAACATTTTACGCTTTTCAGAAACTCCTAATTAACACTTTACGCATGTTTCCCATTTTTTTTATGACATAGCTCATTTTTATTCCAGCTTAAATTGGATATGGGTCATTTTGGTTCTTCACGGACGATATGTTTAAGAGCTAATCACCTATGTAGTTAGTATTGTTTTTAAGGGAAAGTGTAAAGCATTGAACAAGAGCAGAAATGTTGAGTTGTATAGGCACTGAGAATCCCAAAATGTTTTAATAATTATTACATTGTTGACGGTACCAAGGCGATGCTGATGGAAAAACGCTTAAATTAAACGTCAATTCCAAAAGGTATAAATATCTTAATTTATTCATTCCCCATACACATTTTATATAATTTCCAAAAATGTAGGTATCCTGCTGTGTCTATTTCATTTCATTATATTTCATTGTCCGGCGCCGGCCCCGGCCCGGAACGAAATTTACCTGACCCGGGCAACTTATAGCATCCAAAATGGCATTCTTTAGAGTATTGTACTGACTAGTGAGTAAATAAGAGACGAACAGACACCATGTAGCAGCTGGGTCTGGAATCTGGAACTTCATGAAGACAGGTATAGCACATTAAAGTAGAAACTAATTGTAAATAAAAGTGTCTGAGGACTAAGAATCCCATAGGGTCTCTCCTATCATTACGGATACCTTACAACACACGAATAGATTATACTATTATTATATCTTGGCATGCCATAAGAAGGTAAGGTAGGTAGGTACATAATTAAATACAAATAGTTTCTTCACAGCAAAACGGTAACAAAAAATTGTTGAACCTCGCGAGTCATTCATGCTCCCAGTCCCATATCCCATAATATAGTCCCATGCCATGCCATGATGCCATATGATAGAAAAAAATGATAAGAAAGAAACGCTTGTTCACTTTTCCTCATTGTTCCCATCCTTCCATCTTAATTTATTACCTAGATTCTACATTTCACCCTTTCTTCTCTGTTTAGTGACAAGATGCTATATGGGATGAGAGAATGCCATGAATACAATTCTCAATACAATACAATACACAATGTAGAGATAATTCCAGAAAAAGGAACCCCCTTAAAACACCTTTTTTTGGTACTACCTCCATACCTTCACCGTCACCGTCACCGTTCAACGTGGTGCAACCTTTAAGATTACAATTAGGTACTACGGACATTTGAGTCCGTAAAAGTGTCAGCCTCCGCACGCCATGCTGAACGACGATGATGCTGGGTAACATACAATTAGGTGAAAGACTTGAATTGACTCCTTGACTCCTATGTTATCCTGGTTTCTATATCTGTAATTATATCACATGCATGTTTTTTTTAACTATATAGGTATTTTCCACACCAAAGACCTAGAATAGGGAAAATGAAATCAACAGCTGGAAGTGAAACATGCCATCTTCTTTTTACTTCTTCTTCTTCTTCATCTGCTGTTGATGGAAGATAGCCGTATCATTTTTACTGTGGCATAATTGTTAAAGTAACAGTCCATGAGACACATTCTTTCCGTTTCTTTGTGAGCTTATGGAAGACGTAACTTAAGTTTTTACTCTTTGAATCCTACGCTGACTTCATGTTATATGTTCACTTAGGGATGTTTATAAAAACAAGAATGGTGTGTGTAAAAGCTTCGTAAATCTACGGAAGACACGATGCCGATAGTTTCATTTCCATTTCGATTTCAAATCTTAAACTAAAACTATGCACACGACTTCTACGATAGCTCTAAAGTCAAAGTCAAAGTCGAATTCCAATTCGAACGGCACTATAATATAGTCACAAAGGGATTTTATCCTCCTGTTTTAAAGCACCTCTTCTTCTTCATTTTTGGATCTGTAAATTTTTCTGTGTACTTAGACGATTTTCTCGTAGCTGTTAACTTCTGCCGGTTCCCTCATCTCTTCGACGGGCTCTGCTAAAAAAAAATATTTAGGTGTAGGAAGGCGTGTAGGTGTATTACCATTGCTATATATGTGACAAGAGGTATATAGGTTATAGTATACATAGATGTATTATAATTATTACGAAATCTTCAAAGGGAACAAGACAAAGAAAACAAAGCATTAATATTTAGCATTGAAGTTTCGAGGGTAGAAATTAGGATAGTTGTTAATGATCGTAAATTTTTCAGAGATTCTTTGAAGTAGCTGTAACAGAAACTGAACAGTAGGAGGATAATTATCATGTTTCATGTGTAGTAGTTATTACCGGCACTATTATTATTGTTCATTGTTGCCGTCAGTTTTCGATGGACTTTCCTCATTTTATTGGGTGCAAATTGACTTGGAATTTTAAAGTGTTTTTGTTTTCATGAGAATTTCAAGTATATAATCTTATCTCATGGATGTGTGCTAATTGTACTTTTAATTACTGGACATGGCTATAATTATTTGTAATGGAAAATGAGCCACGAGGCAGAAGTCGATGCCGATGCAGAAGAAAGAGGTGCTTTATCGCTTCGGTCCTTGGCCAGATTACTTTTAATTAACCATGTAAAAACCTGTAATCGAGAGCTCACAGCGTGCTATCTAATTATATATTTTTTTACTTTAGCTACACGAGAACCAATACTGAGATTTGGATTTGTAACAGATACGCAGTAGAATAGTGATATAGTTGTTTTACGTAACGCTTATTTTCCAGTGTTTACTACAATATTATCGCCAGTGAAGAACCAAAATGACCCATACCAATTTTAAACTGAATATAAAAAGCAATATCTACAAAATAAAACAAATCTACCTCGATCATGAAAGAATACAAATATAGGACATTTTGGACTTTTCAAAAACGTATAAATGAAATATTTTGCACTCTATGAAAAAATGTAAATAGAACATTTTGTACTTCTCAAAAACATGTAAATAGAAAATTTTGCACTTTTTAAAAACATGTAAATAGAACACGTTGGAGATTTTAAAAACGTCCGTGCAGAACACTTTTCACTTTTAAAAAAACACGCAAATTGAATACTTTGGACTTTCGAAAAAACATTTATTGGAACATTATGCACTTTTCAAAAACTGTAACTAACATTTTTCGCATCCATCTCATTTGGTGTTATTTTTCACATAACACATTTTAGTTCCAGCTTAAAATGGATATGGATCATTTTTATTCTTCACCGACGATATGGTTCTGGTTCTGTAGCTCTTAAATAAGAAGTAGTTGGCTTTTAATAATAATGCTTTACATCTTTTCAAAAAGCAGCAGGAACTATTTAGAACTTTTCTTATGGCATTTACTTAACATGGGGATTCGTACGTAGGCAATACACAACCTGCGATCCTGATCCTATTTTGTAATTCAAGACATTAATTTGTCATTCAAATAATCGAACAAGTACATAGCTCAAAATGATCCTGTTATGCAACATGTAGTATAAGGAAAGGACATACACAGTTAAAACGCTTAGGTAGATAAATACATTACTACAGAAACAGTTAAACGTTTTCGTAATAAAGGGAAATATGTCTTCAAGAATCGACACGTGACATGTGGAGGACGACGACGACGACGAGGACATGACACATGGGAGTGTGTATAGCGATAGCTGTACGGTAATGTATACCTAGCACCTAGGACCAAAGTAGTTACATATTCTACCAGTAAGTAAGTTATTTCACTCTCTCACTCTGATTAGAAAAAGAAACACATACTTAAGTTGAGTGTATTAAAGTGGGCTGTAATGATAGTGCTAATAATAGTGTTGATAGCGGAAATGGGATCACATTTATTTTTAAAACACTTTTTGAGATTTAGTGAGTCTGTGTGTGGTTATTACATGAGTGAGCCTCAGCCGGTCCCGTCCTAAAGAAGTACCTATTAGACTAATCTTAATAGCTTTATCTTAAGTGGGAAAGCTGTCATTTAAAACTAGACTCCTACTTATTATGCAGTGTAATTGATAGATCCACTCCTGGCTCATGCAAGTGTGATGGTGATGCTTTTCTCCTCCAACCGCGCTCTTTGCTTTTGCTTTAGTCCTTTAGCCAGAGCCAGAATGGATTTTTTTCTCCTTCAAAGTATAACTACCTACTAAGATAAATGTCTTACTGAAAGACGAAAGATCGGCAGGGTGTTTCCTTATATATATTTATTTTGTTGGTTTTCCTTATAGATTTTGAGAAAGTTTTATAAGGAGCTTCAAAGTGGAAATAGGAGGAAAAGCAGCCAAACCTATAAGCTTAACTTGCATAATACGTAATCTCAGGAATGAAGCGTACCGACACCGACACCGACGATGCACCAAAGTATCCAAAAATCCAAGTATGTAGAAGAAGGGGACCTCTTTCTTGACCCAGAACTCTTAATGAGTTTACCATACAATGCGGCCTCGTCTTCGGATTTCCCATCCCCATCCTGCAATCCTGCCACTTCCATATCGACATCTACATCCACAAAAAAAAAGAAGCTATTTAGATGAGAGGACTTCAAGAATCTCCTCCGCGCCGACACCAACAGCAACAGCACATCGTTAATATTATTATTATTAGGCATGTAATCTAGAGCCTAGATTAAGAGTAAGTACTCGAGAGATACACTTTTTGCTTTTCCTTTTTTTCTTCTTCCTTGAGTCATTTGAGCGTCTTCGTCCTGGAACTATTTAATTTAAAAACACATTTACATTTACTTTCAAGCAATAATTTAAAACCTAAATCCATTTCAGTAGTGTATATTTTAATTTATTTTTAGTGAGTTGAATCTTATCGTTGCTGTGTAGCTATGAAATTTGAAATGTTAGAACTTTAAAGTAAAATAGCTTCCGTTATTCATTAATTTCCTCCAGGCTTTAGAATTTATTGCCCCAAGTCTTTATTACTGCTCTGTCTGTATACAATTCATTAAGCAGAAACAATAAAAATAAATACTATAAAGATTAACCCAAAAAAGCGTGATCTTTGCTTTTTGAGGTTTAAATTTTAAAGCTGCATGGGTTGTGTAAGTAGCGTTATACGTATACTGGCAGATTTGGATATTCCTATAAGCATAATATTTATTTCAAGTGATTTTGGTAAAAGCTCAAATTTTTTTATTAATTTTAGATTTTAAGCATAATATGTACTAATACAAAAGCAACATACTTAAGCCTGTGATTCCCACAACAACAAAATTTTGAAAACCGTTCATTATATATTCTAAAGCACTACCGAAATGTGGCCGTGGAATGCAGTATACCTCGTAGTTTCCTTAACATAAAAAAACTTCAAAGCGTTCTTTTTAAAGCGTAAAAAACAGCTAATTTAATTGCACTGGTATAATCTACTTTACTAGCTGTAGAATGACTTTATTCACTGTTTTATTCCCCAATTAAATAGTTAATTCCCGACAGAAAAGGAAACTAATTTATACAGCGTCAAAAAATGGTTGGATGCAAAACATACCGCACACAAAATGAAGTTGGGATTTCAAGTGAAGGACAGTGTAGCTTTATAATTCCTATATAGTATGTGTAATATGTATCTATTATTCTGATGTGATATACGGCATACGGTGTCAGTACTACAGATAAGTTAACTTGTATGGTGTGAATGCTATTAAAATAAAATTGAGTTTATCACCCGTCAAATAATTTGGATTGCAGTAGAATATGTTGTCACGGTATGTTATTCTTATGGGTTTCTGGCATGTCCATGACATGTATATAGTTCCAGGACGTAAAAAATGACGTAAACAAAAAAAGATGGATATATAGTACTTTTTTTCTGTTTAACGTTTACTTTACGCACAAAATAGCTTTTAAATGCATAAGATCAAAACTCAAGGCTCAAGAAAGCAGAAACCAAAAGTCAACAACAGTCAGCCGTCAGACCGCTATATCTACCGCTCTACTGAAGAAGCGAAATGGCCGATCTCCAATTCTCACTAAAATCAATATTGCACCCATCTCCAATTTTCACTTAAAAAGTTCATAATTTGGTTTTTCTGCTCGATAAAAAATTAGAAATACCTACTTGCTTTTTTTACCAAAAAAATCTATACACTGTTAAATGCATTAAAAAATGGAAGTGGGCAATTTTGCTTTTAGTGTGAATTAGAGATGGACAATTTTGCTTCTTTAGTAGCGATATATTGAAGTCATATCAGACCCTATTTTCCCCATTCACCATTGCCATTGCCCATCGGCAATTCCTTTCCCGTTGCGATTACGAATTGCCTCACCATTTTACTTTTATGAACGGGAAAGAATGCGAAAGAAGAGCGAAACTGGAGACTTACAGTAAATGCATCCTCCATTAATGTGATTCTCCATTTTGTTTTTTTTTAATGGCCAATTACAGTGGAGTAAAAGAGGCCATTTAAAGTCATTTATAGAGTTGTAAGTCGTATTGTTGTTGAATGGTGATGAGAGAGACTGATAGTTGATGTTATGATGCTGCTTGAGCTTGACTTGAAGTCTTAAAGACTTTGGGTTCCTTCTTCTTCTCAAAGCGTTTCTTTTTATAGCGTGAGTACAAAATACGAAAATGGGCAGGAAAATACCGCTACATTCTATGTAGATGCAACAACAACAAATACCTATATTTATACGTTTCGGTTTTCCGTTTCTGTATTTCAGTATCAGTATTATATTATATTATGTATCGAGGCACTATAATGCTATATAGATATATTATTATGTAATTTGTTGCCTGTTTCAGTTTCCATTTTGTTAGAGCCGTTTTGTTGGTGCCTTCTATATGCTTTTAGAGCTACATCTCCAGCGTGCTTGCAGTCGCAAACAAGTCCCAATCGTTGAGGATATCCGTGTCGTGTATTGTATATAACTTAATGGGTTCATCCCATCCACATTTTAACCCAACACCATGCCATGCCGATGCCATCATGGTATCACCAACCGTGAGACAAGAGAACGCCATCACACTCTAACGTCTAACTTGCCCCATTGACAATTTCTCTATAAATTAGAGATGTCATTCCCGGTTTACGGTTTGGATTCGGTGGTGTCGGTTTTAGTTTTGATTTTGGCTGCCCGTTTCCTTGTAACGCTGACGTCGGACATAAGTATGTACTTATGTAGTTTCAGACGTCATCCTCGTTTTCGTTTTTGCTTAGGGGTGTTTCAAGGGAATCGAGTAAGCTTTTAAAGATTTTATTTCATTTTTATCTTTATCTTTATGTACACACACATCAAGCTAGTTAATGTGGTGCGCTCTCTATTACCCCTGGGTGTATAACTTAACTATATCTAAACACAGTTTCCAAAAACGTTCTTCACAATTTACACTTACTGATATTGTTGCAGTTGTTTGTGCTGTTCAGGATCGTCCACAAATGACGCCACCCTATGATCCCCTTGTTGTCAACTTAACCATTGCGTGAATGACAATCTTTAACATGGTATGTCATCAATAGTCAATGGCAAAGTGGATCCATCGGCCTTGCCAATGACGCCATTTGTGGACGATCCCTTAAAACCGCACGATCAGTTGGTTTAATATGGGCTTTATTTTATTATTTTATACTATTATACTTTCATATACAAAAATTTAGGTTTTAAATTTGCCTCGAAAAACTAAAGGGGTTTCCGTATAAATTTGAATTTCTTGTTCTATATTATTTTAATCAATGTTTAGTTTAGTTTACAGTTTTACAGTGTAAAATGTAAGAAAATCAGAACGAAATTCATTAAATGTCGTAGTACTAAGGTGCGTAAATGTGATCACCCCTTAAATGTGATCAGTGGCCGCCGTTCAAATATTACCGCCTTTAAAAATCTGTGCGACTAATATTCATACAGCCTATAGTCTCAACTATCTTTACTACTGATTTCAGCTTCTTTCCTTAAAAACTCTGGCTATGTAAAATCATGAAAGTTTTGAGTACTTTTTTGAATTTGTCACATTTAAGACCCTACTTTACCATTAACTTTAAATGTATTGATCACATTAAGGGCACTTGGGCCGTTGTAAGACTTTTCGCAGTTTTTTCGTACAATGACGTGTATCACTTGCAACTTTTAATTTTCGACACTGAGTATTTTTGTGTACATAAAGGATTAAAGGAGAAGTATAATGATAACTTCTTCTTCATTGTGCGTTGGCTAGGTATAAAGTTACAGATTTTCAAAGTTAAAAAAGAATGAACCCGATCACCTTTACGCGCATTAGTACTATATCATATATATTTAACAATTCTAGCATTATTTAATTATTAATTATTTAAATAAGAAATCAATTACCTGTGTAAAACATCTAGGCCATATTTAATTATTAAATAAGTATTGCTTGAATAAATTAAATCAATCCAGTGAATGCAAATTTTGTTTAATCTATAATACATACAATTAGTTACTAAAAGTAGTTGAAGTTGAAGGAAAATGAGGAAATGGAAAACAAGCACCAAGGCAATGCTCGCAAACGCAAACAAGTTTCTTTCAAACTAATCAAATCGGCGCTGCGTGCGTCTAGCAAGTATCTTACCTACAACCTAAGAAAAAACATGTAAATTCAGCTAAGCAAAAAGTAACATACGAAAAATTCTTCAAGAAAATTGAAGCGAGAAAACGACAAACATCTGATTATGATTACATGATCCAGCCATGTTCTTATATTTTGAGCAACACAGCCTGATGACTAAATTTTCACTTCGAGATTCTTTGATAGTTTCTAACACGTCCTCTCGTAGTTTTTAAAATCATCATGATTGTGAAAATTCAAATTCAAATTGGAGATGAAGATAAAGAATTCAGATGAAAGGTCTGGTTCTGGTCTACGACGTCGCTATACTATAGTGTAAAAACAAGGGCTAATGCCCTTGTTTTATGGCAGCCTTAACAGTAACGTTAGGCAGTTCTTGCCGGGTCAATTTATAACCTTTAAATTAAGGGGAGGTAGCCGTGAAAGAGTAAGTATAGTGGCAATTTCAATGCAGACTTGTAAATGTTAATAAAAAATGTTTCAGGCGAAAATGCCTCCAGGCGATTTTCAGTTTTTGAAAAGTACATTTTTTGAATTTCCCGCCAAATCTTAAATCCAAAATTTGAACCCGTCAGTCAATGAATGCAGATATGAACGATATACCAGTGAAACCGGAATTAATAGGCGAACCTATTGAACTTGTAGTTCGAGGTCAGGTCATGATTAATTTTTAATTGTCATTAAAAAACTGAATTATTTTTTTTTCAAAATTGAGTGATGGTAATGTATGATATATCATTTTAAAGCCCTTGAAAAATTAAGAAAACGGGTATTTTTTTTTAGGCTTCGGACGCTTAAAAAAATATTTAGGCGGAATTTTCGAAAAAATTGACGGTTTTTTAAAAAAAATGTTGAAAATTTGTGAGTAAAATCGTGCAGAGTCCGTTATTTGGATTCTACTCGTCGTTACCTTTCGAATGGTATATAACACTTCAAAATGGGTCAAATATTTCGATATCGTGAAAAATCCGCTAAATTATGTAGATAGGTAGGAACTACATAATTCTAGAATATTCTGGACGGCGACAGACACAGTACCATATAGAAATGTGTGCCTATACTTGCTATCTCGGTTCAGTCTGGATTCCTCCAAACTCCAAGTCGAATTTATTCTGTACTGTGTGATATTATGTAATTTTCAACAATCTACATCTGTGTATCTCGACAACGACAACGACAGGCAGGGATAAATCCACAACGTGCATTAAGAAGTTTACACAAACCCGTGTGAGTCTCACACAGTTGACAGTCACAGTTCCAGTCACAATCCCAGCCAGAGCATTCTCCAAACCTAGCTGATCCGAATCCGAAACCGAATGACGAAGACACTAAAGCTAAACCTCATTGCCTCGTCATCATCACACCACTCGTTGAATGCTATGTAGAAAAAATCCTCAAGACATTAGACCTTCCACGATTAGTTTCACTTCAATCAGATGTTGAGTAGTTGTACAAAGGATCGAGAACAAGTTCTCTTATATAATGTAATCGATACAATTACAAGAGTTACAAGAACAAAGCGTTAGAAAAGTTTTCGTTTTTTTTGTACGGGATGCTTTCCAGTGTCGATTTCCATTCTGATTGTGATTGTGGGGATACTTACAGAGAGATTTAAATTCAAATCTTGCCTCTTCTGTGTTCCATTAAGCATTATTCTGTGGAGGTATTGTAAATACGTTCGAGAGACACACTAAATGTGTCCAGTTAGTCCAGTCACCAGTACCAGAATCTTCACTTGGAACCATTACCAGCCCAAATGCACACATTTCTCCTCAGTTGGAGTCTCAGCATTTTTCTTAAGCAACTTATGAACCTATGTAATAAGGTGCATATAGGTAACTTTGTACGCATCTTTAAGACAGTCTCCAGCACGAAATGAAGGCGAACATCGAACATAGGGAACCATACTAAAAAAAAGTAAAAAAAAAAGGCTTCAACTTTTAGAAAAGCTCAAGACAAAGCCCAATGCCAAGGTCCCACAACTAACTCCAGGCTCCAGTGCCAGTGCCTGGGCTTTAACTTTGGCTTTGGCTTTTAACAAGTCTATTCATTCCATTGTCCAACTTTAACTTCAACAACACATGCTCCCATGATGATTCATGATGTGGCTGAACAAAACTAAAACTAAAGAGTGAGCAGTATCTGAATTCTGGTAGGTTCTTTATATAAATTTATGTTGTACCATGTAATGTAATTTCAATTGTCTATGTACCTACCATCTAGAATACATATACTCTAACTCATATTTATGTATGTAGGTAGGTACTTTTCTTTCTCTCCCCATAAATCTTTCTGAAAGTGAAGACGTACACTAATTGGTGACAAAATAATTCCCGCTCATCTGTGGACTGAACATATTATGTGCTGGTGCAGTATAAAATTACAATTATGAAATGTACACAGTTTTACTATATGTACCATACTAAGGTATTTTTTTAAAGTATTCGTATACAATTATTAGCATTACTATTTACTATGTATATATGTAATTACGTGATATGGTTTTCAAATTTATCCTTGCAGGAATTTTTAAGGGATGATTTTTGGATTCGGATATTTTCTTTTGTTAGTATATGGTATTGTTCTGAATACTGTAGTCTGCAGAATGAATTTAAATTTCGATTTCATATTCGAATTGGACTTACTTAAGATGATGTAGATGTTAGAATTTTTTGAAGGTAATTCTCGTGAGATATACTGTAGTTGCCGTCAGTATTTGTAGCACATAGCTAAGGCAATAGGGGAAGAATGAAGAAAGTGCCTTGATACATAATTATTAATTCCGTGTATCTACTATCTACAATCTGTGTATTAGGTTCATGTCAGCGTCAGCTTCAGTCGGGATCCAGATCCAGAGCCAGCATCCAGCATGTGTACAATATGTACATCTCTACCTGTAAAACGCATTAACTTTTTAACAAATCCATTGTTCCCGTCCCGTTTCTCACGCCGTTCGACGTTCGAATTCGATTTCCAGTTCGGTGTGTACGCATTAGATGTAGGCCGCGCTAATGCTGTTTCGAACACACCTTTAGTAGTAATCATGATTTTCCTGAGTACGCTGACTGAGACGTGCGTCGTCTCCTTATTTTTTGTTGTTGTATGTAATAGTTGGTTTGATTTTTGATTCCTAAATTATTTAATATGGAGGGCAACTTGTAGGGATGTGGATGTAATAATATAGCTATACATTATCCTGTTTGGGTCCTGTCAATGTCAATTTAATGGTTACAAAGTATATGGGATGAGGGTCTAGGGCAAAGTCCTTAAATGAGCGAGTATCTGGATTTGTTGCACATAACTGGAGTTACGTATTTAAGTACCGTTAAGTACTAATGTAAACTAGTAATAAGACGTTATAGAATCAAAATTGTAGCTGTAGACTTAGAACTAATGTTTAAATTGAGGGCGGCTAATGAAAGGAATACAAATCTAAAGCGCACATTTCAAATTTAAATATTCCTTCGTTTCGTCTTTTGTGCAGTTTTGAATTTTTAATTAATGACATAAAAGGCTATTGCACCTCGAACCTCGAGATTTTTGTCAATTCTTGTCGGTTCAAATATGATAATACTGCCTATCCTATAACTATAACCGTACGTTATGAACCCAAGATTTTGGGAATCATACATAAATAAAGAAACATTGCATCGGTCTCGGTCTCGTCTGCTTTATTTTTATTTCATCTATTTTCTCAAATATTGGTATGGTCCTGCATATAGGTAGTTATTCTGTCCGCCTATAGCTATATATCTGGGCCTGGACCTATCTATTATACAGTCTGTTTCCTTTGCGAATTATATCGTCGATTTTTATGACAACAACGTCTGATAACTTTTCTTAACTCCTCTGATCCACAGCCTCCAGGGTTTAAGGTTAACGTTAGCTCTGTTTTATGGCGCGGAGCGCATGTAACTAGATTTCCTTTCGCGTCCCCTATTTGTAGTAAAGTTGGAGATAAAACTAAAACTGAAGTCAAGATCAAATTTTATAGTCCATCTCGACGCGCTTTTATACAGTTTTTTTTTCATCTGGAATGAAATTTTATTGTAATATCAGTATTTGTTTCCCATTCATGGCCAAGATTTCTCTATCCAAATAGGTAAACTACAACTACTGTATCACGGGAACGGAAGTAACGGTTACGGTAACGGTGACGGTAACGCACTGTAACATATGCACCTACGGTTACGGTTACGGTTTACCGTAGGGTCAGACAGAGCAGAGGCTGGAATAGAAGCGGTTCTCGGTGTGGGGCCAGAGCCGGATAATTCGGCAACGCAGACAGCCCCCGCTGCTTAAATTTCAAAAAATATGTAAATGGAAGATTTTGCAATTTTAAAAAATTTGTAAAAAGAATATTTTGACTCTTTAAAAACATGCAAATAAAAAGTTTTGTACATTTCCAAAACATGCAAATAAAACATTTAACAGTTTTCAAAAAACATTTAAATAGAACATTTTGCACTTTTCAAAAACATGTAAATGCAAAATTTTTTACTTTTCAAAAACATGTAAATGCAAAATTTTTTACTTTTCAAAAACATTTAAATGCAACATTTTGCACTTTTCAGAATCAAGTAAAAAGAACATTTTAAACTTTTCTAAAACATGTAAATACAACATTTTGCTTTACTAAAAAATCCATCAACAAAATCAAAAGTGGTTTTTGTATGAAAACAAATTGCCGCCTAAAAGCAATTCCTTCCTCCGGCCCTTTGTGGGGCCGGGGTGCACGGTGCACAGTAAAAATGTGAATTTGAGGAAGGAAACAATGCTGTCAGCGTTAACCTATGGTACTAGTCTCGCTCGGATATAAACAATAACACAAAAGAAATCTTGAGTATGGATTACGATTACATTGCTCGGAAAGTTGGATTTGGATTTTTAGAGAAAAAGGAAACTGATTGTCCGAAGCTCCAAGATTTCCCAAAAGAAATGGAAAGAAAAAAATGGCTAATATAGTATAACTGTATTGCACGTAGGATATATAGGTAGGTGTACGGAGCACGGGAAAATTCAAGAATTGAATAAACAATACAATAAAAAAATACATATTTGTTTTGAAGATGACTACTTTTTAACGCTTTCAAAGATGCACAATTTAATTAGCAATATGTATTTTTGAAGAAAAAATATACGAAATCCACTACAGATACTTTCTCATTCACTTTATTATTGCGAAAATGAAAAGAAAGTCCTCATTGGAATTTTGCACACAAAAAAAACAAGTGGAAAAAATCGTGCTGAACACAAATCCATGTCAATCCCCAATAGAATTCACATAAAAATGAGCGTACCTCTACCCACATTTAAACAGATAGTAGAAAAATACAGCTTCTGCCTTACTATGATATGTTTATATGAAAAAACAGCACAATAACTTTTAGCTTAGGTACCATAATAAAATGGAATAAAAGGTTCTTCGAAGAAAAAAAAGGAAACAAATGCATTTCAATCCAAAATGTGGAAATGCATTGCATTGTGTCTGTAATAAATTATTGAATCTGCAGTTGATGTACTCTTTCGACTTCGACTTTCCTTCTCATTTTCGTACTTGTTGTCTCCGTGTTTTTATTTTATACAGAGGCGCACAGAATGAAAGTCAATCCGCGAGTGCAGTGTAAAAAGATCTAACATTCGAGGAAAAGAAGAAGAAAATAGGAGTTTGGGAATTATAATGGGATTAGATGGGATATATGGACTTGATTTTTTTTTCCACTCTCCCTCCACATACAGAGTTACAGACTCAGAGTCAGGCGGTTACAATTTATGAGATTTTGGTTTCGGTTTTGTTCCGTCCATGTCATGTGTTGTATAGATAGGTACCTATATGGAAAGTATGTGCACCCTGACTGTGTAAATGTGACTGTGGTAGTCTCTATGTGTGGGTAGAATGGCAGCGGCTGGGTTACGTTACAAATGGATATAATACGTACCTAGTCATAATTAAATATCTGGATCTGGAGGTGAAGCATCGAAACAAACTTGATAAGATATTTTGATTCCAAAACTGGCAAGAGATAAAAACACAGCTATACACGTGGTTATAGTTACAAGTTCCATGTGACGCGATATTTTACCTACTTTCAAACGAATTTAAATAGAACATATTTTTTAAATTTACTGTAGTGTACTTTCATCAATAATTTATTATTTTCTTAAAGCTCGTAGTTAAACCAGTTTGTAAATTATTAAATTATTAGTAGTACCTATACTTAATTAGAAAATGTTATAAATTACATGTATAGTGGTCATTTTAATGCTAAATAATTTGCATAAATGTAATTTTTGAAAATAAAAACTACGGCTTACATATTTAGTGTTAGCTGTGTTAACTTTTCTAAACTGCAATTAGAAAAATTTGCACTTTTCTAAACGGTGTAATTAGACAAATTTGCACTTTTCTAAACTGTGTAGTTAGAACGTTTTGGACTTTTCTAAAACTGTGTAGTTAGAACGTTTTGCACTTTTTTAAAACTGTGTAGTTAGAACGTTTTGCACTTTTTTAAAACTGTGTAGTTAGAAAAATTTGCACATTTCAAAACGGTGGAATTAGAACAATTTGTACATTTCAAAACGGTGTAATTAGAGCAATTTGCTTTTTTTAAAATCATGATTTTATAACTATTTTACATTTTTTTAAAGCAACTATACCCAACGTTCAAAATTCTTATATTATGATATTTTTAGCGGTTTTGAAGACTTATTAGTTAGCAAACTTATTTAGAAAACATTTCCTTTCGAAAAACAATTTTGAAAATGTCGATTTAGTTCTTTAAAAACATCTTTTATTTTCAAAACAATGCGAAATCAGAACTTTTATCCACTGAAAAAACATTCATTATGTGGCTACCACTATACAATCTTCAAGTTGGCATCTAATTAAATGGCATATAGTCAGGCATAGGTTGTAGCCTTAGCTGACAAATGGTTTGTTTTGAGCCTTATTGCTCAGCATTATACAGATATTGATATGGGTATAGGAGTTTTGTATATATGTATAGCCATCACTACAGCTACTATAGCCCGTACGCTTTCATTCACATTCGCTCTATATATATTATGTAGTCAGCTACACCAACACCAATACCCAGGACTCAGAGATAAGGAGCGTATCCTTCCGTTCAGTATAATCCGAATTCGTATTCAAACTTGAAGCCCTGTGTATCCGAGTCCGAATCCAAATCCGAAAATCCAAATCCACATCCTTAAAGCTTCAATTCAAGAAAGGAAACCCGTTTTTTCCGGATCCGGATTCGAATTCTACTTCTCTCCTTTTCATTCCTTTTTCTCTCTCTTTATTTCATCAAGGGGATCGATTCAAAGTGAAGTGAGTAAAAAGATTTCGCTCAAGTTGAACGTATTATTAAATTATCACGGGTTTCATGAATTATTGCCGTTTCTCTTTTGCCATAGACTCCCATGCGATGCGAGGGACCAGGACCAGCTACAATATAAGATGCTATAAAACATCGCCCTGAAATACTGTACAGATGATACAGCTTAAGGGATCGTCCATAAATGATGTCATCATCTGGGTGGGATGTCGGATGGTCCTAAAAACCTATTCGTTTATAAGTTACTGTTAAAAAAGTTGTCAATCTATTATTACCCACGTCATCCATGACATCATTTATGGACGATCCCAAATATTTTTGTTCCTATATGTGCATAGGTACTTTGAGATTCTGTTGCTGCTATGCAATATATATGTGTTAGTACTTTATGGGACAATCTGATGCGAGTTTATTTCTTACACACTCAAGATTTACTGCTCCATTTCCTTCTCCACAGAATGTTTTTGATGCAGTTATTTTATCAAAGGAAGTCATTATCATCTTATGTTATTGGCAATCGGCATTGGGGAAGACGCAAAATTGGGTACTATAGCATTTATTATCATTAAATCTGTATGGGCATGTGTGTTGTGTGTATATTAACAGTTCAATTATTGGAAATTCGAATTATAAATTCTACACGCAATTACTCTGAAGCTGGAGTTGGCGTTTTTCCCTTGACTTTAATTTCCATTGACGAACTCAAACCGCTAACCGGTATTTATTTTATTTGATCGTGTTATTAAGTTTTATATTATTTATTATTTATAGAGCTTTGAATTCTGCCTATTATTTTGGTATTATTACAGCTTTCGCCCACGCTCAGACGGCCCCAGCAGTTACCGATTAACCAATTAAATCAACTTAACTTTTAGTAGATTTCATTAATTTATTTTTAACGTTTAGTAAAGTAACGCATAATAGTTAAAATTAATTTATGTATTGTAGAGTATGTTGTCGTCAAGAGATGCTATCTAACAATAAGACAAACTGATATCTCTTTATAGTTACACGTCCCTTCCCAAAATTAAAAACCAAGAACTATATCGTCTATGAAGAACAAAAATGAGCCATTTCCAATTTACGCTAGTATTAAAATGAGCGATGTAAAAAAAATACAGTAAATAAGATACTTGGTTACAATGCTAATCACGAATTTATAAAATGAGGAAATTATTCTATTTACATGGTTTTAAAAAGGTCAAAATGTCCTATTTACATGTTTAAAAAAAGTGTGAAATGTTCCGTCTACATGTTTTTGAAAAGTGCAAAATGTTCTATTTACCTGTGTTTTGAAATTTGCAAAATGTTCCGTTTGCATGTTTGTGAAAAGTGCAAAATGTCCTATTTAAATGTTTTTTAGAAGTGTAAAATGTCCTATTTACATGTTTTTTAAAAGTACAAAACGTCCTATTTGCATGTTTTTTAAAAGTGCAAAATGTCTTATTTGCACGTTTTTTAAATGTGCACAACATTGCACACATTACATGCTTTCATGAACATGTTATTTTAATTTTTTCGTTAGATAGTGCATTTTGTTTGAAACTAAAAATGGATATGTGTCATTTTGGTTCTTCACAGAAGATATGCCTGTCATTCCTAATGATATTTCAGTCTTTTACTATGACGTAATTTAGTACAATACAATATGTAATTTTCATTTGATATGGGTCAACAGGAGAATGGAATCGGAATGGGCTGACGGTAAATGAATGGGTGAATCGTAATATACAATAATTAGACTTTATAAAAGGGCAGTGTAATGAACGTGCGGATCAAATTAGGCTTATTTTCGTTAGCCTACAATAAAGCACGATGGATCTCCCTCACATTCCCTATTTCAGTCTCAGTCACCGGTCACCGTGCCCATTGTCAGTGTATAGTATTAAATTGAATTATTGAGTAAGTACATAGAACAGAGCACAGAGTTTGATCTCTCTCAGGTCTGAGACACCGTCGGACACGGAGGATAAGGCAAATAGGATGAAGTGACACGCTCTGTGGTACCTTTCATTGTGGTGGCCTTTCCTTTGTACAAATTAATAAGCCGGGTCCTCCCGTTCATACAAACTGTAAAAGTCGGCCAAATCATTGCAGTATAGTTTAAGTTAAGCCGTACCCCCAGACAGTATATAATATTTATATTAAAAATATAAGTAATAATCTTTGTAATTTAATACAATAATACTATACATTACTGGCAGTCCGCCCGCGTCGTCGTAAGCCCATTGTTAAACATGCAAAACGGGCTATATAATAGTACTATAAATTTGAATTATACTACATTTATATCGTCTGTGAAGAATCAAAACCACCCATTTCCATTTTTAGCTAAAAACGAAATACACTATCTACAATAATAAAATTAAAATATTATTATTCTAAAAACAGGTAGATAAATAGAACATTTTGCACTTTTCAAAAACATGTGGGATAACATTTGGTGCAATTTTCCAAAACATGTGAATAAAACATTTTGCACACTTCAAAAACATGCAAGGGAAACAGTTTGTAATTTTCAAAATTTCGTATTATTGTGAGCCTTGAGCTAACGTATTTATCTCATTTATACTGTTTTATGAACTTTTAATTCTCATTTTAATTCTAGCTATAAACTTGAATATGGGTCCTTTTGATTCTTCACTCACGAGATGTACATATCACCGACGGGCCGACGGCAAATAAGCAAAAATTGCAAAAAGTTAATAACACCGAAGTAAAGTAGTGTAAACCTTGAATTTGAATGAAATGCAAATTTAATATAAAACTTTTGGTGACTAATTTTAGCATGACTAAAAATAAATTTCGAAATTTCATAATCTTAAGTTAATTTTGTGTCAAGTCGCAACGTCAGTGTCAACACGGCAACCCATAATGAAGAAAGAACCCTCATTGCATCGTTTGCGTTGTGTTGGTTTCGTTGTATGCTTCGTTCGTTCGGAGTCAAAAAGTTCTATTTCCGGGGCAAACACAAAAGGTTACGAAAATTATATCACTTTATAGTTCTTAAATGATGACAGTGCGAGTACTTATGTATTTTATACATGCAAATTCGGAGTAAGGATTGCGCATTTTATTACTAGACTTGCCAAGAATTTAGTTTGCCAAAGTATTAATTAAATATGCTAATCCATTTTAACATTAGAATGCAGCTAATTGCATTTATTTCTATTTCCTTTTTTTCTAGCGTGGGCGTCTCGTATAGAGTCGTAGACAGGATTAAAATTACATTGGACACTTGCAACCGCTGGCCTGGCTTTATTACTCTATGGCTACGTCATAATAAATGATGTATGTATAGCAAAAGGTTTGGATGTAGGCACCCATGCATATTCATATCATCTATAGGGGTCGTCCACAAATGATGTCATCGAAATATCCCCATTTCTAGGACCCTATATGACATATGACCTCTCTGTAATGAGCTTAACCATTGCGTGAATGACCATCTTTAACACGGATCCAAGCAGACCCAATGACCCTACCCGTGACGCCATTTACTGACGGTCCTATAACAATTTTATACCAAACAAATACGCACATACTACGCCGTAATTCAATAATTACCTAGACCTAGATATACAGTAATTAGTGAAGACCATTTTTATTTCAGATTGTTCTGTATGGGGTATAGAGAGCAAAAGTAAAAATTAATTTTAGAACATACATTAATTACAAAACAAGACTGGGACCTGTGACTTTGCTAATGAAAAATTATGTAAAAACAATTTATGCTTTTGAAATGCTAGTTGAAGCTGGAATGCGTCAAATATTAACGTTTTTAATTCAAAACTATTTTTTAATACATATACGCAGTTTCAAATTTTGTCATTTTTGAAATCAAGTAATTTTAGAAATTTTGTCATTTTAGAAACCATGTAATTTTAGAAATTTTGCCGCTTTTAAAATAATGTAATTTGGAAATTTCGCCATTTTCGAAATCATGTAATTTGGAAATTTTGCCATTTTTGAAATCAAGTAATTTGGAAATTTTGCCATTTTTGAAATCATGTAATTTTGAAATGCCATTTTTGAAATCATGTAATTTGGAAATGTCGCCATTTTCGAAATAATTTAAAAAATACTTAACTGCTATTTTTAACGGTTCACAAAAATATTTAATATTAGAATTTTAGCTTTTTCCAGAATGAGCATTATAATTTATAAAATGGTTTAGGAAATTACATTTACGCAATTTTTGTATTTTATTGTATGTGCACCTACCTGATATTGTTTTTAATTTTTGACAAAATACTCTTTAGAATTCAGCACAGAATATAACGGATAACGGATCCACACATGCTGTTATTCAAATTTTCACCCGTGTCATCACTTTAACATTACGTAAACGGCTATGTATCTTTAGCATGGCATACCATCCGCAGCCGACTGGACTGCTGATCTTATTAATGGCATCAATTATGGACGATCCTTGATTAACAGTAGAGATGAAGTAGTGAATGCCCAGCACATAAAGTTTGTATAACACTGCGGGGATGCAATTCAATACTTTTCGGTTTCGACAGTCTATCTCTGTAGGCTGATCCTGATACTGATATTAGCAGCCTTGCCGGAACCGGTACCGGTGTCGGTACAGGTACTGGTACCGGCGAATATCCATATCCATAATCCTCATCCACGTACCTGAGAAAGTCCAATTACCCAATCAGTCTCCTGATCATAATCCGACAGATGTGGTGGAGGCGGAGATGGTGAATTATGCGTGGAGGAGATGACCACGTAAATGTCAATTGTCATGTAGGCTCATTTTATAGTTTGTGTCGTCAGGATGACGAAGACCATTTTAGGTCGTAGGATGTGAGTATGTGAGAAGAACATCTTGTTTTTGATAGTTTGATTTGAAAACAAGTTTCTAAACACGGCTTTTGGCCCCTTCCTTGCTCTATATTATCGGATTCAAATTCGTAATGGGAAATGGAATTTTTATCTGTACGCCTCTACACGTTGATGTCGAATGTCGATGTACAACGTACAACGTGTGGAGTCCAGTCTCAAAGTCTCGTATCTCGTATATCCAATCGGCAATAATTCTTTTAATGTAACTATATTAAAATTGAAAATAACTATATAATATGCTGCAAAAACAAACATGTGCATTCTCATCGTTGGAAGAATTTTCATATTTTACGGCTAAGGCGAGAGTACCAATACTGAATTTTTTATGGGCGATGATACGCACAACTGATATATTGTAGCTATACCTGTACATACGACCTAATGGAATTTAGTCAGCGTTATAATTCGCCTACATTATACACATTAAGATTATAAGCCCAGAATTCCATTTACGTCTCCATATTCTGTCCAAGTTAAATATTATTAAATTAAATACACACGACGTATCATAATCTTCCGGCTGTGTGTTTAGTTGTTTAGTAGATATTGCCGTTGCCATTATCAATATTGCCATGGTATAGAGATTCTGCCCACGCACTGTATTATTTATTTTACATCATGATATTAGGCTATATCCTAAACCAAAGAACCCAAGTAACCCATCCTCCAATAGTGCGCGAGGACCATCAATGTTTAAATTTCAGAGTGGTGAATTAAAATACACGGAAATATATTAGTACCACGCCATAGATAGTGTGAGTGAAGAATCAAAATGACCAATGTCCAAATTAAGGTAGAATTAACATGACCTATGTCAAAAAATTCACTAAATGAGGCAGAATGTAATGCGTGTAAAATGTCAATTGGGAGTTTTTGAAAAGTACAAAATGATAAATATATTTACATGCTTTAAAAAAGTGAAATATCTTTTATTTGCATATTTTGAAAAGTGTAAAATATTCTGTTTCAAAGGTTTTTAAAATTGTAAAAATTTTTATTTGAATATTTTTTTTTAAAGCGCAAAATTTAATATTTGAATGTTTTAAAAGAAGTAAAATGTTTTATTTGCATGTTTTTAAAAAGCGCAAAATTTTGTATTTGCATGTTTAAAAAAAAGCAAAATGTTTTATTTGAATGTTTTAAGAAGCGCAAAAATGTTTGATTTGAATATTTGTTAAAAGCGCAAAATGTTTTATTTGCATGTTTAAAAAACAAGCCAAATGTTTTATTTCAATGTTTTTAAAAAGCGCAAAATGTTTTATTTGCATGTTTTTAAAAATCGAAAAATGTTTGATTTGAGTATTTTTTATAAGTGCAAAACATTTTATTGCATGTTTTTGAAAAGTGGATTATATTTTAACTGGATGTTTTTCAAAAAGCTCAAAATATATCTATTGCATGTAACATGTTTTTGAAAACTACAAATTATTCTATTGACACATTTTTAGTTTCAAAAGAAAATATTTTGCAAATTTAGTGCATTTTGTTTTAGTGAAAAATCGATATGGGCCATTTTGAGACTTCACCAGCGATCTGCTGCAGAACTTTCAGACGACGTGTCGTGGTCGTCTTCGTATTGAGATGAGATAAAAGTGTAAATTGTAAACTCGAAGACGCAAAGAAAGCACGATGGCGAACGTCAAAGAAACGTGTCTCACCTCATGTATATAAAAGGAGTTAATTAATATTTCCCTATAAACAAAGTAGTGCTAATGGGATGAGGTTAATGGAGCAATCAAAAATTACCTTTAACGATCATCTCCTCCTCTCTCCCAAGTCCCAAACGGACAATTGCTATAAATTATCATCATGACGTAGATTACACAGGCATCTTGAGTCTTTTCACTCTCCAATACTCCAATCTCCAGCACTGCACCTCACTGCACCGTGCTTCTTATACTGTACCATTATAGACTTATATTATACTGGGCTATCTATTTTATAATAGTGTAGGTTTGTCCTGGCCGTTAAACGCATACCTACCTGTGGACTGTGGACCTTTATCCCTATCTCCACAACATTGTCACAGTACAAGTCCATATAAGTCCCCCATCCTCATTCATTGTGTGTAGAAACTAATTTCAAATTTCAAAATGGCTTTATATTATTATCTTAATGCTCTTTACCTAGGCAATTAACTACAATCTCTACCCTCTATATCTTTACAAAATATTTTTTTGTTTTTGTAAAATGTTCGGCTACGCGGCCACGGCCACGCTACGGATAAATCCTTCCATTTTGGCCTCTATATTTATACAAACATCAACCATTGATGGACATCAAGCAGGAGATTACATAAAGATAAAGTTATATAGAATTTTACGAGTCGTGAATTGTCAATTAAATTCACACATGTCTATAACCCGTCTCATCTAGGGCCGGACGAAGGAACTTGCTTTTAGGCAGGAATTTGTTTCCGTACAAAAATCACCATTTTGAATTTGTTGAAAGTTTTCTTGAGTAAACCAAAATGTGGTATTTCAGTGTTTTAGAAAAGTGAGAAATGTTCAATTTACTTGATTCTGAAAAGTGATAAATGTTTTATTTGCATGTTTTGAAAATGTGCAAAAACTTTTATTTGCATGTTTTGGAAATGTGCAAAAACGTTTATTTGCATGTTTTTGAAAAGTGCGACATATTCTGTTTACAAGTTTTTTAAAAGTGCAAAATGTTTGAAATGCATGTTTTAAAAAAGTGCAAAATATATTATTTGCTTGTTTTTAAAAGTGAAAAAATGTTTTATTTGCATATTTTTTAAAAAGTGCAAAATGTTTTATTTGCATGTTTTTGAAAAGTTCGAAATATTCTGTTTACAAGTTTTTTAAAAGTGTAAAATATTTTAGTTACAAGTTTTAAAAAAGTGCAATATATTTTAAATGCATGTTTTTTAAGAAGTGCAAAATGTTTTATTTGCATGTTTTGGAAATGTACAAAAAATTTTATTTGCATGTATTTGAAAAGTGCGATATATTCTGTTTACAAGTTTTTTAAAAGTGCAAAATGTTTTAAATTCATGTTTTTAAAAAAGTGCAAAATATTTTATTTGGATGTTTTTAAAAGTGAAAAAGTTTTTTATTGCATGTTTTTAAAAAAGTGCAAAATATTCCATTTACATATTTTTGAAAAGTGCAAAATGTTCCATTTACACATGTTTTTCGAAAATTTAGGCAGCGGAGGTTGCCTGTGCTGGCCGCATTATCCGGCCCTGCGTCTCATCTCCTGTGTCTATAGCATCAGCAACAGCACCACCAATTCGCCTTTGCCTTCAAATAATTCTGTACTGAATCTTAAACTAAGGAACAACGTGATACTTAAAAGCTTTTAAAATGTGTAACTTTTGTTCCTTTTTAATTAAATGTAAAGTCGCAGAGAGGAATACCAATATAACTTTTGAAGTTTACACAGTCAACAGTGGACATAATACAATAGAATATTACGCGATTCAATGGAGATTTCATTGGCATGGAAAAGTTAATGCTAAAATACCGTAGCCGCTTCGGCTGCCGCAGTCAAAAAATTCCGAAGCCGAAGCCGAATGGGATCGTGTGTCTTGTCGCCGTAGGCTAAATTTCCAATGTTTTATGTCCATGAACGCACTTATGTACTTACTACTGTAGTATACACAGTGTAATTTATTATGTAAGTAAACATGCACATAAAATCGTAGTTAACATTGTATGTTTTGCTGAAGGGAGCCGTGGGCTATTACATACTGACTGCGATGCGATGGCCCATCGTGGTATTTCCTTTATTATATTGTGCCCACACTTGGGCATAAGTTGGTCATATAGTAAAATTTTGCTTTAGTATGAGACATGTTAAAAATCTGTGAAGGTAATTTAAATGTTTAAATGCAATATTTTATTATGTACTAAAGTCATAAGACAAGCTCCGGCCCCGACCGCGACCGCCGCCGCCATGACACGGCAAAAAAAAAGAGTGTACAAATTAGTCGCTAAAAGCTTCTCATACAAGTGTCAGAATAGGTTAACGGTCCAAAAATGAAGAGGCAAGAAATTCTATGGACGGATATCTCTATCAGTGCGGTCTTTCTGCCCTGCATAAAAAGACAAACGAAACCATTGCATTTTTGAATACATATACGTATGCATTATTCGTATCGGGTTTTCGGATCTTAAAGTATGTAAGCTTTTGTAGGGGTCTTTTGGTATTGGTAATGCATGGGTTTACATTACTTTGAGAGATTTTGACTTCCCTTGAGGGTTCTTCTAACTGACTCACTGAGAATACTGCATGTCATACTAATCGTAGGTACATATATAATTAGTATTACTGTTACTATTGCTATTACCATTAGAGCAACTCCGTAGTGTATTTTCCGAGTGAAGAATCAATTCGGCCCTTATCCAACTTATGCCAGAATTAAAAGGAGCTATGTCGAAATACGGAAGGAGATAGACGGGTAAAATTTTAACTATCACGAGTTTTGGAAAAGTGCAATATGATTTATTTGCATGGCTTTGAAAGGTTCTATTGGTACATGGTTTTTGAAAAGTGCAAACTTTTTTATTTACATGTTTTTAAAAGATCCAAAATATTTTATTTGCGTGTTTTTGAAAAGCGCAAAATGTTCGATTCGATTGTTTCTAAAAAGTGCAAAATGTTTTATTTGTATGTCTTTGAAAAGCGCAAAATGTTTTATTTGTGTGTCTTTGAAAAGCGCAAAATGTTCTATTAGCTTGTTTCTGAAAGTGCAATATTTTCTGTTTGCTTGCAAAAATGTTATATTAAAATGTTTTTGAAAAGTGCAAAACATTCTATATTCTATTTACATTTTATGAAAAAGCGCAAAATATCCCATGTACATGCTTTTATAAGATCTCGATTTTTGAATTTAATTTTGTAAATAGTGCATTTCGCCTTGAGCAAAAAAAAAAGGATATGACTCATTTTGATTCTTCACTCTCAATTTGTAGCCTTTATATTATAATGTGGGTACTTTTAAAAGTGCAAGCTGTAGGGCAAGCGGCATTACTGCAAGACAGAAAAATGGGGAATAAAATAAAGTGCATATAAAAATGTAATATCTGCGTACAAGACACACACAAGTAATAATGTGTGAGTACGTTGTCTAGCAATAATTGTCAGTCAGAATTATTCTTGTAATGCATTTAGTTGTCAAGTATATTATGGAGTACAGAAAAAAAAGAAGCTGGCTACGATTGGATTGGGAAAGAAGCTTTCTACGAACATTATCTCTACGTTTCTGCTACGCATACCACACCACGCGTAAATATATAAGTAAGTAGACAGCGGAACTGGAACTGGAACCTGAGGCTTTGTTTTCTGCGTGGAAAAGTAATAAAAGAGACGAAAGTATAGAAATAAAAGACGAGTAAATGTGTTGCACTAATAGCTTCGGAGATCCAGTCCACTCATGCATGACTGGGCAGGAGGCGCACTGAGACTGCAGTACGCGGGACGGGGTAATTGCTCCAGTGCTTTATTGCCAACGTAAAGGAGTCACATTTCAATTTTAATGTGTTCGGCTTCAGCTTTGGCTTTGGCTTCTACTTGGGCTCCGGCCCCGACTCCGACTTCGGGGAGACGAGTTTGACAACAAGTTCCAATTGGTATTGACAGCTTCAAATAGTCACAGACACGACGGACATTGACGTTTAAATGGCATCTCCAATTCACGTAGAGGTACATACAAGGTGCATTAGGGCTATAGAGGAAATGGACAGAATTTGTATGCGAGATGTAGCTATGCTAAAATGCCAGAATTATTGACTTCCTACATACACTATAAGGATAGCCGCCCGGACTGGGACTGGGACCGGGACCGGACCGGGACCGGGAAAGCAAACATCGTAAAGTGTAAGTGGTCAAAAGTACAAAACGAATGGGCAAGGCTGCAGAAAGGCGCTGCTATGTCGCGTTCAGTCGTGTGAAGCGGGACTATTCAAAGTTAATAGTTAAGTGCGATCAGGAACGATATGGGATAACTAAATAAGTCAAAATGACGTATGTCATAATAGCAAAATGAGAAACATGCACAAAATAATAATTAGTTTTTTAAAAGTGTAAATTGTTCTATTTAAATGTTTTTGAAAAGTGCAAAATGTTCTAATACCATGTTTCTGAAAAGGTGCAAAATGCTCTAATTCCATGTTTTTGAAAATTTCAAATTGTTCTATTTAAATGTTTTTGAAAAGTGCAAATTGTTCTATTTAAATGTTTTTAAAATGTGTTAAAGGTTGTATTTACATGTTTTTTGAAAATTCCAGAATTCTCTATTTACATATTTTTGAAAAATGAAACATAGTCTATTTAAATGCTTTCAAGAAACATTTCAATATTTTTGTAGATAGTACATATTGTTTGTAGCTAAAAATGGAAATGGGTCATTTTGGTTCTTCACAGACGATATGCACACAAATCATACATTTAAAGTAGAAATCAGCAACGCTTTTAAAATTTACAAGTTTCAATGCCAATTTCAAGGACAATGCCTTAAAATACATATAGCGCATTTTATACAGTGCCTAATAAAGTCCAACAGTATCAAGTCACGTGGGAGACGACCGTGCAGAAGAGCGAGAACGCGGAGACCATTACATTCATCTACGAGATCGTGACTGTCAGTTAAAAATTCTTGCAACTTCCGAGTTTCCCAATTCAAATCCAAACATTGCCGACATAACTACGACTAAAGAGCCCTCAACCCTGTATGTATGCACTCTGCATAATGTATGTGGCACGAGAGCGAGACGTAGTGCATGTCGGCAGACTACCCGGACCCGGCCCTGTCCGACGTGGGCATTATTGCAAGCGGAAGAGCCCATAAGACCAAAGAATAATAATACTTTTTGTTCCATCTACTATATCCTATGTCCTACACGGATACTGTGTATTGTCTGTGAAGAACCAAAATGACCCATATCCAATTTTAGCTAGAATTAAAATGAGCTATGTCATAAAAACAAAATGGGAAATATGCGTAAAATGTTAATTAGGAGTTTTCGAAAAGTGTAAAACGTTCTATTTACATGTTTTTGAAAAGTGTCAAATGTTCTATCAACAAGTTTTTTGAAAAGTGTCAAATGTTCTATCAACAAGTTTTTTGAAAAGTGCCAAATGTTCTATCAACAAGTTTTTTGAAAAGTGTCAAATTTTCTGATTCCATGCTTTTGAAAAGGTGCAAAAATGTCTAATTCCATTTTTTGAAAAGTGCAAAATGTTCTATTTAAATGCTCTCAAGACATATTTGAATATTTTTGTAGATAGTCGATATTGTTTTTGGCTAAAAATTGATATGGGTCATTTTAGTTCTTCACAAACGGTATACACTTTTACACAGCATATTTCGTCTGTGGTACTGTATCCTCATGGTCTTCCAGTAGGATTCCCGGTCCCGGTTGAATTGTTAATGTTAAGGAAGGCGGAATAATAAAAATAAAAAAAAAACCGGGGGAAAAGGAAAGTTTTTAGCTATGGATCTATGGATGTGGAACACACATTGTGTCTAAATTCCGGATTGACCATGACCGCCCTCATGGACTCATGAAGGAACCCACTATCGACTTCCGAAAAGTTTTTTTGTCGCTTAATACTCATAGATTCTCTCTGTATCCTATGTCAAGCTATGATATTGAGTAATAACAATAACGTGCTACAAAATACATCATGTTCAAAGTTAGTTTTTTCGGTGTTGGAGTTGGTCCTGCTGGGGACTGGCGAGACTGGCTTGGCGTACGTGAGGCATCCCGATATTTATTTGGTTAGTTGATAGTTTGTCCCTATTCTCATAAAGGAGTACATTACGGACTGTAAACTATGTTTTCCTGTTATTCTTAGCCAGCCCTTCTCACAATACAACTCATATTCTCAGCTAACTAGCATCATTACTACTATTAGGATTGCTATTAACAAAAGTACAGATGACGCCGTGCCTATGGCCGCTAAGGGATAATCCATGAATGATGTCATCATCTGGGTGGGTGGGTGAGTCCTATAAAAATTTCTTCATTTATGCCTATGTTAAAAATGTTGTCATACTATTGTTAGATATAATGCGTGGGTTTATCAGAAAAACGCCGTGCCAACTATGACATTATTAATGGACGATCCCTTATGGCTTGGGCTTGGAGGGTGTGAATAAAAACGTCTGGGTCTGGATTCTTTGATGTAATGATAGGTAAAAGGTATATATCGTCTGTGAAGAACCAAAATGACCCATATCCATTTTTAGCTCAAAACAATATCAACTATCTACAAAGGTATTCAAATATGTCTTGAGAGCATTTAAATAGCACATTTTGCACTTTTCAAAAATACGTTAATACAACATTTTGTACCTTTCAAAAATCATGGAATTAAAAATTTGTGCACCTTTTCAAAAACATGGAATTAGAACGTTTTGCACATTTTCAAAAACATGGAATTAGAACGTTTTGCACATTTTCAAAAACATGGAATTAGAAAATTTTGCACCTTTTCAAAAACATGGAATTAGAAATTTTTGCAATTTTTCAAGAACATGGAATTAGGACATTTTGTACCTTTTCAAAAACATGAAAATAGATCATTTTACACTTTTAAAAAACTCATAATTATCATTTTACGCATGTTTCTCATTTTGTTTTATGACATGGCACATTTTGATTGTAGCTTAAATTGGATATGGGTCATTTTGGTTATTCACAGAGGATATCAGACGGAGTTACATCCTGAATCCTCTAGTGAACTGTATCTCACAATAAACGTAGTCATGTATATACTAGATATGTAACACATGCAGAAGTATAACAGTAATTCTTACGTGAGGTTTATCAAGTCTGTGTTCGGGAGCAATAAAGCTTTTAGTACAGAGTGTGCCGGCCGTCTTAAAATTTAAAATGCTTCACGTGCTCTGTACCGCCACACACGAGCACGACAGCTTTATTGCTCTATCTACTCCTCACTCATTATTGGGGTCTTTCTGTGTTTCCTATGTATACATAAATAATAATAAAATTATTCCCTATAAGAATTTAATATATACTTACACAAAACCTTTGAATTTCGTATTATTCAAATAGTTTTGATGTGATTGTTGGATCCAAATCCAAATAATGCATAATGAAAGTTAAAAGCAAAAATTTGGCTACGCACAATGCATATAGCAGAGAAAGTTAAAACGCAGCACGATTAATATTAAGCGTTTTTAAAGGGGCATAATTGTGGAATTTAAAGCAATTTTAAAAATTGAATTAATTTTTATTTTGCAAATTTTTGAAAAGTATGAAAAAATCTAATTACGCGTTTTTAAAAGTTGCAAAATTCTTTTAATGAATGGTTTTTAAAAGCGTGATTTTTTAGAGTTGCATATTTACAAGCCGTTAAAAATGTTTCAATTACTTAGGTACATTCGTCTTTTTAGAAGCATTTTTACCCAAGTCCAGTCCAATAATGCTTTGTTTTCTAGTTTAAAATGGTCTCAAACGTTTTTATTTTGTATTTTGCCTACTTTAACCCAAACCAGGAAAACATTAAATAATGAAACGTTGCAAAAAATAGAAAAGAATTCTTCTAGTAATTTAGGCTATCTGAAACTGGTTACTTAAATCTGTAGCTTTTTGAATTACTTAGTAGAGAGGAGGTGGAGGTTTGAATTAGTGGTTGGTGCTGGACTTAATAAAGTGGACTTGACGCTTGCCTTTTGTTTTTTCTCGAAATCCGATTCCGTATTTTTTTCCATTCTCTTTCGTTTTCTTTTTCCCCTGTCCATTGTTTTTTTTACACACAATTCATTTCGGTTTCGAGTTGTTTCGCTTTGTCTTCTATGTGGTTTATAAAAACCTTGTGTCTTAAGGCTAGTGCAGTGTGGTTTGTTTTTTTTATTGAACTTGTTATTTTTTCTTTGAGGCGGGTTTACTTCCATGTTCTATATACAATAAATTCCAGGCTTTAGATATACGAAAAGAGAAGAAATGAAAAGACTAAAAGCACTGTAAGTATAGGAACATTACTACGGAAATTAAATTGTCTAGTTGAAGTGTCAAAAGGAGACATCTTTCAAGATATTTACCATTAAAATACAATAAAGCTACAGCAAGTTCTTTAAGCAGATATCGTCAGTAAGGAACCAAAATGACCCTTGTCCATTTTAAGCTAAGTATAAAAAGCACTATCTACCAAAAAACAAACAAATCCGCTTAGATCTAGAAAGAATGCAAATAGGACATTTTGCAATTTTTTAAAATAATTGTGTAAATGAATTATTTTGCACTCTAACAAGATGTAAATAGAAAATTTTGTGTACTTTTAAAAAACATGTGAATTGAAAATTTTACTTTTTTCAAAAACGCATAAATGGGAAAGTTTACACTTTTCAAAAACACGTGAATGGATTAATTTGGACTTTTAAAAATAATTGTATTGAAACATTTTGCAATTTTAACAATCTCATAACTAACATTTTTCGCATGTATCTAATTTAGTGTTTTTTTTTCACATAGCTCATTTTAATTCTAACCTTAAATGGATATGGGCCATTTTGATTTTTTCACAGACGATATTTTACGGTATATTTAACTGTTAGATTTTAAAAGTATTAAATTTTACCCCTTGAAAATGTTGTATAATGTAACTAGAGCGTATTTTAATCACTTAACTTTCCAAAAATCTAAATTATTATGTTTCAGTGATGGCTTATTTTTACTCTTCAACAAGGATGCATACTGTACTTACCTCTAAGCAAGGAAAAGACCCAAGTCCAGAGTCCAGGTCCAGCCCATTCCATTTTCACCAGATGCAATGAGATGTGATGGGTGTCCGCAAGGCCCCAACAACCGTAACAGTAAGACATAAGACAAGAAGCTTCTTAACAGAAAATAGTACATATACACTGAGTTCATATAACGACCACTGCACATTAAATACATGTTTAAATATGCATATCGTCGGTGAAGAACCAAAATGACCCATATCCATTTTTAGATAAAACCAATATCCACTATCTACAAAAATATTCAAATATGTCTTGAAAGCATTTAAATTGAATATTTTGCACTTTTGAAACACATGATATTAGAACATTTTGCACTTTTGAATCACATGATATTAGAACATTTTGCACTTTTGAAACACATGGAATTAGAACATTTTGCACCTTTTCAAAAACATGGAATTAGAGAATTTTGTACCTTTTTAACAGCATGTAAATAGAACATTTTACACTTTCCACAAACATGGAATTAGAACATTTTGCACCTTTTCAAAAACATGGAATTAGAACATTTTACACTTTTCAAAAACTCCTAATAAAAATTTTGCGCATGTTTCTCATTTTGTTTTTATGACCTAGCTCATTTTGATGGTAAAATTGGATATGGGTCATTTTGGTTCTTCACAGACGATATCTCCTTTAGCCTGGTAGGGATGGTCTAAAAATGATGTTACCCAGATTACCACTTTTTAGGACCACCCCATACCCCCATGTCATCACATTAAAATTACTTAAACTGCTATTTTCATGGCAGGTCATCCAATAAACAACTGACCCTACCCATGACATCATTTATGGACGATCACCCATGTATTTATTTGTACATTTGTAGTCCAAGTACAGCACATGTGCAAAGTTGATTTTGACTTTGACATGGACGTTCGTTGGGCAGGCTATGAGATGCGGAGAAGCTGACTAAAAGTGAGATGTTGGGAATTTGGGATGCAGTTGAGTTCAGTGGGGAAGAAGGGAAAGGGAAAGCTTCTTCTTCTCCTGAAGTGCTGTTATTTTTGCATGTGCGTTGAATTTAATGGGAAATTGTTTATTTTCCAAGGCACACGCCGGATATGACAGGCGAAACTTTTCTCCTTCACAGTTTCATATAGAACTTTTCGTATTATGTACCGGTCTATGTAGTAATATGGCATGCGTAATTTCTGTCTGTAGTAGTCTGTATGTATATACTGTGGAACTATAATTATATGCCTGTACGTACGGCGTACGGCGTACGGGAACGCTAATGGTGATGGTGATGGCAATACGAACGTCTTAAATCTTAGTGAATTATGCGCGCACCCAACACCAACACCAACGTCGCACCGCCTTTTACCTCCGTCTTCTTCCCATCTTGACATAATGTATTACAAATGCGTGAGACTCGTTTCTTTTGTTTTCCTATTTTCATGAACTAAAACTACACGCAATTACGCACGAGGCAATGTGCATATTATTTATACCTACGACCTACGGATATTTAGTCTCCAACAATTTTTAAAAACATTATATAAAGAATCTACTTGTGGTTGTGTAGAGTCTTGTGGAGATAGCATATATCGTCTGTGAAGAATCAAAATGACCCATATCCATTTTTCACTAAAAACAATATTTACTATCTACACAAGTATTGAAAAAAGTCATGAAAGCGTTTAAATAGAATATTTTACACTTTTTAAAAACATGTAAATACAACCTTTTGAACTTTTCAAAAATATGTAAATAGAACATTTTACACTTTTTTAAAACATGTAAATAGAACATTTTACACCTTTTAAAAACGTGTAAATAAAACATTTTACGCTTTTAAAAAACATGTAAATAGAATCTTTTACACTTTTCAAAAACATGTAAATAGAACATTTTACAATTTTCAAAAACATTTAAATACAACATTTTACACTTTTCAAAAACATGTAAGTCGAAAATTTTACACTTTTCAAAAACATGTAAATAGAACATTTCGTAGAACAAAAATTCGTAATTAAGTTATTAACATTTTACGCATGTTTCTCAATATGTTCGTACCGCCTAGCTCATTTTGAGTGTAGCTTAAATTGGATATGGAGCATTTTGGTTCTTCACAGACGATATATGGCATTTTGCATTTGTAAGGACCCTCCTACAAACACAAATCGTATAACGCACAGTAGTAATCTCCCTCCATTCCATTTAGTAAGGTAATGACCAGCCAGAAAGTCATAATTATGATGCATGCAGCAAGATACATAAATATATGAAATAACACTTCCAGTTACTACACAGCTTCCCTTGGATAGGGACCGAGATTAAAAAATACGGATATTAAATTTTCTTATCTTTATTCAAGTTTGAATTGGTGGATGTTGCATCATAAAAACAAACAAGATTTTGTCACACTAAACACTACAGCAGCACGACAACGACGACGAAACTCCACACAAGCCCCAAAACCTTTTGGTTGATGCTTAATAAGGAACTTTTGAACTTTTTTTTTCTTTTGAAATAGTCCTACAGTTAATTTAATAGACGGTGTATCGTATAATATGAGCGCTTGACATTTACTAGTTAGTGTTCTCAGGAGCCTTATTTTCAAATTATGTGTATACTTTGGACCTTGCAAAATGACGAGAAAAAAAATAAAGATTAAACATAAAATATAATAATAATATGCACAATGTCATTCCCGTTATCATTGTCGTTATCGTTCATTGTATCTATATACCTGTGCCTCGGTATATTGTAGTTATTATACCAGGTATAGGGATAGGGAGCATATAAGTATATAGCTAATATTTACAAGGCACTTATATGGACGTCGTAGAGTCTATATAGGGGAGGGTGACAGGCACAGGAGTGAGTAAAAAGGGCAAAATAGGTATTTTGTAAAATATTGCTGGTTGTTTTCTTGGTGATTTGGTGGTGGTTCGTGGTGGTGGCAGTTACTCTCACTGTACTAAATAACCTCATATATGACACCATGTATAGTTCCTTAAACAAAATTTCTTGACACTGAATTTCAACTCACGAGCAACCGGTACTGGTACCGGTACCGGCGGCATGATGTCATTTTTCAATCTTATAACGATATGTGTAGATATTCGAATTCCGCATGCTGGACTTCAGGGCCGGACGAATTAATTTTAGGCAGCAATTTGTTTTCATACAAAAACCACGCCATTTCGATTTTGTTCAAGGTTTTCTTTAATTAACCAAATTGTTGTAATTAATTACATAACACATGTTTTTTAAAAGTGGAAAACGTTCTAGTTTCATATTTTTTAAAAAGTGGAAAATATCTTATTTCCATTAAATACTTGTTTTTGAAAAGTTTAAAATGTACTATTTACTATTTACATGTTTTTGAAATGTGCTAAATGTTCTATTTAGATGCTTTTTAAAATGTGTAAAATGTTCTATTTACTTGTTTTTGAAAGTGCAAAATTTTCTATTAGCTTGTTTCTGAAAAGTGCAAAATATTCTATTCGCTTGTTTCTGAAAAGTGCAAAATGTTCTATTTACATGTTTTTAAAAGATGCAAAATATCTTATTTACATATTTTGAAAAAAGTGGAAAATATTTTATTTCCATGTTTTTGAAAAGTGTAAAACGTTATATTTACATGTTTTTTGAAAATTAAGGTAGCGAGGGCTGCCTTTGCTGGCGTTATTATTCAGCCCTGCTTGAGACTTAGTCCGCAATTATTGGTGTGTTACACGACTAAGTGAGGCATGCAGAATTTGAATATCTACACATTTCGTTTGAAAACTGGAAAATCACGTCATGCCGGCGCCAACCCCTCGTCAGTTTTGCTTTTGCTTGTGTAAATGTAATATTTAATTAAAATTTATAACACTCTGTCATTTTCATTTTCATAAAAATTTAATCCAATATATCCAGTATATGAAATGACATTCACTTTGTTTTCTTTTCCTCACATAGTACATAGTATTTGTATTTCGTATTTGACTTGGAGGGAACCTATCATACAGAAAATTTATTACTCACTTTTTTTTCTTTCTATTACTTTATATGGATAAAGTCACAAAAATTTATAAGGGAAACTTTTATAGTGTAACCAACACCAGTACCAGTACCAGCAACGTTGAGGCATACTAATAACAATAAAATATTAATTTTAATAATGGATGTCCTGTCTCCGATCTGCTCCTTTTTAAAACTAACATAGCATCACAGTGACAATCACACTCATTAAATTTCTGAGAGGACGAAGTGACATCAACCTGATATACAATATGATATTTAAAAAAAAACTAAAAATTGTATTCTTTTTGAATAGTGTATTTCAAAGTAAATTAAAAAGAAAGTTTCCCATCTTGAACTTGAGCAAAGTTGTGTTTCATTTCGATTTGTACTTGAGTTTATCAAAATAAATAAAGTACCTATAGAAATGTACAGTGAAGAAGACGAAGACGAAGAGTGGATTTGTACTTGGATTATCTAAGAGTGATGACCAAAAATATTTTTTTTGGAAATAAATCAAAATATCTTTTGAAATCTATTATATTGACACAAGAGCTTAGCTCTATCTGTCTCGTCAGTATAGGAAATATATTATGCACTTTATTTCTTTAGCTCTATTCTATGGTACTTTTGGTACTCACAATCAGCCTATATCCTATTGTACGCGCACCCTGGTGCTGGTATCGGAACCGGAGTCTTCAATACTGTAGCGTATTAGATACTCTAACAAATATCCAGATTCTAAAGACTTATATGTATAGACTTATAGATATTAGAACATCGTATATGAAGAACCAAAATGACCCATATCTATTTCTAGCTAAAAACAATATCCATTATTTACAGAAATATTGTGAAATAAAATATGTCTCGAAAGCATTTAAATGGAACGTTTTCCACTTAAAAAAACATAAAAAGAACTTTTTGAAATTTTTTAAAACATGCAAATAGAACATTTTACACTTTTGAATAACATGCAAAAAGAACATTTTGCACTTTCCAAAAATATGCAAATATAACATTTTACACTTTTTTTAAACATGCGAATTGAACATTTTGAAATTTTCAAAAAAAGGGAAACAGAAAATTTAAAACGTTATTAAAAAACATGCAAATAGAATATTTTGAACTTTTTTAAAACATGCAAATCGAATATTTTAAACTTTTTGAAAACATGCAAATAGAATATTTTGACTTTTTTTAAAACATGAAAATAGAATATTTTGAACTTTTTTAAAACATGCAAAAAGAGCATTTTACGCTTTAAAAACTCCTGATTAACATTTTGAGCATGCTTCTCATTATTTTTTTATGACATAGCTCATTTTGATTCTAGATTAAATTGGATATTGGGTCATTTTGGGCCTTCACAGACGATATATACATATATTTTAGTTCAAGTTGAAGTTCCCCATGATTATTTTGCTTCCTTTCAAAACTGTGCTGTCTGCTGCGTGTAGAAATCCAGAGGCAGACTGCTCAATGTATAGCTTTGTCGTCTTTCTCAAGACTGATACGAGCTAAATCTCAGTTTTTTGAAAGGTATGAACCTTAATAAAAATGAGTACAAGGAAGATTTTTCTTCGTCTTCTAAAAAACCCAACTTTCTTCCTGTTACTGTGTAACTTCCGAATCGGAACGAAACATCCATTTATTCTTCGTCGTCCCCTTTGTGTACTTTTCATGGAAGGAAAACGACAGCCAACTTGGAGCGACAGCGAAGCCTTCCTTTTTTACATTGTGTATGCACTTTGGCTTCGGCTTCGGCTTTGGGTTCGACTTTTTACTAACCATGTGCTTCTCCAGCTTTCTTATGTTTTTGTCTGTACATAAATTATATCTATATCAGTATTTCCGAATCGAAATAGAAAGACGCGGGTGCATCTTGGATTTTGATAGGTATAAAAACGCGGCCGATCCCGTCACAATCCCAGTGTGCACAGGGAGAGAGCATATTACTATGCGATGGTGTAGAAAAAGATGACAGAATAAATCATAAAGTCTCTTGACTAAAGGCGCCTGCCAATACAGTCTATGTCTATGTCCGTTTCCGTGTCCGTACCGCCGTCTATTCCCTGTACAGTCAACACAGTCTGCTAATATTTTAGCCATTTATCATGTGGCCATGGCCTTGGATTTTTGGGTTCAAACCTATAAGAACAGTTGTAGACTACGTCGACTGTAGACTGGTGGGGGAGCGTTCCCAAGAAGCTGTATCAGTTTCTGGATTTTTTAAAAGGACGCTTTATAAATGTCCTTTAATAATGTGGCGTGGCTTTAGACTTTGGAGACTTTCAAATAACCTCACATTTTTTGGTTTTGAATTTTCTAGTATTTTACACTCATTAATGAAAATCGCCTGTGAAAAACCAAAATGACCCATATCCATTTCTACCCAAAAACAATATCCACTATCCACAAAAGTAATGAAATATTTTTTCAAAAACATGTAAATACAACATTTTACACTTTTCAAAAAGCAGGCAAATAGAATACTTTACACTTTTTTAAAACATGCAAATAGAATATTTTACACTTTTCAAAAACTCCTAATAAACATTTTACGCATGTTTCTTATTTTGTTTTTATGAAATAGCTCATTTTGATTCGAGCTTAAATTAGATATGGGTCATTTTGGTTTTTCACAAAAGAAATGCTCATTTTGCTGTTCAAAATACTCAAGCAAAGACAAATGCAAAATAAATGCCAAAATATTTTAAATATTGACATCCAAACAAACAGTGATGCAGTTACAGTAGTTTTGTATTTTTAAACCTACAGTTTTAAGTTTCACACTCCACCCCTCAGAATTAGTACAACTAAAGTTAAAGTACTTTTCCATGTAAACTTAACGTGGAATGGAAAAGCTTTCTTTCCGTTTATTTTTTAAACAGAAAAATGTGTAAAATTTGAAACAAAACAGTAAGTGCATAGGGTAGGCACACACCATTTCGTGTTTGTATTAATGTTTGTAATTTTATATCCAAGTAAGCATGCCACTATCCCTGTCTGTCCCGATTTACATCCTGTATATTTAGCCATTGAAAACAAATAACAAACAAAAACAACAGGGTAGCACTCAATTAACACCTGCTTTCCCTACTCACTCAAAACTAAATGCATTATAATATTTAAACTAAATTAAAACTCTGACTGAAATGCAACTAATATCAAGTTCACAGTTCAAACTAACGATAAAAGCTGATTAAAAAGTTTTGTGTCACTCAAACATTTTAAATAGACACTTTCAGGCTTACCTATAGGTACCTACATACATATCATCTGTAAAGAACCAAAATGACCCATATCCATTTTAAGCTTTCAGAAAAATGCACTAAAATCTACAGAAAAAATTAAAATAGCATGTTCATCAAAGCAGAAACTTGTGCATTTTTCAAAACACAAGTAACTAGAATATTGCGCACTTTTCAAAAAAACATGTAAATAGGACATTTTATACTTTTCAAAAACATTTAAATAGGACATTTTATACTTTTCAAAAACATTTAAATAGGACATTTTACACTTTTCAAAAACATTTGAATAGAAAATTTTGGCCTTTTCAAACAGATGTAAATAGGACATTGTTGCCTTTTTAAAAGCATGTAAATAGAACAATTTGCTCATTTTAGAAACTCGTGATTAGCATTGTAAGCATTTCTCTTATTTACTGTAACTTTTTTGACATAGCTCATTTTAATTCTAGCATAAATTGGAAATGGGAAAATCGCACTATCTACAAACAGTTGAAGCAGCTAAATAATCCCTTTTGTACTGAAACTGCATAACCTATATTTTTAATACAAGAATACTTACCTACATTATTTTTGTAATAGAATCTATACACTTTTAAATCGTGAACGTTGACCAATAAAATGTACTTAATTCGAAATACGATAAAAAATGAGAGTGCTTTATTTCGTTTCGGTCTCGGTCTCGGTCTCGGTGTCGGTCTTGGTGCGTAGCGATTAGTGACGGTCATATTACACAGCATTGCATGGGATATGATGAAATTTAATTGAGACCGTATCAGCATCAGCAGACAGAAACTCGGACCGTCTCTCGATCCTTTAACACAGATGTACTGTCGAGTACAAAAAATCCTACAATTTAAAGATCTGATCTAAAATGTATGTACAGTGTTAATCATTACACCAGAACGCCAGAACCAGCACCAACACCAGAACCAGCACCAGTTCGAACTCCAGCAGATAAGCCATACATATTCTATTATTCAGGTTTTTCTCGAGGGAACTCGGCGGACTCGCTTCGAGATGAAGTGAGCCTTGAAAAACATGACTTAATCACCCAAAGGACTCGCATAGTGGAAAGTGAAAAGTGTGATGTTAGTCCAAAAGTGCCCTTTCATTTCCATGTCCACCCTATATCCCATGATTTAATGTAGACACATCATTACATCTATAAACTATATACATGTACAAAGATGGACATAAACGGCACCAAAATGGAGACAGGGCATGAAACATTGACACTGACACTGACATGGCTTCGGAACTTTTCAGATATGGCTATTTAACTTGAAGGCAAATCCGTATGTGTAGCCGTAGCCGTATTTCATGGGAAGCTATACACATATACAGTATTTTTAACTAGGTGCATATTATATGTAGTTATAGTAGGTATAGGTATTTCAAACTTTTTTTTTGAATTTCTGAATTTTTCCTCTAAATTTACATAAAGTAACACTCGACTAGTAGGTAGGTAGTTTTTGTAATTTTAGTGCCTATTATTACGCTTACGTAATTAAGTAGGGAGTACGCAGTAGGCTGTCACTTCAAATTTCAATATCAATACACTTCATTACACCCCCATAGAAATTCTCTCTGGTCTGGAGCTGACACACTAGAAAAAATGTAAACACAGTTTTGTGAAGGAAAAATGGGGCTCAAGTTTTTGATTTGAATTAAATATTTATGAGTTGTTCAGAAGTGAGGCTATAAGGCTAAACTTATTATTAGTATTTAGATTACGTATTACACATATCGTCTGTGAAAAATCACAAAAACCTATGTCCATTTTTAGCTAACGTCAAAATGCTTAGTAGCTGTAAAAACCTCATAAGTTATATGGTGATCCTCAAAGCATGTTAATAGAACATTTTGCACTTTTAAAATACATGTAAATAGACCATTTCAAATCTTTCAAAAACGTAAATTGGATATATTGAACTTTTCAAACAGATGTACATAAAATGTTTTGCACTTCTCAAAACATGTAAATAGACCAGTTTGCACTTATCAAACACATATGTTCATAGACTATTTTGCACTTTTTAAACACATGTACATAGCATATTTTGCACTTTTAAAAAACATGCAAATAGACCAGTTTGCACTTTTCAAAACATGTAAATAGACCCGTTTGCACTTTTCAAAACATGTAAATAGACCAGTTTGCACTTATCAAACACATATGTACACAGAATATTTTGCACTTTTCAAAACACATGTAAATAGATCATTTTACATCTTTCAAAAACTCCTGATATTTAACATTTTACGTATCTATCTCATTTAGATTGTTTTTACATAGCATATTTTATTTCTAGCTTAAATTGTATATGGGTTATTTTGATTCTACACACAATTGTACGATGCAGAGAAAAAACATACTTAAAATACAGAGTTTAACGTAAAGACTAAATAGGGAAAAACTTTTGACTTGACTTTTGAGTGTTTTGAGATTTTAAGCTTTCATCACATTTCCTAAACAAGTTTGAGTGCAATATGAGAAATTGGAAGTTCCGTTTCCAAAACCTCCTCGTCATTTTCTATGGTTGTTCTTTTCTTACATTTTAACTTTCATAATCATTTGTCGTCGTGTGTTGTAGTTGTAGGTTTGTCGTTCGTGAGACGCTCTTTCGTCTTTCTCGTTCGTCTATGTATATACCGCTACCGCTCAGTCAAGCCCAACTGGAACAACAGTGAGTCATTACACGATGATTAACAGTGTAACTTCATTTCCCAGTCCCAGTCCCAGCCCAGTCGACTAATTTTGACAAGTTTCCGTCCGTCAACTCCACAGGAGTGTGCACTCTGTGCCCTGGATGCATGTCAACTAATACGTTGTGTGTAATGTAATACCAATACACCAATTCAATATAGGGAAATTTGTATACTTTTAGCTACATTTGTAGCTCAAAAAAGTGGAAGTCAGCAGAGTTGAAAGGTTTCAAATTTTTTTCCTCCCAGCTGCTTGTCCACATCTCTATATCCATTATCCATTAGAACATCTTCGAATTTGAAAATGGGAAGTACTGGTGTAGGTAGCACATTTTTCTACATCTACGAATACAAAGATACAACCACAACATTGAGCTTTAGCTCTCAACAAACTTCAAGTCGACTTCTCAAAAATCTGTGACTTGTGCTGCTGTGGGTTCGACATCGACACTGGATTTGGCTTTGGTTTCAGTGGTGTGCCTGTCTGTCTTAACAAACAGTCTCCCTTACAATACAATTGATTCTTGTAGGAGTCAAAATTTTCGAGATGGATCTTAAAGTGTGTTAAATTCTGTACAATCTAATACAGTATGTTGTACAAAATTATACTCACGAAATGCACTAACGAGCAATAGGCGCGACCCAGTATGGTATAGTTTCATAACGAAATAGAGTTATTTGAATTAAGCATGGTTGACTTATACTGTAAATGTACTAAAACTTAAGTTTTCTAAGAATAATAATAATTATTACCAATTATTGTCAATTTTCTTATGCGATTTAGCATGCAAATTTGCTTAGGAGAAATAACTACATAATTTGAACAACATATCGTTCGTGAAGAAGTAAAATTCGCATCTTTCCAATGTCTACAAGCTAATCCGCATCTTTCAAAACATGTTTAACAGTAAAGCATCTTTCCCATAATTTTTAAATGCAAAGCATCTTTCCAAAACTTTTGAAATGCATCTTTTCAAAATATGTTTAATTGCAAATTTGCATCTTTCAAAAAATGCTTAAAAGCAAATCCGCATCTTTCAAAACATGTTTTAAAGCAAAACCGCATCTTTCCAAAAATGTTTAAATGCAAATTCGCATCTTTCTAAAAATGTTAACAGTAAATCCACATCTTTTCAAAATATGTTTAAATGCAAATTCGCATATTTCCAAAATATGTTTAAATGCAAATTCGCATCTTTCTTGAATATGTTTAAATACAAATTCGCATATTTTCAAAATATATTTAAATGGAAATTCGCATCTTTCCAAAAATGTTTAAAAGCAAAACTGTACATATCTGTTTTTGAATCAGAGTGTGCCACGCTATACTCCTTGACTCCATGTGAGATTTATATAGAAAGCTGCGGTTTTGCTTTTAGTCTTGTTTAGAAAGATGCGAATTCGCTTTAAAACATTTTTGGAAAGATGCGGATTTGCTTCTTCACCGACGATTACTTGCTACCTTTATCGAAATTTAATTTGTATGTTAAATTCCATTTAAATAATTTGCAAATTATCTGTATAAGATAAAGTTACCAATATTAATATTTACAAATTGTTCAAAGCACCACATTGGCGCAAGTGGAACAATTCTTAAAAACGTCATACTAACAAACCGTAAAAGGATATCGTGTTTAATTTGATTAAGTAACTATAGATTTCGTTTTGAAACTGCATTATTGGGTCGTGACGATTGCTTGCAATGCTGGAGCTCCATTACTAGGGTAGCCTTACTGTGGTAACTAACTACAGTCACGAGTTTTTGGTAATCACCTCCATTACAGCACTGTTTGGTTCCCAGAGTAGTGGAGACGATGTAAGTTGTTTTTAGTGCAACCTTAGTCGAGTATGGTACTGCAGTAGTTAGTAGTGGTGGTAGTGGAGACGAACTATGTTATTGCATTGCAAGGTTAGTTAAGGTCTTAAGGGTAGCCAATATTCAGGTCAGCGCTTGTATTATAAATTGAATTAATTGGTATTTATGAATTATAAATACGAAGGTAATTATAACGTGTTCGCATAGCTTAATACGTTACTTCGGCTATTGGAAAACTAAATTTCGAACAAGTCAGTTATGAAAACATTGCTTTGATGATTCAAGTAAAACAAACATGTTGTAGGTAGCAACTTAGTGTTGGCTGAAAAACTAACTCTTACTTCAACTTTAATTGTGACATTTGGAGTGGACACATCCATAAGGAGGTTGTTTGGAAATATTAATAGTTTTAAATGAAATAAAAATTTAAGAATGACAGGCACAACGAACAAAACAAAATAAATTATAACATATTGCCACAACTGTGATAGTCTTATTCCAAATTCATTTAATACCCAACATTTTTATATATTTTGAATTCAATTAACGACAAAATTTAAAGGCAGCATTTAATTGCTCATAAATTATGTAAAAAAGTAGTTAAGTAGGGTCAGACTGTGCAGAATTAACCTTTAGCTTCAAAAATGCATCGATCGTGCAGAACCAGTCAGTGGACAATATTTAGATTTAAATACTTTGGTATTTCAACGAAGATTAAAAAGTTACTTCCACATTCGTACGATAATAATTTTGTTGCGAGATTTGCATAAAAGGTTAACTTCGCCCATCAGTTCTCGGATAGACCAGCTGGTTTGGAAGGATACTGCATTTAAAATTAAATACCGGGTATTTAAAACATTAAATTAAGGTGTCTAAATCTAAATGTGGATTATTTAAAATTTGGGATTGTCCACAGACTTATACCGTAACCAACACCGGATTAATTATTAATTTGTTAACGAACCCTCGTATACATAATAAATATTGAAATATAGAAGTAACTCAGTTAAAGCAAAATATAGGAATTAACGTTAAAGTATATTAATTGAATTAGTATCCGCTGAGATAAAACAGAATTATGATACTCGTTAACAGGTCAACTGGCCCCTTGACATAAGATGACAGTGACTTGTCCCACAAGTGCTAACATTGCTAATATGTATTTTATTTAGCTTGGATTGGTGCAGGGCACAACGAAACTCCTGCTGTGATCTATGGTCAGGTGTGTCTCGAGTAAGGGTTTACTGTAGCAACTCTAGTTTACTAGGAAACTTTTCCTAGTCGAGAGTTTTACTGCAGTAAGTGCCCTTACTACAGTCGAGTTAACTGTCTACAATGGTACAGTGGAGATGGATTCTATGCCTTTCTATGGTACCTTAGTAAACCAGAGTTAAGCTACCATAGTAGTGGAGCTGGCCTATAAATTAAGCAAAGAGTATAAGGTGGTAGGTACTTTGTCCCGTCGGCATAGGTCTAGCAGTACATTTTAACTACTTAACATGTAGTTCTTTAACTTTAGATTTTTTCGGTGGGGTTTCCATTTTCCATGGCTATTGCTTTCGAAATAAATACATGTATATGCAATACATAGAAAAGATTACGTAATACAGATGAGCCTAGAAAATATTAAGCGTGGACCTCAGCTGAACCGCCTCATGAATGTAAATGGCTCGCAATTGAACTACGATACCATGTGATTCTATTCTTGCTGGGAACACTTGGACTTGGACGTTCCAGTCAAACAGAACCAAAATCCTGTACAAAAAGAAATGGACAGAAGCTGTGGCTGTGACACGATGCGATGGTGAAAGAGCGTGAAGTAATACAAATACACATTGAACCACGAGGAAGACGACGACAACAAGGAAAACAAAGTCAAAAGTCGAGAGAAAAGAAATGACAAGAAAAGCCGAGCACTGAGCCGAAGCTAAATAGAATCACAAAGGAGAAGAGCTACCTAATCTGTGCTCATAATCTTAATCTTATCAAGTCCCTTTGTGTGTGTGTATCAGTAATCTGAAATCTCAATGTGATGTTCACAGTTGTGTAACACCAGTTGTAGCAGAGCAGCGTACACGCACTAAACGTATACGCACAGGTAATTAGCAATAAAGTTACCATTGGATTTTTAGCACGCATTCTGGAGTGTATTTTTAATAATAACGTTACTTATTACATATTTGTTGAATTAATTTGCTTGGTTTCGTTTCGATGAAGGTTCAGCAGTATTGTCTGTGATCGGAATCTGTGCGGTTATAATTTAATAATGTCTCATAGAAGCATCATGTCATGACTTGGCATCTTCCAGAAGCCACACCGCACAAACCTTTAACTACCACTACCATTGCAACTGCACTTCATGGGACAGTGACAGTACCTGATCTCCTGGCTACCATAGAGAACTACACTGGGCTATAAATATAGTAATTTGTCAAATAATATACCTACCGTAAAGTTTCTAAAAACTCCCGAGTCTCTAATAACTCCCGGGTCTGGGGTTAAGTTTGACATAACTCCCGGGGTCTCGATTGCGATTGTCATGCTATACTTTTTTGGCTAATTTAACTTTCATTTTTTAAATTACTCCCAGGTCTGTAGCCAAGTTTGACCTAACTCCCGGGTCTCTCATAACGCCCGAGTCTTTTGTAACTCCCGGGTCTGAGGCTAAGTTTGACTTAACTCCAAAGGGAGTTATTAGAAGCTTTACAGCATACGAAATATCATGAGTGAAGAATCAAAATGGCATATATATCCAATTTAAGCTAGAATTAAAATGCGCTATGTCAAAAATAAACTGCATGAAATAGATGCTTTACAAATGTCATTTACGAGTTTTTGAAATGTGCTAAATGTTCTATTTAGATGCTTTTTGAAATATGCAAATTGTTCTATTTACATGTTTTTGAAATGTGCTAAATGTTCTATTTAGATGCTTTTTGAAATGTGTAAAATGTTCTATTTGCATGTTTTTGAAATGTGCAAAATGTTCTATTTACATTTTTTTTAATGTTTAAAATGTTTTATTTATGTTTTTGAAAAGTGCAAATTGTTCTATTCACATGCTTCCAGAATTTAGATATTTTAATTTATTTTTGTAGATAGTGCATTTCTTGTTCAGAAAAATATGGAGATGGGTAATTTTGAGACTTAACTGGCGATATGAACACGTCCATCTGCACCGCTGCATCTACGTCTAGTATTTACGCCTTGGTCTTTATATTTACCTTCTTTTAAAAGTTTAAAACTAAAGTGTGGAACTCAAGTTAAATGCAAATATAGACGTGGGTCCTCTCAAGAGTCCAAGTGTAAGTCCACACACGTATGTAAAAATGAAAATATGTACCGTATTTCTTCTAATAACTTCCCATGGGATTTATGTCACATTTACAGTTCCAGACCCGGGAGTCAATCTTACTAATACGTCCAGGAGTAGTTTAAAAAATTTAAGTTTAATTAACCAGAAGCTTACAAGACTCATAGAGATCCCGGGAGTTTTAAATTGACCCGGGAGTTACATCAAACTTACACGCTTAGAAAAGATCTTAACAGCAATCTTGTACGGGAGCGCTAACAGGTTTAGATGTTAACTTTAACAGGGTTTCCAGTAAATTTTAAAATATTTGAGAGTGGGGAAATCGGTTAGTCACTTGTAACAGCGCTGGAGTTACAAAAACCCAACAAATCTATTAAAATCTACAGTAAACTTGTTGAAGCATTTTTGTCACTGTATATGTATGCTAAATTAATTGCCCATTACTAAATGTGTTGTGTCAGTCACTGTCAGTCCAGTGGTTAAGGCTTGAAGGCACCTATAAGGAAGGTTGCGGGTTCGAATCCAACTTTTGGTGTTATTTTTAACTAATTAAATCATTCAACAGGATTAGCTGTTGGGTGATCTAACAGCGATTTCGGTAAAAGCCTAATATAAATTTTATCGGTAAACCTTTAACTGAGATCCCTGTTGACCGCTCTTAACAGCTTTTGCCGTTGATGTCAGAGTAACAGCAAAATCAGTCACAAATTAACAGTAAAGTAGTAAACTCGTCTATATTTTTCCAAGTGTGTAGCCACAGGTACGGGAGTTATAAGAGACCCGGGAACTATTAGATGGAATACGGTATGTGAGTATGTGAAAGTCAGGCCCAGAACATGAGATTTACTGTAGATTTTTAAGTATAAATAGAATTACAAATGGAACTTTTAGACAGAGACAGAGACAGACACACGGGGGACATGGCTACGTTATACGTTAGACATTGGAGCGTCAGAAGTGAGTGAGGTCCTCTGTTTAGAAGCTTACACACGGACGGATTTCGTATATACTGTGCACTATGTGGATATTTGGATATATGACCGTCGACTGAGGATGTCTGTCTGTCTGTCGGGATCAGGATGAGGATCTTTGGGATCGGGAGTGTCCTGCAGGCCAGAGTCTGTCAGCGGGGTGCTACTCCGTCTAATTTCCTCTCGTTGGCCAACCGCGAAGCCCTCAAAATATCTTCACAAAATCTTGAAGAGGACGAGAGAAGGAGAACCAGGAGATGCGGATGTTGGTTTGGTTTCGAGATTTCAAGTGTGTCTCTAGGTACTTACACATTCAGTCATGCTAAGTCCATGTGAGTGCGTAAATTGTATTATTTTATTTATTCTACTTACACGTAGACACCATTGACATTTTATGTATTTTCTAGAACCTAAATCTTCTGTACATATAATAACTATATGTATTAAGTTATGTTCCTTGGATTTGGATTTGGTTTCAGTTTTATTTTTAGTGGGTATTATATTGTGCAACTCAGTACCAACTTCTATTAGGATTTTGGTTTGAGCTATAAGCTAATGTTTTGAATGTTTGAGCTTGAAAAAACCATTGAGGGTATAAATCATATAGGTACTGCTACTGCTTATAGAATGTTATTATATATTATACACAATTTATATATTTTATATAATTACTGCATCTTTCGAATCATCTGTAATCCGTTTTTCCTCGTAGCTATGAATTTGGGAGTTTCTGTTGAAGGGACAATATAAGTCATTTGTATTGGTTTTTGAATGTGTTAGTGAAATGTTTTTACCAACACTAGTTATTAACTAATTACCAAAAATATAATGTAATAAAAAATTGCGATTTTTTAAAATCAAATATGCAGCTTTTTTATTCTTTCAAAAATTAAGTTTGAAAAAATGTGCAATTTTTAAAATTCATGCGCATGTGAAATTCTTTAAATTATTTTATTTCAAACGCTTTACACTCTTAAACTTTGCGATGAGGTAATTATTACCTTTTTTACTTGGCAAATAGTCTTTAATAAAACATTTTTGTACTTTTCAAAACACATGTAAATAGAAAATTTTGCAATTTTTAAAAACGATGTAAATAGAACGTTTTCCACTTTTAGAAAGCATCTTAATGGAAAATTTTGCATTCTTAAAAACAAATCTAAAAAGAAAATTTTGCAAATTTCAAAAACATGTAAATTATAGAACATTTTGCACTTTTCAGAACGATGTAAATAGAACATTTTGCACTTTTCAGAACGATGTAAATAGAACATTTTGCACTTTTCAGAACGATGTAAATAGAACATTTTGCACTTTTTTAAAACGTGTAAATAGAAAAATTTACGCTATGCAAAAACGTAAATACAACATTTTACACTTTTCAAAAACAATGTAACTAAATAAAAACCTTATACTTTTGAACAACCCATCAAAATCACATTGCAATTTATTATTAAATAATTTTGTAGTTCTAATCAAGTCATTATACATGTCCTGTCTCCAAGAAAACAATTCTTTGAAAATCAAATTTTCTCATTCTAAAAGATTCAAGTTTTCTTGATTGATTAATTAAATAAAAATATTAAATGTTTGTGAGGCTGCTTTGATTAATTAAATATATGATTATATACTAGTATTAGTGTTTTATACTTTTAAAACACGCTGCAAATAACGTTCATCTAAAATTTTCCGACATGTTGAAAAATTCAATTTGCGATTCACCAGTATTAGTATTTCATCTTCACTGAAAAATACTAATCAAGCACTTACACACATCTGGAATCTGGACCACGCTACCACTGATATATACATGCTATAGCCAAGTAGCTAGTACTATCAGATGTCGAAATGAATTAATAAAAATGTATCTACACACTATATACACCACACACAGTACGTTTCCCTTTCGATTCTTAATCTGAGAAGACCTACTAACGAAAACGAACGCTCATCCTCCCTGTAAAATCAAAGAATTCAATCTGTTTCCACTTTATAATCTCTGCAGTCCCCACCACCACCACTGTACTGCACTGCACTGCTCTATTCAGCTTCCATATCAATTCCTTATGACAAGTACAGCTTCACACATTACACAAAATAGATCCTGTAAAACCAAGTCGGATCTATCTTTTTTTATAATCACAAAACTATCTAATGTCAGGGCCTGGGCTTTCAGTGAGTAGTGCTGCACACTGCATTGCACTTATATGACTTTTTATATTTTCATTTTTATTCTCACTGCTATATTATTAGCTCCAATTTAAAATTCAAAACGTTTAGCGCCTTGTCAACAATATTGTACTTTTGCTTTGTGTACATGGACCCATTTAGTACTTACAACCGATGACATATCTAAAAGGGTTGTCGTTTTCGTTGGTGAAATTCAAGCTAAGAATAAACTGCACCAGTAATAATTAGCTGCGCGTAAGGGATCGCCCATAAATGATGTCATCAGTAGATTCAATGGCTCTAGTCAGGTTCTGATCACATGCCTTTTTAAAGATAGCTGTTTACGCTGTGTTAAAGTCGGGTGAGTGCTTTCCCCCTCCCTCCCTTAAATATAAATGACATTGATGGACGCCCCTTGACGTTGAAATGAAAGTGAGGGTTGCATCTACATATTATATTACGTATACAGAAACAGAAGCTTTTCGCTTCGCTAACTCTCGAGATTTCTTCCCATGTCTCTTCAAGAATACGAAAGAAGATTTTGTGCATCCGTAGACATAATAGGAGAAGGAGAAGCACAGGGTTTCCTACACAATCAAAAATGTAATGCAACCCTCGTTGTCGTTGTCGTTGTCGTTCTGGCCCTGCAAGGTATTAGTTCAAGTCCAAGTACCTACATCTGGTTCCCAGTCGTTCCACGAACAGAGCAGAAAGAATCAGAATAGCGTACAGTAGCCATACATGTTTAAAATTTAAACAAGAAATTCTGCAGTGCCTATGTAAAAAAAGGTTGTGAGCGTCATCGGCGTCGTCGTCGTGGTCCGCGTGGTCTTTCATTTAAAAATTATGTTTGTATTTTTATTCTTGAAACGTTGTATCAGCTGAATACATAGCCAGTCAGTCAGTCAGTTCGTCAACTGTCAGTTAGTTAGTTTTTGAATTTTTCGTTTTTTTTGTAATTAGAAAAAAAAACATTTACACATAATTAACATAAGGGACCAGCTGACGACTATGAGGACTACTGACGCTGGATCTGTTAACTGCTTAAGGTTTAAGTACTGGAGTTGAAAATTAGTTAAGATTTTTATACGTGAGCAAAGTGGGGATTATTTTACTCTGCTTGCAGGAAACAGTCATATCGTCTGTGAAGAATCAAAATGACCCAAATCCATTTTTAGCTACAATCCAAATTCACTATCTACAAAGAATAAATTAACATAATAATATCATGATCATAATAGCTTGTAAATAGAATAATTTTACACTTTTAAAAAAGATGTAAATACAACATTTTGAACTTTTCGAAAAGACGTATTTAACTATAATTTACTTACCCAAATCTACTTTAGTATTTTGTTAAGATAGCTCATTCTAATTCTAGCTTAAATAGGATATGGGACATTTTGATTCTTCACAGACAATATACTTGTTATACTTAGGACGCCTTAAAGAGCGTTTTACTATAATTAATTATATCGTTTGTGAAGAACCAAAATGACCCATATCCAATTTGAGCTATGTCATAAAAACAAAATGAGAAACATGCGTGAAATGTTAATTAGGGCTTTTAGAAAAACGTAAAATGTTCTATTCTCATGTTTTTGAAAAGGTGCAAAATGTTCTAATTCTGTGTTTGAAAAGTGGAAATTGTTCTAATTCCATGCATTTGAAACGGTGCAAAATTTTCTAATTCCATGTGTTTGAAAAGTGCAAAATGTTCTATTTACGTTTTTTGAAAAGTCCAAAATGTTTTATTCACATGCTTTTAGGGGTGCAAAATGTTCTAATGCCATGTGTTTGAAAAGTGGAAAATGTTCTATTTAAATTCTTTCAAGACATATTTGAATATTTTTGTAGATAGTTGATATTGTTTTTAGCTAAAAATGGAAATGGGTCATTTTGGTTCTTCACAGACGATATGTTATGTAGAATAGAGAATGTGTAGTGTATACAATGCAACTTGCTTTATAAAAAATACTTTATAAAAAATATTTTTAAAATGTGTCACGCTGCAGACTGCAGACTTGAGACAAGTGATATGCATATATTATGTAGTGCTCACTCACACTCACACGTTGTAAAAGCGAAGGGAAAGATCGTCATCATCGTGAAGAGCGTCAGAAATAACGACAAAGAATTTTGACATGTTTGACGTGGACATTGTAGATTGTGGAAGAACATAAGAAGACAGAGCGACAACCCACGCGGGGCTTTGACTTGGATTTAGACTTCTGGTTATGTTCCGTAGCTGCTTCTATGCTGCGTCCTCGTTGGAGAGACCATAATATCTTCTTAAAAGATCTTTGGGAACAATTCAATACAAAGATTTTATAACTGTTGAATGGTGGACTTTAATGAACTCATATCGTATGTAAAGAACCAAAACGACCCACATCCTTTTTTAACTAAAAACAATATCCACTATCTACAAAAATATTGTGAAATATGTCTTGAAAGCATTTAAATAGAACATTTTGCACTTTTCAAAAATATGTAAATAGTGCATTTTACACTTTTCAAAAACATGTAAATGGAACTTTTTACACTTTTCAAAAGCATGTAAATATAACTTTTTACGCTTTTTAAAAACCTGTAAATATAAAAATTTTGCACTTTTCAAAAACATGCGAATAGAAAATTTTACGCTTTTCAAAAACTCCTAATTAACATTTTACTCATGTTTCTCATTTTGCTTTTATGACATCGCTAATTTTGCTTCCAGTTGAAATTGGATATGGATCATTTTGATTCTTCACAGATGATATTATTATATAATGAAGTTAAGGGTCGTACATAAATGATGTTATCGAAATATTCACATTTCAAAAGGATAACTCCCCTGTCATCAACCCATGAACTGTCAGACAACAGCCCCGCGCCGTATTAAAGATCGATCTGAGTAGTATTACCAACACGCATACGGTATTACAGACCCGCTCATTTTTCTAGGATATTCGGCACTTAACATTTGGCAGTACGAAAAATCAGAAAATAAAGTATAAAATTTTACAAAAATACCTTTTTTTACATTTTTTAGAACTGAATACATTGTAAAGCTTGCAAAATTGCAGTGTTAATTTGATTAATCTAAAGACGTCATATTGCCTTGCACTATAAAGCCGACAGGTTTTTTTCATAGATTTATAAATTATCAATACCCACGTGTAAGTGAGTGTGTAAGTATATACTAATTGCCCCCGCACAACTACAGTGCTGGTAGGAACACTCTGGAACTGACACTACAGGACAATAGTAGAACTGCATGGCCTCTGGCATTATTCATCGTTCAAGATTCAAGATCTTATTAGAAACGGTACTTTACACTTGAAAGTTTGAAACTTGAACCTATTGCACAGTTGTACACAGTATTTTAAAAGAAAGGAGTAGGAAAACCTATACAAGTTTGAACAATCAAAAGTACCTAATATAAAATAAACAAGATACAATCTTAAATCTTGAATCTTGAGAAAGGGCTTAACTACCTACGTTATAGGAGGGAAGGAAAGAAACAGAAATAGAGTTTTCGGTGTCGGTCTTCTCGTCTTGACAGGGCATCTTGACTTGTTGTGTTTCTGTATGAGTTGGTTGACTCGGTCGGAGTCGGAGTCGGAGCCGGACGTCGGAGTTGGACACTGCATCTTCGCGTTCTTCTTCTGAGCCTATGAGATGTTGTTCAAAATGAAGATGTACTCTGTGCATTATGTACTCAAGTACAGGGAAAGAGTCATAGTTGTAAATTGAACTTTGTAGCTCTCTGTGTATTGAGGGCAATGGAATGTCAATGTGACAGAGAGAGGAAAAATAAGGCGACATTTCCCTGTCTCTGCTCTTGTCTCCCAGCTCAAGTGGAACGGAGGAGAGCAAGGGTTTACGTTTACACTCAACGAGATCAAGACAGAAGTGATCTCTGTAGTGTGTGTGTGTGTGTGTGTGTGTGTAGGCCACCAGTACCATTCAGTTTCTAGTATAGCATATATGTCTTGTTGGGAGGAATGGACGAGAGGATATGTAGTCGTGCGAAACCCATTTATTTTAAGGAGCTATCCTCTTCATGAAGAAGATATCTGGACGGATTATGTACGCACTATTACTACCCCTTCTCCTACTACTACTACTACGACTGTCGAACAGTGTCATCTTCCCAGTCTTACTTCTTACACTGTTATGCTACTGGTTGGAATTGAAAGAGTCGCTGAAAAATCTAAATAAGCCATTTGCATACATATTTTTAAAATCAAAACTATCTTGTCGTTGTCGTTAGTAAGGAAAAGAATTTTTTAAAGTTTGAGAGTTTTAGTATAACTTACAGGGTAAGTCGGATTTTAAAACATACTATAGGACCACTGACCCAATTGATGACATCATTTATGGAAGATCCCTAAGAATTAAAATGTCTATCAGGGGCGGACGAAGGACGAGGAATTGCTTTTAGGTAGTAATTTGTTTCCATACAAAAACCACCGTTTTGATTTTATTGACGATTTTCTTTACATGTTTTTGAAAAGTGCAAAATGTTCTATGTACATTTTTTGAAAAGTGCAAAATGTACTATTTACATATGTTTTTAAAACGTCCAAAATGTTCTATTTACATGTTTTTGAAAAGTGCAAAATGTTCTATGTACATTTTTTGAAAAGTGCAAAATGTACTATTTACATATGTTTTTAAAACGTCCAAAATGTTCTATTTACATGTTTTTGAAAAGTGCAAAATTTTCGATTCGAGGGTTTTTGAAATGTACAAGAATTTTTATTTGCATGTTTTTGAAAAGTCAAAATATTCTTTTAACATACTTTTGAAAAATGCAAAATGCTCCATTTACATGTTTCTTGAAAATTCAAGCAGCGGGGGCTGCCTGCGCTGGCCGCATTATCCGACCCTGGTGTCAATTCAAAATGTCTTGATTTCCTTCTTCAACTACACCTAGTATGTGCGGTATCTAACCAAGACACACTACTCCTTGACTGCCTACTGTCTCCTTAGTTTATATACTTGACTTCTGTTGGAAGTTGGAACCTCTTGTTGGGGATTGGAATAGATTGAACTGTACTTGGATGCTTATGGTGAATGGTGTTGGCGTGGGTTAGATTCTTGGATTGGCTTGGCTGGTTTAAGTTGAATTGCTGCTTTTGGTTTCCTTCCACTCTCCCATGCTTTCTTCCTCTTACAGGAAAATCTTTTAAGGGAAATTTAGAACGGAACAACATCTTCATCCTCATCCTCATCCTTTAACTTGTGTTCTCCTAGGCTATATGCTCTAGAGCTCTGCAGCCGCCACACTCCACTCACATAAATACTAAATCCTCCATTTCCGTTCTATTTGTACACAAGTGTTTACAATTTACACTCTTTCCCCATTTCCTTTCTTTTTATGGACGGATTCTACAGTCTACAGACCTTTTTACAGAATTCTTACTTGGAAGCAATTTTAATTCATCATCATAAGGCAACATACGAAAATTAGCGCTGACGTATATATATGTCGGTATATTGGTATAGCTCACACAAAATTTCTAATGTAATAATGCTAATAAATTTGTGATTTGGTGCGTATTTTTTAAACACCTATTCTTAGAATCAATTCACTTTCTGACCTGTAAGACAAACAAAGAAGCTTTAAAAAATCCAGCATATTTAAAGGTTTTACAGTTTCAAAAAGCTATATTGTCAGTTGTTAGAGGTTTAAAAAAGCTGTAACAATAATAAACTTTCAATGGAATTTCAAAAAGGCGTAATTACGGGGTTTTTAGCAGTTTAAATAAGCTTCAGTTACGATCTATTGCATTTCAGAAATGTATAATTACCGGTTTTTAACAGTTTAAAAACGCTTTACTTAAACTATCTGTTACAATTTCAAAACGATGGAGTTTCAGATTTTAAACGGTTTAAAAATGATTTAGTTACCATTTATTGCAATTTCAAAACGGTGAAATTCCCAATTTTTAGCAGTTTAAAAAAGCTATTTAGTTACAATTTTTTTCAATTTCAAAAAGATGTATTTATCAGTTTTTAAAAATATAAAAACTTCTTTAATTACCATGTTACAATTGAAAAAAGTGCAAAAGTATTATTTATTCCTGGTGCAGAATAATTAGTGTTGTTTGGATTTCTAAACACACAAATTCAAATTTTAATCAAACTTGAATAGTGTCCTACATTTTTTATTTTTCTACGCATGCAATCAAATTATGTATTTGAATATTAGCGAATATAAAACAGTACCTACCTACAATAATATTAGTATTTAGTAGGATTACCCTACGAATTTTTGACTTTCGCACCCTTGCGATGTGTTTGTATGCACACATCGTCGGTGAAGGATCAAATCCGTTTCCTTCCATTCTTCGCTAGAAACAAATCCTTGTCCATCTACTTTCCTCTAAAAACAAAACAGTTTCCTTCCATCGGTATTGTTAAGAAAGAAAACGGTTTTGCTTTTAGAGACAAGTGAAAGAACACGGTCAGGGCCGGATAATGCGGCCAGCCTAGGCAGCTCTCGCTGCCTGAATTTTAAAAAAACATGTAATTGGAACATTTTGAACTTTTCAAAAATATATAAAAAGAATATTTTGACTTTTTAAAAACATGCAAATAAAAGAATTAACACTTTAAAAAAACATGCAAATATAAGATTTAACATTTTTAAAAAACACGCAAATAAAAGAATTAACACTTTTAAGAAACATGAAAATAAAAGAATTACCACTTTTAAAAAGCCATGTAAATAAAAGATTTGACGCGTTTAAGAAAACATGCAAATAAAAGAATTAACATTTTAAAAAAACATGAAAATAAAAGAACGGATTTGATCCTTCACTAACGACATATATTTAGTTTGACTTTTAAACTTTGACTACCTGCATTATGTGCTTTTGTACCGTGGCCGTCACCACTGAATCTACCTAAGCTTTATAGCTACCTACGACCTATATACATAGACTATGGTTTCCTATATTTTCAAATTGTGCATACTAAATTCTGAGAATTTTTAGAGGCGGAAACGGAGACAGCTAATTCCCTTTACAATTCTAAATCTTGTGAAAAAAGTTCTGGCAAATTTATATAACATTTTCTCCCATATACCCAAATAACTATAGCTTGTTCCCTTACAATAAAGCCAAAGCCGAAACCAAAACCAAAGGTGTGTTTCCCTCCGATATTTGTACCTCGTCGGCGTCTCCACGTGTAATAGGTATACACAATCATGAACTACCTACCTATATAGCAGTGTCTCAGGTCTAAAACCTGCAGACTGTAGCCTGTAGAAGAGAAAAATTTACAGTGGTTTCCTACATAAATTCAAAGTTAAAGCATGGAGAAAGTCAGCCGCGGATTTAGAGCGGGGGATGGAGGGGGGGGGGGGCATTAAAAAAATATTTAACATTATGATATGCAGTGCACGAGGGCACTTAATTCAAACTAGATGTCTAGTAAGGGATAGCCCCTCCTCGCAAGGCCGGACGAAGGAATTGCTTTCAGGCAGCAATTTTTTTCCATGCAAAAACCAGTATATTGTGATTATATTGATGGTGTTCTTTGCTGAAGCAAAATGATGTATTTACATGTTTTCGAAACGTTTGAAAAATACTCTATTTACTTGATTCTGAAAAGTACAAAATGATTTTTTTACATGGTTCTTAAAACGTGTTAAATATTTTATTTTCATGTTTTTTGAAATGTACAAAAACTTTTTATTGCATGTTTTTGAAAAATGCAAAATGTTCCATTTATATGTTTTGAAAAAATTCAGTCAGCGTGGGGCTGCCTGCACAGCTGCCCTGCGTCCTCGAAGTCGTCGACGAACACTGTCTGGATCCGCCACTGAAGAAAGTGCAGAAGAGAGAGAAAGAAGCTAAAACGACGCCTAAAATTTCATTTCCTTCTTTGCATAATACAATAGAAGGGAAGGAGAGGCACAGAGGTGTAAGCTTTCATTTATTACACTGTACATTTCAAAACACACTATAGTCAAGCTATACCCATAACTACACCTTACTATACTAGCTATACAGGACCAGGACCAACAAATTTTCTAATCTAATTTAAACCGTTGCTCCTAAAAAATACTTTCACTTTCCCTTTCTTCTCCCACTCAAAACTATCTCACAGACAGCATAGGCGTAAACAAATACATGGATATTTTCCTCTTACATTTTGTACTGCTGACTGTTGTAGTCCCAGTACTGATATACCTATAGTTTTAGAAGTTCTAGGAATTTTTACTGTGTTGTTGAGCGCCATGGTCACGGCCAGTTTAGACAGACATAGGGAAAAAGCTCCTGTAATTATGTATTATCACAACAACACAGCATGGCTTGCGTTCCTCCGTTGCGTAGTATGATTCAGATCTTTTGAACTTGCGCCAAAAAAGAAAAAAACAAAATTTCATTTCCTAAAGATCCAAATCTTACACCTTGACTTTAACTTTCGTCTTTTGGTAGGTAGGTACTTCATGTATACTGTATTCTGAATCATTACTTTTGCCTTTCCTTTGGTCTTTGGTTGTGTTGTGTATATACTATATAGGGGTATATATATATAGGAAGTTGTAGTGGAGCTATAAATGAATGAGCTAACCCATGTAATCCTAATGTTAAGCTTGAGAGCCCTCAGCTTATTCTATTATGCAGATGCGTAAATGCGTAGTTACTGAGAGATTTAGAGTATTATTTAAACTGTGCTGGGACTACACTGGGTGTGCTGAGCCAAGCCAAAAAAAAGAAAGAAACCAAAAACAAATCTGAAACCGAAAGGAAACCATAAGAAGGCAGGCCAGGTCACACATAAAACAAGATAAATAATTTTGAAATTTAAGAAGGGACATTAAATTGTATAATGACGTCGTATAAAATACTTTGATCGTTGAGTCCTTTTAAAAGTGAGGAGTAAAAGGTGCTATTTACATTTTTAGTATATTTTTAAATGAATGAAAGATTCATATAATTATATACTGACGCCAATTACTTGCATGTATGCAGTTTTTTTAAAAATTTTGTACATCAGTGTTTTACATTTTTTGTTGAAAACCGATGCAGTTTAGGAAAATTGATTTTTTGGAACGTTATCGAATGTTACGAACCCAAGGATTACTTTTGCGTTTTTTTTGGGCAATTTCACTGTCATAAGATTTGTACGGTATTTAACCTATTGCTTACTGTTTTGAGCCTTTCCGTAAATGCGCTGTTGCCGGTTTTCCGATTAACTAAAATTAGTAACTACCCAATATTTTGTTGCTGAGCGCAACAAGAGTAGCATCAATATAATTTAACTAAAAATCACATTCAGCCGAAATTATTTTTTCTCTCACTTGGGGTAAGATAGGACCGAATAAAATAAACCATATTTGCTACTAAACCAGTGATGGGTGCAATATTTAATTTAGTTTTGAATTGGATTTGTAATGCCATCTACACACTACATAATTGAATTTTTTTTATTCCTCACACCAAGAGCCAATTTTGAATATTATTATTTATTTGAACAACAAAACACATTAAAATATACAGAATAAAACAAAGCTTTAAATCAATTCAAATATAATTGTATTTATGACTTGTGAGGTAAGTTAGGCATTGAATGATATAATTCAAAGCACGACTTTTTGCCCCTTAGTTTAGTACACAACGGAACCAAACACTTTTTGCACGTGTAAGTCGTGTCAAATCGCAGATTCTTTAGGTAGCACAACCTACATCTGCGTTGGATTAATTTTCCAGCAGAATTTGGTTTCTGAAATGGAACATGAAATCCATTCAAGCGTTCTGCGCCAGGATCCTCGTAGTGAACCCTTCGACCAACTCTGGGCCTCTCAAGCTTGAACTCTTTTAAAAGTTCTGAAATTAATTCTAAAATGAATTTTTTATATTCCATTTTTTTGCATGTGCTTAGACGTTGGTGAATAATGTATGCATTGTACACACATAGGTCAAAAAGGTGAAAAGCGACCTTTTTATACCATTTCATACATTTACGTTCAGCCACGTAATGTACGATTTGACGGTCCACGTCGTCAACTCCTCCCATTGTGCTATTGTACAATAACACTGACGATGGTTTTTCCTTCGGAGCATTGTCCTTCTTTGACTTCTTAGTCAAAGGTTCACCTGTTGCAGATTTTGCCCACCTATTTGGCGCAGGCAACATTTCGTGCTTCAAGAAATTTGTCAGCATATACACATCACGTCTGTCCCTCCATCTGTTAAATTAAAGTTTGTAAATGTTGATTTAAAAAATAATGTAAACGGCATTGTATTAATTTTTACCTCACTACACTTTTGTCCGTAGTACAATATACAGTGACGCCTCCTTTTTCTAATTTTTCCTGACTGATTCCATGGGGCATTTGTTTTCTGTTCTTTCTCACTGTACCCAATACGTAAGTTTGATGTAGGTACAAATAATCGAGGAGCAGTGGAGATGTAAAGAAATTGTCGACAACAACTTTTCTGTGTGCATTAAGGTAATCCATCATCATTGTGACAACCGTGGCCCCTCCAAATCCAAGTTGTTCAATTAAGTCTCGACTAATTTGGGTAGATTTTCCTGTGTACGGAATTAGTCCTACCAGAAACTTGGTTTCACAATCCACTAGGCAATAAAATTTGATGCCAAATCTTGCTCGCTTACTAGGGATATATTGTAAAAATGAGAGCCTTCCCTTAAACAAAAGCAGCGATTCGTCTACGCATAAAAATTCGCCTGGCTGAATGGTCTGCCTAAACGAAGATGTGAGGTGCGGTAGGAGGGTTCCGAGTTTGTTTAGACGGTTCGGACTGGCCTCTTCCTTTGTATTATCCACAAAGTGGAGCCCTCGAAGAATGCCAAAAAACCGATCCCGGCTGATACTGTCTCCAAAGATAGGCGTGGAGAGTAAAGGAGTTGTGGAGAAATAATCTTTATAACTCGGTTTTTTCATCACACCCATAAGCATGTGAAGTCCTAGAAATGTCCATAATTCATTAGTACATACTTCTTTCCAATTTTTAAATGCTCCTTGTGCAGCGTATAGATTGGTCTGGCATCTAATTTCTTCGATTAATTCGTCATTAACAAAATGTCGGAAGACCTCTAAAGGTGTTGAGTTAGATTGCAAGTCCCACAAATCAAATAATGTTTTTTTGTGAGGACAGTCTGGTAATTTGGGGTCGAAGGTATTTCCTTTGGTCCACAATGATGAACTGTTAGCAGCCGTAGGTATGTTGCTAATATCATGGTCTGAGTCACAATTTTCATCTTCACTATCAGTATTATGTTGAGACTCTAATTCTGATTCAGATTCTGATTCTTCGTCATCCTTGTCAGACTCCTCTCCCGAATCAGTATCAGCATAATACTCTGTTTCGTTAAAATAATTATGAGCAATGTAAACCTATTATATATATAATATAATATTATATTCGTATAAAATAATAATTAAAATAGTATAATTACCGTCTTCCATTTTGTCAAGCCCGGAGATAACTTCAGTAATTTTTTAAAACAAAATGAAGCAATTTTTAGGTACGTCATACGGCCATGAAAATAAAATTACATTGGCGTATGGAAATGTCAATCGGGTAATGGAAGATTTTTTTTTATGACGAAAAATTTTTAAAACAGGCCAATGTTGTTTTATTTTTTTGACGAGTTGAAAAATTTGTCGGCTATGGCAACAGCGCATTTTTGACGATGACGTAAGCCTTTAGCATTTAACAGGTTAAGGCCAAAATGATTGGGCTGTACTTTGCTAAAAAGCTGTAAAATTGTAATTTACACCTTTTTTAAAAATCCAGTTAAAAAGGAATTATTGACACTTTTTAAAATGCATAAAAAATATTTTTTTGCAGATTAAAAACTTAAAAAAATACCAGGATGGCTGTAAAAATTTTAAAATGCAAATACGTATTGCCCCATATCGTCTGTGAAGAAACAACCCATATCTATTTTCAGCAAAAAATCTACTATCTACAAAAATCTGAAATATCACCATCTACAAAACATTTTTTGACACCTTTTGGACACTTTTTAGAAACAAGTTTTAAATAGGAAGTTTTGAAATGTTCAAAAACCTGTAAACAGAATATTTTGCACTTTTCAAAACCGTGTTTTAACACTTATCACCTTTCAAAAACATGTAAATGGAACATTTTGCAATTTTCATAAACATGTAAAAATAGGACATTTTGTACTTTTCGAAACTAGTTCAACAAGCAATATTTCACTGTTTAAAAATAAAGTATACATAGAACATTTTGCACTTTTCAAATAGCTCGTCAGTTGCAGTTTATACGTCTTTTTCATTTAGTATTTTTATGACATAACTCAATTTAATTCTAGCTCAAATTGGATATAGGTCATTTTGTGTCTTCAATGACGATATGTAATATAAAAATATCAAAACTTGCACGAATCTTTTCTACAACGTGCCACGATTTCTAGCCAAAAATCCTACAGTTGAAACACAGAGCTAAACTTGTATGAATTTACCTTTACATGTATTTCACCAAGTCTAAAAAAAATGATAATAGTTTACAATTCTTAAGACACAAAAAAAAATTTTGCTTTCAAAGTTTTCCGTGTAAAAATAATGCGTTTGAGTTTATCTATAGGTCGTGTCGGAGAGCGTGCGGCGTGCGGGGTACATAGTAATCAGCAGGACTCAGCATAGGTAGTACCTAGGTACATTTAAATGTGAGCTCTAAACATACACGCGGCATTGCAGATGCCCACACCGTTCGCGTTCTCTTTCCTGCATAGCACTTACCTTTAATTTTATACTTGTACATTTAACATTAGATTGTGTTCAGGTTTTTTTTCTCTATTACGAACTCCCCTTCCACACCGAGTACCGACACTGATACCGAGACCGACACCGAGATCGACACAACCGAGTCCGAGAGAGACTCGTTCCACCACGTCGTATGGTACGCACATAAAAGATGGAAGATGTAATAGTAATAATTTAGAATTCAAATTCACCATCTCCAGCGGTAATAATTGGTCTGTGGGTAAATTATTATGTATGAACAAGTTTAGATGCTCATTAAAACCTTCATGGAATGAATTCTGTGGAATAATAAATGTGAAATTTTCAGCTTTTACGGTTTGTCATGCTCATGCTCATTCTCCTGTCCTGGTCCTACAGATATAGTCCTATAGTGAGGGCTATATAGCGACCATACGTCTGTGAAAAACCAAAATGATCCATATCTATTTGTAGCTAAAAACAATATCAACTATCTACAAAAATATTGAAACATGTCTTGAATGAAAGCATTTAAATAGAAAATTTTGCACTTTTAAAAAACATGAAAATAGAACATTTCACACTTTTCAAACACATGCAAATAGAACATTTTAAACTTTTCAAACACATGTAAATAGAACATTTTACACTTTTCAAAAACATGTAAATAGGACATTTTGTACTTTTAAAAAACATGCAAATAGAACATTTTACACTTTTCAAAAACATGGAATTAGAAAATTTTAAACTTTTCAAAAAAACAAGTAAATAAAACATTTTATACTTTTCATAAACATGTGAATAGAACATTTTATACTTTTCAAAACCTCCTAATTAACATTTTACGCATCTTTCTTATTCTGTTTTTATGACAAATCTGATTTTGATTGTAGCTTAAATTGGATATGGGTCATTTTGATTCTTCACAGACGCATAGTTATTATTTCCTATGAATATTCTTGTGTGCTATGCAATCGTAGACAGTTTTAAGGCAGGATATTTATACATAATTGCGGTGATACTGTATAGTGTAGTGTAGCACTACAGAATGAAGGAACCGGTACCCGCTCTCCGTATCTGCGTATCCGTATCCGTGTCCGCATCAAGATACTTCATTGCTTTGTCGCGGTGGCGCGGCGGGTACTATTATCCTATTCAAAGGGTTCAGAGTTGAAAGGGGCCATGATTATAGACGGGAACGTTTGAAATAATTTTGACCCGTATGTGTTTACATGAGGTCGTATAACCAAGCCGTAAACTTTGGTGGAAGGAAACTTAGTGCTACATGATGTATGTCAAATAGTCATAATGCTCTGAAAGTGTAATGTAATACACTAATAAGTGCACACATCTACAGACATGACATACAACGATATACCTATAACTATGGTTTAGTTGGTTCTATATATTCTACATAAATAGTGGTGGTGGTGGTAGTTAATAGTAGTAGTTCAATCGTCGTCACGAAAATCTCTCTTTGGCAACACTCACCAAGTATATTTTTCGCACGACGAGCATCTTTTTTTTATACTGTTCCTCTTTCCGCATTCTCACGAGAGAACACATGTGTAGAGACGTTAAACAAGGCTCAAGACTGAAGGCTCCGGTGTCGGTTTCGGTGTCGGTTTCGGTTTCGGTTTCGGCTCCGCAACACAGACAGAATAACAGAGGAACTGAGGACATTCCATTTCCATTTCTATGCCTTGGCATGGTATGGCATGGCGATGGCATGGCTGCACTTCAACTTCATTTATTTCTTGAGGGAATTATGGTGGAAGTATGGAACCGTGTATGATTTCCTCTGCATTTCCCTCAACCCGGAGTTTTTGAGCCAAAAAACATAAGAGACAGTAGACAGTGCAGTACAGAGTGTATTGCACACGAAGATACGACACAAAAAATTCCGGAATTCATCCACCTGAAAGCAATATAGCGGGTACTGGGACAGACACTAAAATTGTATAACACGCTAACTAAAAGTGCAGCCTACTCAAGGATAGAAAATCTACATGTGTATGTAGACTTCATACATACTTATCGTCTGTGAAGAACCAAAATGACCCATTTTCAATTTACGCTGGAATTAAAATGAGCTATGTAATAAAAAAAATAAGAAATATGCGCTAAATGTTAATAAGGAGTTTTTGAAAATTGTAAAATGTTCTATTTTCATGTTTCTCAACAATGCAAAATTTTATAATTCCATCTTTTTGAAAAGGTGCAAAATGTTCTAATTCGATCTTTTTAAAAAGGTGCAAAATGTTCTTTTTTCATGTTTTTGAAAAGGTGCAAAATATTCTAATTCCATATGTTTGAAAAGAGTAAAATATTGTATTTACACATTTTTGAAAAGTGCAAAATGTTCTATTTTCATGTTTTTGAAAAGGTGAAAAATGTTCTAATTCCATGTTTTTGAAAAGGCAAAATGTTCTAATTCCATTGTTTTGAAAAGGTGCAAAATTTTCTAACTCCATGTTTTTGAAAAGTGCTCAATATTCAATTTAAATGCTGCCAAGACATGCTTAAATATTTTTGTAGATAGTTGATACATATTGTTTTTAGTTACAAATGGATATGGGTCATTTTGGTCCTTCACAGACGATATGAAGATGCTAATATAACAGTACAAATTTTCAAGTCAAAACGTGATACTACGTGTGCTATACTGACTGACAGTTGTAACAAAAAAATGTTGGCTGATTTGCCACCGAATAATCCACAATCCACATCCTCGTCGACTTCATTAAGAACTAAGTTAGTCAGTTATTTGAGAGCATCAAGTTACACCAAACAGAGGCACACGGAAGCTTTTGGGACGGTGACGGCGACGGCTAAGGTGATGGTTACGGTTACGGTACTATGATTACTACGGTGTACCACTCGTGCATATATTTACCTATACAGAATGTGACAACAACAAGGACAAGGACAACAACAACAACGGCGTCAACAACAACTTCTGTACAAACGACCACCAAATTCCCATTTACAAGAAAAGAATTCCCATTTTCAAGAAGACACTTTATTATTGCATAAGTTTAAGTTCTTTATCGTCGTTGGTGGCGCAAAGGCATCGCCTTCCAGTTGCAGATGCAGTTGCTGCGGCGGTGCTATGAGCATAAATAAGATTAGTGGAGAAACTCGATTTTGACTTAATCTGCAAAAACACACACATACACACATTTCTATAGGAATCTGTGTTATAATGAGATGTTCCATATAGCAGTTTGCATATAATGGCATTTGATATTATGGAGCTCCATACGCATGTGAAATATTCTCCCCTTTTATGGCCAAAATTACCAAGGATCATTTGTAGGACTAGGAACTCCATGTATTATTTTTTTTCACCCTCTCTCAACTGTGAATGCGATAAATTATCGACATGATGTCTCCATACATTACATGAATATACATAAGCTAGTCCAATTTACCAGGCGTGTACATACTAATATGCTCCCAAACGTCTCGCTTCAGTGGAAGGAAATGAAAGATGTGGACGGGGAACTAAATGGAAGCAAGAAAGAAACTACACGTTTTCATTAAGTTCTCCTTCTTTTTTTTTCTTCTCCCTATTTTCCCTTTCTTAAAGTCTAAATATCTAAATCTTCAAGTACAAAGTGCACAATGTTCAACTAATATAGCATATGGTAGTTCGTTCGATTTCGGCTTCGGCTTCGGCTTCGATATTCGATGGGGAACGCGAACGGTGACGTTTCTTATGTCTAATATACAGTGTTCTAAATTTTGAATGCCGAATGAGCTCAACATGTTCGGTTTCGGTTTTGGTTGGGATCGAGGCTCGGGAAAAAATGAAATATGTGAGGATCTTCATTTCAATTGCAAAAAATGATATCTGCAGATCGACAAATCTACACGGGATCTCTGTACATTTGTCATGGAGGAAGACAGGCAGAAAGTTTACACGTTTCTAATTTCCAATTCCAAATTAAGAACATCAATTAGATAGCTCACTTTTCAGCTTAAAATTTCAAACCAGTTATTCTCTCTTTAAAAAATCTTTTGAAGCCCGAGTTAAAAAAATAATACGCATTTTCTATTCAAAAGTTCAAAATTTACACCAAAAAAGAAATGTACACATTACGAGTACACAGTCCTGTGGAAGAATGTGGCTGTGGTTTTTGGTTTCTGGCTTTCGAAACGTTACATATTTTTCCAATGCCAATGCCAAAGTAAATGCAGTGTGGAAGTTTGAAATGCGACTTCTATAGTATGGTCATGTCCAAATGAAAATGCAGGGCCGGACGAAGGAATTGGTTTTAGGCAGCAATTTGTTTCCATACAAAAACCAATATTTTGATTTTATTGATGGTTTTCTTTGGTAAAGCAAAATGTTGTATTTACATGCTTTACAAAAGTTTAAAACGTTCTTTTTACATGATTCAGAAAAGTGCAAAATGTTCCATTTACATGTTTTGAGAAAAGTGGAAAATGTTTTATTTCTATGTTTTTGAAATGTACAAAAACTTTAATTTGCATGTTTTTGAAAAGTGCAAAATGTTCCATTTACATGTTTTTTGACTATTCAAGCAGCGAGGCGGGGGGGGGGGGGGGGGGCTGCCTGAGCTGGCCGCATCATCCGTCCCTGTGAAAATGCAACGGCGGTGTTTTCTGTTTCTGTTTTCACTCTATATGATTACTGTATAGGTGGTCCGGTCCGAGTGGTGCTTCTCGTCTGTGGTTGTCATGAAGTCTGCTCTCCACACAGTTTACCCCACCAAGCCATTCACAAAACTATTATTCAAATTTGTAATAAATGAGTCTGAGGTTGAGAATATACAGTCATTTCGTTCTCCCATTGTCCCATTGTGAATTCATTTCTCTCACAGAGACTCATTCTTGGTGGTATCTGTTTTTTAAACTGTAATATCAATCACCATGGAGTACGGAGTATGGAGCACACTTGGAAACAAGTTAGAGGTCCATGCATATAGTATCTGTTATGGAGCGTTTTTTTAAACAATATTATTTCAGAGAGGATTTTTCTTGCTGGGTCGCTGGGTGTGATAAAAGTGTGAGAACTTGTATGAGCGTTAGATTTTTCTCGCGCGTTGAATTGTAATGCAACGTGAATGGGGCACAAACACTAAACCAAAAGTTCGTTTGGTATTTTTCTAAACATTTACGTTTCCGTTGGAATTTTTGAAATTGAAAAGTTGTCGCGGAGATATATGGTTTTTTTCTATAGTTTTAAAAATTATTTTTAACAGCAAAAGTTTGTAAAGGACATTCGAAATATTGCTCAAAAATTCAAAACTTAAATTAATTTGCTATACTTTTACCATATCGACTGTGAAGAACCAAAATTACCCATGTCCATTTGTAGCTAAAAAAAATATCCACTATCTGCAAAAATATTGAAACATGTCTTGAAAGGATTTAAGTAGAATATTTTAAACCTTTTTAAAAACATGTAGATAGAACATTTTACACTTTTCAAAAACATGTAAATAGAACATTTTACACTTTTCAAAAACATGTAAATAGAACATTTTACACTTTTCAAAAACATGTAAATAGAACATTTTAAACTTTTCAAAAAGCCTTAATTTAAATTTACGCATGTGTCTCATTTTAATTCTAGCGAAAATTGAATATGGTTCATTTTGGTTCTTCACAAACGATATATTCTGTAATAACACGCGGGTCTTTAATATTACGTGGGTCTTTTTTAAATAAATAGCCCCTAATCAGCCCCCGCCACAAAATATTTTCTATTGCCGCCACTGATTATTATCACGACGTTTTAAATAAACTTAAACTTTAAGGCTCGCGACTGAAACCGAACATAAGAAAGTATATAAGAAAGAAACTAAAAGTTGCACAAAAAATCCCAAAGATAATCTGTACAGATATAAGCGTAGCAAATGACCAAGATTTTGAAACAAGCCCATGCACAAATTCATATGATCAATTGGTCTCTGTGTCGGACGTTTTTATGATCTTTTATGCATTATGTCTTGTACTATGGCTCTGACTCTGGCTCTAAACTTGCGTCATCCTTTTTCCTTTTTACAAAAATAACGCTGGTGCAGCAAAAAAGTACACATTAAGATTCTATAGCAACAGTGCAATCGAGAGTATATAAATACTTTAAACTACACTATGCAGATATAAAAGAAATCAGTTTCAAATATTCGAAATAAAATTCGAAAATTCCAATTTTGAATCGTACAACTTTTCTTATACATACAGCTAAGGCATGTAATCCCCATATGGTGCAAGAAAGAAAAATGAAGTGTACTGATAAACGTGTGGCTATGCTACACAATGTAGAATATAAAATGCAGTAAAGTTCAGTGAAGTAAAAAGTGTGGCGATTAGCCTTGGCCATGCGGGACTAAAACTTCTCTCCATATTTCTACCCTTTTAAGGGCTGCAATTGAATCGCTCATTTTTTTCCCCTTATATCAATTACATTTTTTTTTCATATCAATGTATTGTGAGCTGTAAAGTGTAAAGCTCTGCATTGTGGCTGTATGTAGGTAGACAAAGATAGAGGCAAATGACCATCATTTATTTATCAGTATTTTATACTGTAATGCAGACTGTATTAATGCCGCACAGGGTGTTCGATAATATTTGCCATCCCCTTCCTTTATACATACATCTAAAACACTTTACAAAATAACTTTTTTAGAAGAATTTTTTTGAAGGCTTAGAAAAATATAGTTTTGAAATTGGGATGACAAAATCAGAATTTACTATTTTTTTAATTTTAAATTTAAATGACATATCGTCTGTGAAGAAACAAAATGGCCCATATCCAATTTAGGCTACAATTTAAAACGAGAAACATGCTCTTAATTGAAACATGTTAATTAACATAAAATGTTAATTAGGAGTTTTTGAAAAACGTAAAATGATCTATTTTCATTGCTTTTAACAATGAAAAATGCCCTATTTACAAGTTTTTGAAAAGGTGCAAAATTTTATAATTCCCTGGTTTTGAAAAGGTTCAAAATGTTCTAATTCCCTGTTTCTGAAAAGGTGCAAAATTTTCTAATTCCATGTTTTCGAAAAGGTGCAAAATATTCTAATTCCATGTTTTCGAAAAGGTGCAAAATGTTCTAATTCGATGTTTTTGAAAAGGTGCAAAATGTTCTAATTCCATGTTTTTGAAAAGGTGCAAAATGTTCTAATTCCATGTTTTTGAAAAGGTGCAAAACTAATTCAATGTTTTTGAAAAGGTGCAAAATTTTATAATTCCCTGGTTTTGAAAAGGTTCAAAATGTTCTAATTCCCTGTTTCTGAAAAGGTGCAAAATGCTCTAATTCCATGTGTTCGAAGTCTAAAAACGTTCTATTTGCATGATTTTGAAAACTACAAAAGGTTTTATTTAAATGATTTCAATACCTATTTGAATATTTTTGTAGATATCTGATATTATTTTTAGCTAAAAATGGAAATAGGTCATTTGGATTCTTCACAGACGATATACGAAGCTATGGCATTTTAAAAATAATTTTTGCTAGCTCAATATCCTTAAATATTTCGAAAGCAAAATCTAGCGAGTTTTCAACCAATTTTCTAAATTTTTAAAATTGCATTAAAATAAGCTACAATTGTTTTGCTTTCCTTCTAGCTGCAAAATTGACTAGGCACCCTGTATATGATTTAAGTCTATATGCTCCCTTATAGGGATATAAAAATACGTAAGTAGAGCCTGAGACTGAGAGAGGGAGATCGCACGTGGTAGTGGTAGGCCGTTCTAACTTGGATAATACTCTATACATGTACCTACATGCATATTATTAAATGGGACTGAATTTGGAATTTGAATTTGAATTATGATGATGACATGGCTTGAAGACTCGTTCTCGTGACGACTATCGATTTCTTTATGAGGTTTCGCTACCCCCAAAAAACCTCACATCTTTAACCTCTCTCCCTCTCTGTCTGTATCTATAAGTCAAGTCATAAATTGTTACATATGGTAAAATTAATATCCATAAAAAAAACTATACGTATCTATACACACTGTATATTACAGCTCCCTACACATTCACAGATTTTCTCCCCCCTTTCAGTCTTTCAGTTTCCCTCCGCCTGTAGGTTTGCTTTGGAGTCTTTGCCTTTCGTTTTGAGATTTGTGATTTGAGCTTTTTGGCCTGTGCTTCGGCTTTAACTATCAGCAGAGTGTCAATTGTCAAGTTGTAATAATTTCAATTTCACAAATAAGGATCCTTTTAATCCTGATTTGATGTTGGTGTTGGTGATGATGGCGCGGGAGAAGCATGGCTCTACCCAATCTTTGTTCTGTTATCGTAATCCCATAGTCCATAGTCGTAGCGATGTGTAATGGAGATGGGGTCTCTCTATTATTGCTTTTTATTAATACTTTTGTAATGCTTATGATTCTTGGCCTTTTTTGGACTTTTAATTTTTCAATTGTTAACCTCGGCTTTGATCTTGATGTCAATTTCACCTTATTTTGGATTTTATTTCAAGTGATTTAATGTAATAATATCGTCTATTAAGAACCAAAATGGCCCATTTCCAATTTATGCTAGAATTAAAATGAGCTACGTCAGAAAAAATACAGTAAATAAGATACATACTTACAATGCTAATCACGAGTTTCTAAAATGAGCAAATTGTTCTATTTACATGTTTTTTAAAAGGTAATAACGTCCTATTTACGTATTTTTGAAAAGGTCAACATGTTCTATTTAAGTGTTTTTTAAAAGTGTAAAATGTCCTATTTACGTATTTTTTAAAAGGTCAAAATGTTCTATTTAAGTGTTTTTAAAAAGTGTAAAATGTCCTATTTATATGTTTTTAAAAATTGCGAAATATTCGATGTACTTGTTTTTTGAAAAATAAATGCACAAGGTTCTATTTACAAACTTTCGTGAACATGTTACTTCAATTTGTTTCTGTAGATAGTGCATTTTGTTTTTGACTAAAAATGGAAATGGGTCATTTTGGTTCTTCACATACGATACTCTGCATTATTAAAGATTAGTGAAGTTTTAGGCCTACACTCAATATTGCCACTGGTCTAGAATTCATAGTATTAAATTAAATTGTGTATAAAACTACGAATCGAAGGTGATTTGAAATACCGCACTGGATATAAATTGTTAATTTTAAAAATTACCGTAAGTTTAGCGTCTATTGTAAGCTTCACAATAGTAAACAGTACATTACTAACCATGATTTGCAAAATAAAATTTTTAAAAAGCAAAATTCTATATGTGTAAATATGTGTTTACGATTTTAACATTCCGTTTTATAAAGGTATTTCACTTAAAGATCTGCTGTAGGCTCTGTGTACAAATTTCAAAAATTGTAAATGTTTTAAACCTTTAACGAGTACTCTTATTGTCACTATAGAAATATCAATGCCATTTACGCTATAGTAAGGTAATTCGAATTCGGATACAGATCATAATATGCATAACTCAACTCTACATATTATACATAGCACTACATATTCCCTATTGAAAAATTGAAGGAGACACTTTAGTGTGTTACTGTGTTTGTGTAGTATTTTCCACATTATCCCTCCATCTCTTTATGATACGAGAATTTATGGGATTTTCGCACTCTTGAGTCTTGACAGAATAATATTTTCCCCATTTTCCATATCCCATTTTTATATCCTCACTCATACAGTCCTAACACAGTGTATTTGACTATTAAATAAACTACACATTTCTTTGTGCCCCCTTTTATATATCTATAAAGTTCAGTCCCTATGCCCTATGCCCTATGGCTTTGCTATATGCTACTCTACTGATATATTATGAATGTGTCAAAATTCACATAATAGAGGTTCAGTAGGTTGCATCCTTGTCGCTGCGTTGTTGTCACAGTTTTTAGAAATATTTTAGTTATGACGACGGCTGGCTGAGGTACACTGAGGAACGGTTTACAGTTGTAAGCAGGCACTGGACATGTGTAATGTTATAGACATAATATAGCAATGGGGTGCATATATGTACTGCCCTTTGAGAGTAACTTAAAGTAGAAAGGAAGGGCTTTAGTGTTTATGTGTGTTTTGCCTCTCTACTGTATTGTGTCCCGTTTTTGTTGAGGGTTCCATACAGGCTTTGACTTTTTGGACGGACGGACTGGCTGTCGGTCGTTTTCGTTTTCGTTTTCGTTCCGGCTGTGGAAATCGGGTCTTTGCTAGTATACTTTAGTAGTGCGGAAGATTTGAGATTTTTTTCAATGGGTCGCATCCAAAAGCATTGACAACATTCAGAAATACAGAAAGGGCTGTCCCTTCCAAAATCCACATCTGTCCCATGTAAATCACTCTCAGTGAGACAGGCACAGGCTTTATAGCCGAATAGCCTTAGCAGTAGGTCCATTCATTTTACACACGTTTTGATTCTAGTGTGTAATACTTTTAGGAAGGAGCGGATATAGAGCTATATCAGAGTCGTAATGCAATCCAATGCCTGGTCCTGGTCTGAACCTGAACTGAGTGAGTCCCATGCCATGTCAAAGTCCATTCCAGAGTGGTAAAATAAACAAAGCAGCAGAGAAAAAAGTACCAAGCCAAACCAAAGCACACAGGGCAGAAGGTTATGGAAAAATGTAAACATGACTTGAGATGAGACTCATTTCATTTTCTGAGTTCATAATACGAACACGAAAACGAAAACGAAAACGACGACAAAGAAACAAATAAGAAGACGAGAGAAAAAAGGAAGAAGAGAGTATTTGTGAGTACACGTCTCCGTTTCCTTAAGATTTCAAAATGTAGAGAGTCAAACCGAGAAAGTTATGTACCAAGGTGGGGGTACCTAGGTACATAATAAGAAGCTCCTGGATTTTTGAAATACCTATATAATATGTAAGAAGTACATAAAAATTTTGAGGCGAGAGTGAACAGGGGTTTCAAGTTAACTTTCCACTAAATCTTACACCATTAAAAGTTGGACACTTTTGAGAAACTGCTTACTATACTGCAGGATTAGGAACCACCAGGGCTACAGTGGTGCAGATAGACTGCAGTGTACTCATGGAATCGATGATATAGTGCATTGCAAAATGCACATAAAATGCAGAGATGTGTGTTTTCTACTTTGACTGTGGCTTTGAAGCTTGTAAATAGCACATTTTGCTTTGCAGTAAGTACAAACACAGATTGTTATGTCACCCATTCAAAACCCAAGACATCAATCTGAGTACACTATATGGATATTGTCTGTGAAGAACCAAAATCACCCATATCCAATTTAAGCTAGAATCAAAATGAGCTATGTCATAAAAATCAAATGAGAAACATACGTACAATGTTAATTACGAGTTTTTGAAAAATGTGAAATGTTCAATTTACATATTTTTGGAAAGAGTAAAATGTTCTATTTACATATTTTTGAAAAGTGTAAAATGTTCTACTTACATATTTTTGAAAAATGCAAAATGTTCTATTTAAATGATTTCATAAGGCATATTGCAATATTTTTGTAGATAGTGGATATTGTTTTTAGCTGCAAATGGATATGGTAATTTTGGTTCTTCACCGACGATATGTAAAAATATAATTATCTATGCTTATATAAGTACGTTGCTACAGAATTAAAGCAGAACCACAGCTTCAGCCGTAAGCACAGTGAGAATACCATAAAAAGTAAAAATATCAGAAGTAGAAGGTTCACCCGCTTTACCCAACAATAAGTCCGTCACGTCTAATTGTAAAGAGTATTTTTACTCAAATTTTCTTAAGTTGTTCTCCGTCTCCGTCACTGTCTCCGTCTCCGTGGGAAGGAACTTTTAAAAGTCTAGAATGCAGTTACCTACATGTAGGTTCTACTGATATGCCTATAGCGTGATACGGATACCTATTTTCATATGGGCTTTTTCCACACAGTACCTTTAAGATGTTACCTATACACACGTTCCGAAAAGCTTCATAGCACAGATATTCCAGTAATTTGGATTCGGATTCCAATTCACTCCCATTCCCGTAACCGTAACCTTATAGCCACTCGTCTTAGACCACGAAACTTACCCCAGAAAAATCCTAAAGAAACCATGATGGGAATGGCAAAGTAGCATTATAGCGGGTCGAATGCATACGCGAGTAACTAAACTAATTGAGCGTTGTTGAATTCCAGAAATTAGTTAAACAAGGAGGGAAACTACATCACTCCATGTTTCGATACGCTACACTTCCATTAACTGCCTCTCCCTACGGGCCCTACAGATATACCGTCTGTGAAGAACCAAAATGACCCATATCCATGTTTTCCTAAAACAATATTCACTATCTACAAAAATATTCAAATACGTCTTGAGAGCATTTAAATAAAACATTTTGCACTTTTCAAAAATATCTAAATACAACATTTAACACTTTTCAAACACATGGAATTAACACATTTTGCACCTTTTCAAAAACATGGAATTAGAACATTTTGCAACTTTTCAAAAGCATGGAATTAAAATAATTTGCACCTTTTCAAAAACATGTAAATAGGACATTTTGCATTGTTGAAAAACATGAAAATAGATCATTTTACGTTTTTCAAAAACTCCTAATTAACATTTTACTCATGTTTCTTATTTTGTTTTTATGACATATAGCTCATTTTGATTGTAGGTTAAATTGGATATGGGTCATTTTGGTTCTTCACTGACGATATGCTGTACGTACACAATCTTCCCACATTTTTAAAACCCAAGACATGTTTCTAAATTCATTTACAGTACGTACCGCAGTACCATCATACTACGTGCCTTCATTAACACTTACATTTCTCAATGCGTCTCTCCTTCATAAAAATAGATTTCTTTCAATTTTTCAATTTCATTTTAATTTTTAGGGTAAAAACTACATGTATGTGAGAGTAGGTATAAAATGGATACCATGCATTGGTTGTATCTTAAGATGCAAAATAAAAATAAATATTTCCATGGCTGGAATATCTGTAGTAATACAAGAAATAGTTGAATGCGGAAAGCACATAGACGGAGTTGTACGTAGGTGTAGGTAGTTCTATGGTATGGGTTTTGGTTTTGAGCACCGCGCTGATGTACACGGGAGATACAAATACAGATGAGTTTTTATCTTGTTCCACATTTGTACCACATTAATAAAGCTCACTCATGGATTTTTTTTGGGGTAATTTTTTAACATTTATTTTTTGTTTGCCGCTAGTGCAGTGGGGGAAGTGAAGGCGTTAAAATTATATGTACCGGTATTTTCAACGTAGATAACCATTTTGTACTGTGTGTTTGTGTGTGTAGAAGGAATTTTACTTTATTTTCCTTTCCGCCATGGATCTCGTGCTCAGTAGAATAGAAACAACTCAGATCATATTTGAAGACAAGTACATAATACTAATAGAATTTTGACTGACGAGGGACACTGGGCAGTTGCCTTATCAAGCCAGTACAGCTAACAATGTTTTTTAAAACATGGGCAGTGTTGGACCTACCTGTTTTTGAAAACATGATAAATTCTTAAGTTATGCGTTTTTAAAACAGGCTACATTCTGTAATAATGCATTTTTGAAAACATGCAAAATTCTTTAGTTATGCGTTTTCCAGCCAGGCTTAATTTTCTAACTATGCGTTTTTGAGAACGTGCAAATTTCTTCAGTTATGCGCTAAAACAGACTAGATTTTCTAATTATGCGTTTTTAAAAACATGCAAAATTCTTTAGTTATGCGTTTTTAAAACAGGCTAAATTTTATACCTATGCGGTTTTGAAAACATGCAACATTCTTTAGTTACGCGTTTTCAAAATAGGTTAAATTTTATAACTATGCGTTTTTGAAAACATGCAAAATTCTTTAGTTATGTCTTTTTCAAAGCAGGCTAAATTATTCAGTTACGCGCTTTTCAAAACATGCTAAATTCTCTAATTGCTACAAAATTAAGCGCTGAATTTTGGTTCGCAATATAACGTTAAGCGAAATATTTAAAAAGTTTTGCTCGACTGAAAAATAGGCACCTTTAGTAAGGGATTTAGCATGTGATTTTAAAATTGCTTTGGGTCGAACCCCTTGAAAGGATTGCAAGCGCCCCTCGTAAGCTCAAGTGCTTTGAGTCTGTACATAGGTTTCTTAGGCCCGTCCGTAGTGTATATGGCTTAAGTATATTTAAGATAATATATTACGTGTATTTTAAAAATCTGTGTCTAGAGAGAGACATGTGTGCGTGGATTAGAAGATGAAAGGAGGAAATCTTCAAATCTCAAAATCTCAAAGATGAGATCTTGAAATCTATAGGACAGGGAAGCACACAGCCCCTTTGTTTTTCTTCTTCTCCAACCGAAATCCGAGAGTGTTTCACTTTCTGTCTGTCTTGAGTCTGGAGCTCTGCTGTCTCTGTGGTGTCTGTGTCTGCCTGTCCCTAACCCTTTGACCCAGTACAGAGATCCTCACATTAATTTCGTTTCATATTTCACTCTTTTACGCAACCATATGATTTCATTTTTGAAACTCATAAACTTACACGTTTTAAAACTGAAGTGATGAGTGCCTACAACTACAACAGGACTCTGGTACAGCGTGTACAGCAGCGCAGTTCGCTGTAAGGAACTGCCTGGAAAATTTATTTCGAGGTTTATTCTCAGTTTTTATACACTCGCAATGTTATGATTTTGACGATGGGGGAGCAATACTAGCTGTAGCTGTGCAATCGAAATAATCTTAGCGAAGTAAAGGATCGTCCATAAATGATGTCATTGCGTCGGGTGATTGGGTCCAGTCAGATATTGATGTCATCCCATGTAAAAGTCAGCCATTTACGCAATGGTTAAGCTGGTGACAGCGGCGTCATAGGATCCTAAAAATGGGGAATTTTTCATGACATCATTTGTGGACGATTACTAAATATGTACGCAGGTACGGATTATAGACAATGCAATGTAGATAAGATACATTTCCATATTTTTGAAAAAACATAATAATTGTCTTTCGTAAATATAGGGGTAAAGTATTCTAATTCCAACATATTGAAAATAGACGATGTTTTCAAATAACGCCATTTTAAAAAATCTCAATTTTCCAAATTATATGTTTCTAAAAACATGCAGAAATCTCTAACTATTCATTTTAAAACATGCAAAATATTCAAATTATACGTTTTTAAAAAATGCAAAATTCTTCAATTACACCTTTTTAAAAACATGCGAAATTCTTCAGTTACACGTTTTGGAAAACATGCAAAATTCTTCAGTTACGCGTTTTTGAAAACATACGAAATTCTTCAGTTATGCGCTTTAAAAAACGTAGAATTCTTTCATTTATTATGCAATTTTAAAATTTCCAATTTGTACATATAACTATATGCTTTTAAAAAGATGCAAAATCCACTAGTTATGCGTTTTTGAAAGCAATCTCTTCCTTTCCCCGGATTTAAAAAATGAATAAAGATGATTGAAATTAAAAAGAAAAAACTTTAAATTTGAAAAACGTGGAAGCTTAACAAAATGGGTCATCTTGAATTGAAGCAAATTCAGCTATACGTAAAATATTTTAAAACTTCAAAATGTTAAATTTTTTTACAATCCCTACAAACGTAGATAATCACGTTTTGTATCCAAAGCATATTATGATTGATGGTATTGTTCCTTCCACATCTACTCATTCGTCAGTCAGTCTTCTTCATTAAGTACCATCCCCATCGTTATGCGGTCTTAGGCGCGAGTGTTTTAGTGTTTCAGTTACAGCTTTGATTCTGAGAGTGTACGTTGCACGTCTGCTGTACGGGAAACGGGAACGGGTATTGTTTAAAATATTGTAGAGAAATATGAGTGGATGCTATGGAGTTGAGGACCAGGATTAAAGTTTACCTATTTGAATGCGATACTTGATGTGTAAGTGGACGAGACAGATTTCCTTTGCCTTTTGTATGGGACTATGCACTGAAATGCAATGCCATGGTTTGAGTGTTTAGAGATGAGGATGAGGATCAGTTTCAGCCTGAGTGGTGATAGTAGTGTGAGATGGGAGAGAAAGGAAGGAGAAATAGAAATCTTTAAGAATGACGAGTAAATGCAGATGGTTAAATCATTAGTTAAGAAGAAGGCGGACACTCGGTGGGGCGGAATTTAAAGCTCCTTAGCAGAAAAGTAAAGTAGACTATGAGCCTTTTCTCTCATGGGAAACTTTTAATCCGCAATGTCTGCTGCTCTCCAAGTCCATAACGCTTTGCGCACTACACACACTGTGTCAAAATACCTATATGGTCTGTGAAGAACCAAAATGACCCATATCCATTTTCATCTAAAAACAATATCAACTATCTACAAAAATATTCAAATATGTCTTACATTTTGCACCTTTTCAAAAACATGGAATTAGAACATTTTGCACCTTTTCAAAAACCTGGAATTAGAACATTTTGCACATTTTCAAAAACATGGAATTAGAACATTTTGCACCTTTTCAAAACCATGGAATTAGAACATTTTGCACATTTTCAAAAACATGGAATTAGAACATTTTGCACCTTTTCAAAAACATGGAATTAGAACATTTGACACTTTTCAAACACATGGGATTAGAACATTTTCCACCTTTTCAAAAACATGGAATTAGAACATTTTCCACCTTTTCAAAAACATGGAATTAGAACATTTTGCACCTTTTAAAAAACATGGAATTAGAAAATTTTTCACCTTTTCAAAAACATGTAAATAGGAAATTTTGCATTGTTAAAAAACATAAATAGAACACTTCAAGTTTATCAAAAACTCCTAATTAACATTTTACGCATGTTTCTCATTTTGCTTTTATGACGTAGCTCATTTTGATTCTAGCGTAAATTGGAGTTGGGTCATTTTTGTTCTTCACACACGATATGTCAACTACAATATGTATAACTAGAGGCTAACGGTATCCACCGTAAAGCTCCTAATAGAATACATCGACTTCGGTTTCTATTCAGAATAACGTATGTTTGAGCTGAAAAAAATAGCATTACCACTTAAAGAAAAATCCTGACCTTTATCGGAGTCCCGGCTTCTATTTGGAGGTTTACGGTACGAAATATAATAAATCAGAATTTTCACATTTTGCATTTTTAGAAAATATTTAAATTTTTGTTTGCTTCCAAAACTACCAAAGTAGAACCATTTGAACCTTCCAAAAAATCTTTAAAAAATCAGGCGAGTTGTAATAGCAATGTTTTTAAACGATTCAGCACTGAGTAAAAAAGAGAACATTTTAATAAGTAATTACAACTTTTTGCACCATTAAAAAACAAAAGACAGCACACGATTAAGACAGTCATTGTTTTTGTTTGAGTAAAGTTCACTTAAATTGCCTCACAAAAAAAAATCATAACAATGCGCAATGTTTTGAGCCTGCGTACAGTTCAGTAGACAGTGTGCCTTCACGTAAGTACATCACTCTGTACAATACCTGTTTTATTTGTTAAAGCACTTAAAGGTAAAATCCTAAGTATAATCTACAGTGTGATAAGATCCCTAATCGTAATCCTCACATTAACTATGCTATAATGCTCACAATATAATTCTTTAATGTTTGCCGAAATCAAATGACGCGCACCAACAGTACATATAGCACGTAATATGACAAAAAATTAAAGAAGTTTAAAAAGAGATCGTGAGCTTTTAAATCTCACCGTTGGCATTGGCAATGGCATTGGCATTGGTACTCGTGCTATGCTATCCTATGCTATGGTATGATATGGTATGGTGTTGGTGTGGGTTTTAAGTTGGTTTCGATTTCAAACCTAATCCATCATTTTTATTTTTAAAAGGAAAAAATACAAAAAAATGAAATAAAAAAGAAGGCAAAGAGAATAGCGCACAAAAGCGAGAGGAAAATCAGTCATGTGTTTTCGTTTTTTGAGGATTCCAACCCAAACTCAAATCCAAATCCTAGTAGTAGTAAATGTTGTAAGCCTGGGACTGGAAATAAACTAAAGGTGGTAAAGATATATATTTATATTATAGGGTTTTGATACTCATATCGGTGGAATATATACAGATAGGGCTATAAGACTACGATTAAGTATATGGCCCTTGCCCTTGAGGAAGCAATACCGATCTTACTCTTGTTTTAATATTTTGGAAATACAAAATAGAATAAATACAGCATTGCATTTACTTACTTGTTCAAAGGAATAATGAGATAATCAGTCAGTATAATTTGCTTTTGTTGTTATACAGAAAAATAATTGAAGCTTTTGAAATTCTTCAACGTAATATTATTATCTAATTAGATTTTTGAATACTGAATTGTTTCGGGGTAAAATCAAATTCAGCTAGCTGCTTGCATAATGGGAAATAGAAAAGTGAGCTGCTCCAAAACTTTGCTGTTATAAATTTCAAAATGTTCTAATTTTAGTGTAATTGAAAGTTGTGTAAAGGCAACTCCATACTTACATTTTCAGAAAGGTGCAAAGTTGTATATTTACGCGTGTTTTAAAAAAAGAAAATTAGTGTGGTGTTTCCAAACTGCATTATGTTCTATTTGCAAGTTTTCAAAAAATTACAAAATGCTTTATTCGCATGTTTCCAAAACGTGCAAAATGTTCTATTTGCAAGTTTTCATAAAAGTACAAAATGCTTTATTTGCATGTTTCCAAAACGTGCTAAATGTTCTATTTGCAAGTTTTCAAAAAAGGACAAAATATTTTATTTGCATGTTTCCAAAACGTGCCAAATGTTCTATTTGCATGTTTTCAAAACGTGTAAATGTTCTATTTAACTATTAACTTCATTTTAAAAAACTTCAGAGTAATATATTTAAATTTTTTTAAAGTCAAGAATGTTCTTTTTAAATGGTTTTTGACAGTGCAAAATGTTTTATTTAAATTTCTACCAAAAGTGTATAATCATAGTAATAAATACGAACCCGGTAGTTACATATCTAGTTTTAATTTTTTTTAAATGCGCTAACATCATAAATCTGTAATATTTAATTTATTCTTTAAATCTAAGATTTTGAAACTCACTCTAAGGTATTATTTTTACTAATTTCCTTATTTCAAAGCATAATAATCACTTTTTTATTTAACATTCCTTAAAATTTTTGAAGGTTCTAATTTTTCTTAGCCATCAATCATTACTGACATAATTTATTAAATCTCATATAATATTCTCTAAAGAAAATTTGTTTTATAAATCAAAAATGCCATCCCCCCCTCTATAAAATTTAAAAAATGTAGAAGCTACATATTTGATTTAAAAATATAGTACTTTCATAATTACACAAGTAATTCGTCTCGTGTTATTTGAAAAGCATTTGAAAAATCAAAAATATCTCCTTTTTGGTTTCGAAATTTTACTGAAATTATTTATTCTAGGTAAAATTGTCACTTAATTAATATTCTTTAGCACTGTCTGGTATTGCTTCTTCTCAGCCAATAGCAGTATGCAACCAGGATACTGCAACTGCAAGTCTTGAAAGAAATGTAGTACATCTGTATAGTAGGTAGTAGGAATATCATAAGCATATAAGAATTTCAGATGACATAAAAAGTTGAAAGAATTTTTGTCTTCGAAATTTCCTGCACTATGTACAAGCCAAGCCCATAGCGCCAATCCTAAAATCCCAAGCAACCTTCTCATAGCAATATAACATAGCTATATACATAAACATATATACCTAGCTATGCATAGGTGCGTGCAAACAGTGCAAAGAACGGTTGCATCTTCTATAAGATAATACATGGATGAACTGGAGATGTCGAATGTGAATGTCAGTACACAGAACTTGAACTGGACTGACGCCCGACCCGCTATATGCTCAAATATTTTTTGCGTGTAAAATCCGTTCAGCCCACGTCTTTTGTGCACGTATGCGTGCATAGTAAAAATATGTGTGATTGATATGTGAATACCTTTTGGGTATAACACTTGCTGTACATTCTACTAACGGGGGGTTTCATATTGATATCTGACGAGAAGAAGGGAAAATGTATGAGTGACTGCGTGTGTGTGTGTGTGTGTGTGTGTGTGTCTGAGGGGCTCGCTTGTTTTCAAAGATATGTGCTTATCCAGAAGCAGAACCAGAACCAGAACCAGACTTTTCTTCACATGTCTTCGCCATGGAAGATTCAAAATGCCCTGCCATCATCCTTCATTGCGATCCAATCCAATTCTAATCTCATTCCATTTCACTTGCTCTTTATAAGCACTTTTCCTGCCAAATCCGATATTTTGACAATTTCACCAGATGCATCTGAACCCCCAGTCCCGGTCCCGGTATCGGTACTGGTACCAGTAAACCGGTCCCGGACCCCAACATTTCTGTAGAGGCGTCGACGACATGATAAGACCTCCTCTGTCATCTCATCAGTTTAATGCAGTGCCATGCCAGTGCCACACATGAAATATACGGACGCTATACTGCATACAAATAAATACTTAAATCTTCAATCTTGTCGCATACGGAAACACGCACATCCAGATAGTGTGAACTTTTGTGCATTTTTATATATTTTTTTTTATATGGCTTAAAGCTTCTTGGTTTGATTCCACTTCCACACTGCATTTCCCACTTTGCTTCAAAAGGCGGCAAGGCGTTCACACTTTTTTTAGTGCTTCATTTCCAGGACTGGAAAAAAGGACGAGATGGAAAGTGTAGAATGTATGCGTAGAAATGTAGAATGGGCTGAATTTTGAATTTAAATTCGGTTTCCTTTTGCATCTGCATCTCGACGGCTGTAAAGCTTGCTCTTGGTGTGGATTGGTATTGGTTAAGGATCTGAATTCGAATCCGGATCCGGATCTTGACATCTCTCTCGAAAGAGAGAGCGAGAGAGAGAGAAAGCTGGAGTAGCTCAGGATTTTCTATTTTTCCTTCATGCTTTAATGCTTCCACTTTTCTACTTTTCTTTCCTTTTTGTTTGGCCGTCTGTCCGGCAGTCTGAGTCCCAGTCTACAGCACTTTACACTTTAAAACTTTGAACTTTGTTTCGCAGGCTTACAATGCAGAGCGTGAGGGAAGAATCAAAACGGTTCGTATCCAATTTAAGCTGGAATTAAAACGGGGTACCTCAAAATACTATGAGTGAGATAGATGCGTAAAATGTTAATTACGAGGTTTTGAAGAGTGCAAAATGTTGCATTTACATGTTTTTGAAAAGTGCAAAATGTTCCATTTACATATTTTTGAAAAGTGCAAAATGTTGTATTTACATGTGTTTGAAAAGTGTAAAATGTTCTATTTACATGTTTTTGAAAAGTTCTAAATGTTGCATTTACATGTTTTTGAAATGTGTAAAATTTTCTAATTCCATGTTTTTGAAAAAAGCAAAATGTTGCATTTACATGTTTTTGAAAAGTGCAAAATGTTGCATTTACATGTTTTTCAAAAGTGTAAACTGTTTTATTAACATGTTTTTGAAAAGTGCAAAATGTTTTATTTACATTTTTTTCAAAGTGTAAAATGTTTTATTTACATGTTTTTGAAAAGTGCAAATTGTTTTATTTGCATAATTTTAAAAATTGCGAAATTTTCAATTAAGATACTTTCGGGATCATAATATTTAAAAGAAGTTTTTGTAGTATTTTTAAAAATTCTGGAAACTAGTATGATTTTGGCCGGGCTTTGCAGCTAGTGTTTGATCTTTATGTTCTTCTTCGGAATTCTGAACGACGTATTTCGTGTGTTATTGGTTCCAGAGGCTATACAGGTATGTACATTGTGTGCTCTGTTTATTTTCCTTTGCCTCAAAGTTTACTCAAAAGCCAGGTAGGCCTTACTACGGCACCACACAGTCACAGTCCAAGTACAGATTTTTTAAAACAACAGCCTCGTGAGCACCATGTAAAAACTGAAGCTTCCTGTTCCCTGTAGCTGCACCGGGCAGTTTAGTACGGATATGCATGATGAAGAACGTTTTGAAAATATCTTACATTTAAATTTGAGTATTTTAAAACCAAGTATAAATTAAAAATTAGGCGCCTAAATTTTGTAAGCCAACAAAGTGAGTTTGGGCGAGAATTTTGAATTATTTTTAGTTTTGTTTTCTTCTTATTTTCGAAATAAATTCCGTTGGTGATTTTAGAAAAGAATGTTTGTACTTAATTACAATCAAAAAGTTTACATTTAAAAAATGCATAAAAATATGACATACTTCTCAAACAAAAAACTACAGCTTGCCCTGTAGCCTATCTGCTGTATGTATGTTGCTCTATATCGTCTTATTTCTCTCCGGATCTCGACGCACCGATCCCGGTCCTGGTCCCGACAACAGTTCCGAGTTCTTCCCGGGTAGTGGTAGTTGGGGAGGAAGTGGAAGTGGAGGCTGCTGTGTGGAGTTGAAAGATCATGGTGAGTGCAGCAGGAGGGGAACACAGTTGCCAATTTACCTCCCACCAGCTTCCCGTGAAGGAAGAAATTGAAACAGAGCGTTTCGCATCTCCGCATTCAAATCCATTATTGTACAACAGGAGGAGAAAAGGCAGGGACAGGGACACCGTGGCCGTGGCCGTGGCGGGATACACACGACACAGCGTACGTTTTATAATCTGGGAAAAATTCAAATTTGTAGCTGCTACCCTTCTTCAATTTCCATCTCCATCCAAGCTTCGACTTCGACTCCCAGGCTTCGACTTGAGTTTCGGTTTAAATACTAAACCGATTTACCCGAAGCCCAACTCGAACATCCCCAAATCTCTCAAGATGCAGCTTTCCTTTTTCCTTTTCTTCTTCTTTTTTTTCTATTATTTGCCTTCAGCAATCGTTGCTCCCCTCACAACAGTTACAGTCACAGTCACAGTTAGAGCTGCATTCGAATTCGAAGAGTTGATCTTAACTGGGAAGCAGACGTTGTTGGCTGTTGACATTGACATTGACGGTAGGACGTCAGCGATTAGCATTGCTAAATTGTAGGGCCTCTGAGATCGACTTCTTTGGAGATCTTTTGAACTGCATTGCATAATGTGTAGTACACACGCTAAATTATAGGCGGTATGAATTGTAAATTGGGAGTACGGTGTGGTTCTAATAGATATATATACATTTAACTCATTTATAAATATAGAATAAAAATATCTTTTTACTACAGGCACGGGCTAGTATGGATTTTATGGATCTTGAATTGGACGGCTATACTTTTTTGTTATTACTATTAAATCTAATTCCATGTTTTTTAAAAAATTGCAAATTATATAGTATAGGTATGCTTATCAAAATTTACATATCGTCTGTGAAGAAGGAAAATGACCTATATCCAATTTAAGTTACAATCAAAATGAGCTATGTCATAAAAACAAAATGAGATACATGCGTCAAATGTTAATTTGGAGTTTTTGAAAAATGTTCTATATACATGTTTTCGAAAATGTGCAAAGTGTTCTAATTCCATGTTTTTAGAAAAGGGTACAGTGTTCTAATTCCATGTTTTTAGAAAAGGGTACAGTGTTCTAATTCCATGTTTTTGAAATGGTGCAGAATGTTTTAATTCCATGTTTTTGAAAACGTGCAAAATGTTCTAATTCCATGTTTTTGAAAAGGTGCAAAATGTTCTATTTAAATGCTTTCAGACATTTTTCTTTAAATATTTTTGTAGATAGTTGATATTGTTTTTAGCTACAAATGGATATGTGTCATTTTGGCTCTTCACAGACGATATACAAACTATACCCATATGTTTACAGGCAGCATTTAAATATAAGGAACACAGTAACAGTAACAGTAGCCATAACCATACAATCCAATATAAAATATACCTTTAAAAAACTACAATGAAATAAAACACATCTTATTGTAAGGGTCTGATCTGAACATGGAATTTAAATTATAATGCACCCGAAGGTAACTCCATGTTACTTCCTCCCTGGAAAGACTGGAAACTCAGGCCAGACAACGACAACGCACTGCAAGGAGGAAAAGATCAGTTCTGGTTCAGAATATCAGTAAAATAAAGGGAAGGAACGCGAGCGCGAGATCCATTCTGCCGTGTGCATTACACTTTTAGATAGGCCGGGGCCCCACTCTAAAATCTCCAGTACAGAGTACAGTACAGTGTACAGTATAGTATCCTACGGACTACAGGGAACAACGTTGTCACGGAGCATTACAAGAGTGCCTCTCCACTGGCCTGAAAGCCTTTCATTCGGGAAAATTTTAGGAGCCAAAAACTAAAAGATTCGTTCGTTCGTTCCTTCGCTCGCTCACTCGCTTACTCGTTCGCTCCTTCCTTCGCCTGGCATATAAATAATGGACGGGAAAGACGGAGGAAAAAGGGGGAATTTACGTTCAGGAGGTTTACCGTCGAGTGTATATAGAAGATGGAGGGGGGAAAGAAACACACCCGAGCCGCCTTCTCCCATTTTTTCCCCATATGTATGCCCATCCATATTATAACTATATAGCAATAGAAATGGGAATGGTTATATCTGTATGTACAGATCAGTAGAGATGCAATGTACAAGAACTCTCAAAAACCCAGACCCAAAAACCCTAACCAAGTACCAAGTGCATTGTGCGTATGGCGTGTACACACACACAGACACACACATTATATTGAATTTACGGAATGATACTCCTCCAGCGCCGCAGCCAAAGCTCAATATCCAAAGCCATGGCCAAGCAAATGCAGAGGAGAGTGCAAGCCTCAGTTGATTCTAGACAGTGAGACGAGAAGGTGGGTTCTCGTCCTTCAACATTCTCAATTTAGAACGTGTTTCCCCATGACTGCTATTCTGTGTCTACTAAAGCGATCAAAGTAAAACGGAGTCTTCTTGGAGCTACCGATATTGCAAATGTTTGGTGAATTTACAGATTGACGAAATTACATATAAACCCAATAATACCCTCCATGTATTATTGTTGTCGGAATTTGTTCGGAATAACATAGAGAATTCCAAGCATTAATTTTGTTGTGGATTATTTTTACATTTTTTACAAAATTGGAAAATTTTCTCGAATTGGTGAATTTTCTCGTCGATCGAATTCGTTCTTTTTGGAAATTTGGAAGGAAGGAAGAAACGAGACGAGTGAGAGTGTATTTGTGAGTGCGAATTAAAAATTAAAAGTGAGTTTAATTGAAAAGTTTGAATGTCATTTTATAGTAATACTGAAAAATTAGTTTATTGGTGAATTATTACAAGACCATATTTTGACTCTTAAAATACGATGTAAATAATTTGAAAGGAAGGTTTTATCATTGTGAGTTGTGTTGTAATATGCGTTTTAATCCCAAAAATTAAGGACAGTGTCAAGTTTATTTTTCGAACAAGTTGTCTTTAAATATGCCCACTATTTTTAAAAGTGTAACGTGTGAAGATTTTTAATTTTTGGGATATTTCAAAAATTGTAAAAAAACCATGTTTTCAAAAATATGCAGTTATTTGAATAACGCTAAACGTATTTTTTGAGCATTGTTAGTTGTTAGTGTGTTGTGTCACTTATGAAAATTCAAACTGCAACACTGATAAAAGCAGATTTTTTGAAATGTTTGATTTCGGTTTTTCACGGATTTCAAAAAAAAAAGAAATAATTAATTTCATAAAAACCGAAACAACTTCTATTTTTTCGTGCAACTGCTGCTGCTTAGAGTTCAGACTTAAAAGTTATGCGTTTGTTTGCTAATGTTAAAAAGCTAAATGGGAAATTCGCTGACGTTGATAATTCGACGGATTATGTCATTAGTCAAAAATGACAAAAATTCAAGTATAATTTATGAACTACACTGTTGACTGTAGAACAACCTTCAACTTACAATCCATTAATACACTGTAATAAAACTGGAATATTTAAAAAATAGTCAAAATATTTTTAGATTCAGGTGTCGTAAAAAAATACCAAAATAAAATTAATTACCTGTTGTAGGCCATTAAATTTTTACTACACTTAATAATAGACGCGGACCCCATTTCCATTACCACTAACCATTACTGCACTAAACTGCACCGTACTGTACTTTTGTAATTTATGGTTGAACTGGTGATGACTTTCAATAGTTTGAATTAATAGATATATAATTTGATATCAAACAAGGCAATCTAAGAACATGGAAAACCAATAAAGTCCCAGTCACAATAATAATTACCACTAAAGAATGTAATTGAAGATATTTACACGTCAATGAAACTTTGCAATATAAGCGCGAGATTCCTATTATAAAGATAGCGAAAAATATAATTTAAATCATTACGAAGACGCACTTTCCATGTTGTAGTAGTAGTAGTAGCGACAGAGACATTCAAATCATGATCATTGTAGCATTGTTTTTTGACGATTACAATAAATTACACGAGTTTTAAAAAGAAGTCGTGCGATTTTTAGCGGTTAATAAAACTACCTATATCTGTACAAGCTTTTATAATAATTTTACTATAATGTTTTTTTCTGAGTTGCTCAATCCGCATACGCATGGTTCAATTTGAATTTTTTTTACAACCTATTGAATTTGAATACAGAAGAATCCAATGAACTCTTAACCACAACCGCACCACGATCAAATATGACGTCATAACGATGCAATGTAAATCACGATTATGATTAAGATTACAATATTACGAACATGTACCATAGGACTAGTAGGGGACCATAACACACCGTAGTAGGTAGGATGATGGAGCATTTTTTAACGATAATTATAATTCTGCAAAAAAGAAAACTGCGAGATTGTAATGTATAGGCCGTTGCCGTCGCCGTCGAGCCTTACTGTTTAAAATGTAGGAAAGATTAAAATAAAAACCGAAAAATCAGGTTTTCACAGTAATATAATGCAAAAATGCAAAGGCCAGATTATAAAATAAAAAAAGTGTCCATTATGATTAGAATTACGATCTCAAGATTTTTGAGACATTCTTATTGGTTACCAGTACTTTGGTGGATGATGTGGGTGGGTTATGTGTATTTGAGATTGAGACTGGGACATTAGTAGAACTGGTAGTTTATAATACAAAGTTATTTACGACTCTGTTTTTCTACTTTTCACAAAAATGCCAAAAAGACCAAACAACCAACACCATATGAACAATTATTATTATTACTATTACTATTAGTATATCATCCCATGTCAGGTTTTATCTTATTGTTCATCTTAATAACCTCAACTTCAAGTCTTATTCTGAATTTTAATTCTTGTCAGCGAGTCAAGCTCAAATTAGAGGCTCAAGCAGATTTTCTATGGTTGGAGTTGCAATACCAGTTGTAGATGGATTTTTAAGAAATTCAGAATTGAACAGTTTTATAAATTGCATACATTTTTAAATTTCGTGTAGCAAAAACGCTTGTGATTCTTTTTCAAAGCTTTTTTAACTGAATGAATAATATAAAAAAGGGGGAATTAGCTGTAAATATTTTTTTTCAAAATTGATGAATATTTTGTTTGTAAGCTATTTTTGAATTGGTCAAAATTTTCAAATATTCAAGTTTTAAAAAGTACAAAACTTGCAAAAAACTAAATTTAAAAAACACAAAATTTTCAAAAAATAATAGTTTTAAAAACTAAAAAATTTCCAATTTAAACCTTTTTTAAATTCAAAATGTTCAAATCGTAGTTTTTAAAACTTGGATATGTACTAATTAAATATCACATGATTTTGAAAATTTCAATAATGAAATATTTTCCAGACAGTGAAAAATATTAAATGTTTTTTCCCGGCTTAGAATTAGCTGCAATAATTAAATTTAAGTCATTGTCATAATTGCAAAATTGAGAATAAATTAAATTATGGAAATCCTTCTAAATTCCAGATACTACTATTTGCACCATAAAAATTTACAAATAGTTGCTATTGCATCCTATCGATATTGCAGCTACCTATATAACCTTTGCAAATATACCTTCGCCAATAATGCAGAGAGTAACTCAAAAACGAACCTAAACAAGAAACCAGAACCAGATCAGACCAAGATGAGTGCTATGAATTTATGTCTAATGATTTTCTGTGTAAGTCGACGTCGACACAATATTAATTTATGTCACTCCCAGTGTAGTGCTTATAGACCCATTGAAATGTTATGGCCATCATTGTGTGGTTCTCTGTTTATTATTTAAAATGTGTTAAGGTAGGTTTTGGTGGTTAGTTTGATTTTGATTTCAAAAGCTGACGTTTCGTTTGAGTTACTAGCTCAAATATATATTGCTTCGCCTCTCTCTCTCACTTATTCCACTATAACGGATAACGATATATCTGTACGTTGGCGGCTCATAAGGTTGACAGGGAAACTATTGATAATTTATTGGCTACTCGTCGTTCGTCGTTCGTCGTACTCGTATTCGTAATTCATAAATTCATATCATTAGCGCCTACTCTTGTATAGGGCAGGACTTGAACCATATCGTCTGTGAAGAACCAAAATGACCCATATCCATTTTTAACTAAAAACAATATCAACTATCTACAAAAATATTCAAATATGTCTTCAGAGCATTTAAATAGAACATTTTGCACTTTTCAAAAATATGCAAGTAGAACAATTTACAATTTTTAAAAACATGTAAATGGAAAATTTTGCACCTTTTCAGAAACATGGAATTAGAACATTTTGCCCTTTTCAAAAATATGTAAATACAACATTTTACACTTTTCAAAAACAAGGAATTACAAGATTTTGCATCTTTTTAAAAACATGCAAATAGGACATTTTATGTTTTTTCAAATACTCTTAATTAACATTTGACGCATGTTTCTCATTTTGTTTTTATGACATAGCTCATTTTGATTCCAGCTGAAATTGGATATGGATCATTTTGGTTTTTCACAGACGATATAACCATCTAACTAGGATATACCTCTATAGATTAGACGAGGGTATAGCATATGGTTTGGTGTGGTAAGCGACGGCGACGAGATGCATTGTAAGTCTGGGATAATTAGTGGCTTGTGCAGTCCATTTAGAATTAGGATTGGAGAATTACCTAATTGGAATATATAGTTAACAATAGGTGATAAATTGAAACAAAACAAAAGCAAAGGAGTTATTACAGATTACGGGCGCAGACAGAAACAGAAACAGTGTAGCAGTTTTTTTCTGTTTTTAGTCCTGCTAATTTGTGTATCTGCTGTGGGCTGCTGGGCTGCTGGGAGTAGTTCAATAGTATTTATTTGTATTGTATTAATTCTTATCGTTCTTGCTGGCACGTTGTTAATTCATTGTAGCCTTCATATTTGTAGTTGTTATTCGTTATTCGTATTTTTTTTCTCTCGATGTGGTTCAGTTATTATTCTTGCCTGGGCCTGGTTCTGGTTACAATATACTACGTACAGTTTCCTACTACTTTACAGCCCCTCCTGTATCTGTACTTCTGTCCCGTCCTGTCATCTTCACTTGTCTGCGTGGGTGACATTTGAATTATTAATGAGAACGCAATTTTACAAAGACAAACTACTGATAGACGAACACTCGTACCCAACGACTGTACTATACATATTATGTGTATATTATGCACTACCGGTTGAATTTTGAATTATAGAGTGGATAGGACGGAGACGATTTTAACAGATTTTTCTGTAAGTGCGTAGCTATATATGTGTATATGACCCTATATTTAAAAATTATGGGTTTAAAATGCATAATTACATTGAAAAAAGTTTTTATTAAAAAAATCTTATTTTCATACGGTAGTTGTTTAGAATTTTAGCAATTTTTGCAAAACTTTGTAATTTTCAAGGCTTACTTTGTCCGTTTCGAGTATTTAAAAAAAATGCTACAATCTTTTTAAAATTCGTTTTTTTTTTAAATTAGGAATTTATTTTGATATTGTGGTTTAAAAAATGTTTAAAATATATTGATTTCAAAATAGCTAAATTTCTTAAAAATACACTTTTTTGAAAGTGTCAATATATTTAAAATACAATTTAAACAAAAATTAGTTTTAAAATTAGTAGTATCTTCAAAATACACATTTTTAAACGTAGTAATATCTTCAAAAGACACTTTTTAAAAAATGTTAATTTTTTCAAAATACAGTTTTCTAAAAGTGTTGATTTATTTTTAATTAGCATTATTAAATCATGTATTTAATTAGAACTCCTCCTTTTCAAACATCGTTCTTATTTTCTGTAAGGTTTTTAAATGATGCTTAAGCTTAGCATCTAAAAAACCATGCCAATAAACCAAATTATGACCATGCATTTGCATATTATATGAAATACAAATAATTTGACAGAATCCCTAAAATTCCGTTTTCCGTAATAAAAAACTGTTATATGTATATATAATATTTAATATAACCTCCAATATTTAAAAAAGCAACTACCCAGACCCAGAAGTTGTAATTGTAATCAATTCTTAAAACACGCGCTCAATTATTTAGCACTATTCCCTTATGCAGATGACTCTAATTATACTACGTAGTGGAAAGAGCACAATATTTAATTCACCTCACTTTGACTTACTTATTACTCACTTATCTGGCAGTGGCAGTTACTTTGTCATTGCCTCAAGAATAATGAAGCAATTGGGAAAATAAATTCCAGCCTTTATTTCCCTGTACTACTCACAATGACATAATTATACATACATACCTACTATATAAGCCTATCTAACAATGAGTGTATGTTCTAAATGGTTGTATTTGAATTTATTACTCAAACTCTCTGGTTCTGGTCTTAATTCTTAATTCTGTTTTGCTTGGCAGGTAATACAATTTTAGTTTCCAAGTAACACGCAACCATACAACGCGGCCAGTGCCAGTGCCAGTGCGAGTGAGATCATCCTTCTGACTCTGACGACGACCTGACCTAATGGATTATCCCTCCAATTCGAATTCGAGTTCACAAATTCAAAGTCGTAATAATTATAATCGTACGACCAGAAGGAGCAGAAGCAGAAACTGATCTACCTGTCCTATCCTTTTAAATTCTGAACTTACAAGACATTACGAAGACGAAGACGAACAACAGCTCGCAAGATTCCTATTATATTCAAGAATAATTCAAAAAGTGCTCAGAACGTAATAATAAAGTGCTCTCTTGTCAAAAGACATAAATAATCCTAACAATATTATACCACCACCACCACCTGTACAATAGGACGAAGACGACCCTTCGTGTTGTTATTGTGTATTGCAATTGGGATAAAAAAAGAAAAGTTCATTAACTTCTTGTGTTACCAGGACCACTACTTCTACGTCTACTTCTACTACCGAGACACAAAAAAGGAAACCCACGGAAATTACAGTGAATAATGTAAAGCGAAAAACGAGTGAGACTGATAGACTCTGATCATGCAATGCAATTATTTCTATTATTTTCCTTAGCCGGAACAGAAATTCAGAAACACGTCACGTGACCATTAGTCTCTAGTTTTCTCCTACGCCACACAAAACAGAAGCACTAAGCTTACTTACGCGGATACATTTAATTGTGTGTGAAATTTTGCAGTTTTAAAAATTCGGATTTTGAATTTGGAGCGTAAATTCTGCCCTAACAAAAACAATTTAATGAACTTTTAGTACACAAGGTGAATTTAATTAATTAAATAATCAATCAATCACCAGTACCAGTACCAACTGTTCAAAGTGGAAATACAATTTTGTGCGAAAAAAAAAGAATGCAAATTTATTAATACAATTACCAGTACCAGGCAAGCTGTTGGCATTTTTTGTGCTTGAAAAAAAAATCGCAATTTATCTTGTAAACTATACACGAGAAAAAAAAGTGACGAGGGTGAATTTCTTGTTGATTTGTCTTTGTTCTCGCTTTTGTTCCGTCGTTGTTAATCAGTTATTAATATTTATATATCATTGAGTATGGGAAGCAAGTGAGAGAGATTACATTACATTGTATTTGTAAAGAAGTGCCAGTGTTTTTTTTAAGTGCAACAATTTTGCTAAACGCGCGAATCGAAATCGAAATCGAAGCGGCTAAAAAGCTATACATATTTAAGGAAGAGTGTGAGAGAGAATATCTGTGTAGGACACGATCCTTAAATTTATTCTTATTAGAATTGGATCTTGATCTTGATCGCATCACACCTCGGATTTTTTTATTCGAGTATTTGAGTAGTGCATGTTTGAGCTGTGAAAATAAATTGAATGTTGAATGTTTTGAGGATTGTTGATCATCTGAGGAGAGATTGAAGCTGTACACGGACGGAGAGAGGAAAGGGAGGGATAAATAGATACAAGAGTTTCTCATCTCATCTTAAATGGTAAGTAATGGAAAACAATCCAAGCTGTCTTTATTTTGTGGATGTATTATTTACTTTGGTGGAGTGAGGAGAGTTTATAGATATACATTTGGCTATATACTCACATCAAAGAAATTGGCTGAAGAATGGGAACAAGCCATTTACCAATCAGGAGCATAGGCCAAAAGGTTTGTTCTAAAATCAAAACCTGACATCGAATTTAAAATATGTTTTGGCAAAGTTTCTTTAGAGATACGATCATAAATCCACTTTTTAAAGAAAATATTTAATGTTTGTAGGTACTTATAACAACAATACAAATTTAAGAGATTTTAGACATAAGCAGATTTTAATAATTTTGTGAGCATTTGAAAATGTACAAATAGTTTTATTTTGTACATAACGAAGTGATGTTACAGTTACATAGAATCTGCAAAGGTGTTTTTAAAGTATGTTTGAGCTTTCAAAAATGTGTAAATTAGAAAAATTTTACAACTTTTTAAAAAGTGCAATTAGCAAATTTTACAAATTTTTAAAAAGTGAATTTAGAACATTTTACAACTATTCAAAAAGTGCATTTAGTACATTTTACAACTTTAGAAAAGTGTAATTAGCACATTTTACAACTTTTCAAAAAGTGCATTTAGCATATTTTACAACTTTAAAAAAAGTGTAAATTAGAACATTTTACAACTTTTCAAAAAGTGCAATTAGCACATTTTACAACTTCTAAAAAGTTCAATACGCATGTGTTTTTAACTTCTTAAGCAAATGATAAAATTTCTATAGATTCTGCTTAAAAAGGTGCAAATTTGAATTTTTGAACTTTTTTTAAAAAATGTTTTTTTTTCTAAATAATAAATATTCTTTAAATAATATCACATTTTTCCCCTGCAAAAAATTGTAAGTAGCCTAGTAGCCTACGTAGCAGCTCAAAATTTGGTAAACACTTAAATAATTTAGTAATTTACACTATTTAGATGAAAAGTACGTACCTACAAATAGTTCATTTAAAACTGTTAAAAATCTTGAATAAACTTATTTCTTACCGTCAAAAAATTGGTAATATAGTGGATTTTATCAGTACCTCTCTAATAACTTATATCTGTCACAGTTTTCTCGTTCAAAAATGTGCCTATAGTACATTCTTATATTTTGCACCTTTTTAAATTCTACCTTCTGCACATTATTCAAAATAGTATGTTTTAGCTTAGTCCTTACTGATAGCTCTAACTGATGTTATCATCCAAATGAAACTCAGGATCAAATACTATATGAGATAGCTCATTTTGCATTGCCTCACTTAAAACATTTCAACAATCTCTCGCAGTCTTTTATATTCGTCCATCATCCATCATCACCACCACAGCCATATAACTTTTCTTTGTATTCTTATATATGTATTGTGTATAGCAACAGTTACTTGGAAACTTCTTGCATTGATATAGTTATACCCGGCCCTGTATTACATTTGAAATGAAAATGACCAGAAGGCAGACAAGACTTTGCTCCAAGTCTTTGAGTCTCATCTGTTTCCCTTTCACACTTAATTCAATGGATATTGCTTACTCTCCTAAATTCAACCTTTCTGCTCACCAGTGCCAGTACCAGTACCAGTCAGACTTGAATCTCCTATACTGTATAATATATACGAATGCCAAGTTTCCTTCATGCGCTATCCAAGTCTTTGTGTAATCGATTTGGAGAAGAAGAAAGGGAAGCAGGTATCTGTATCTGTAGAGCGGAGGATTAACAACTCTGTATTCTGTATTTATTTGTGAAGTTGTTTTACTTTTCGCTCCGTTGAAACTGGAACTGGAACTAGTCTTGAGTCTTTACCTGCCTGCCCACTGCCTACCTGCTACTACGTTACCTACTACATATGTGCTACATCACCACACCACACAACCAACCGCACAATGCCAATAATATTATCTGAATCAGACTATTTTGTTTTTGCCTTCTTATAAGTATGTACATCTCCAGATCACTTTCATTCAGGGCAGGATCCGGATCCGGATAATGCGGCCAGCGCAGACAGCCCCTGCTGCTTGAATTTTCAAAAAACTTGTAAATGGGACATTTTACAGTTTTCCGAAAAATGTAAAAAGAATATTGATACTTTTCAAAAACGTGCAAATAAAATTTTTTGTACATTTCAAAAACATGGAAATAAAACATTTTTCTTTTTTCTCAAAACATGTAAATAGAACATTTTGCACTTTTCTGAATCAAGTAAATGGGACATTTTGCAATTTTCTAAAACATGTAAAAAGAAAATTTTTCACTTTTCTCAAAACATCTAAATAGAACATTGAGCACTTTTCTGAATCAAGTAAATGGAACATTTTGCACTTTTCTAAACCATGTAAATACAACATTTTGCTTTACCAAAGAAAACCATCAATAAAATCAAAATGGTGGTTTTTGTATGGAAACAAATTGCTGCCTAAAAACAATAATCCTTCGTCCGGCCCTGCTTTCATCATTAGCAGTTCATGTCATTATGTGGACGGTATAAACTGGCATGTATCATGCCTACAGTGAGATGAGGTGTGGGAGCAGCCTTTTATTAGTTGGAGTAGAAGTACCTATAGTAGATATACAGATATGTACGTAGTGGTTTTAAACGCAAGCTTAAGTTTACTGCTTTAAAAAACTGCTTAAACGTGTGCAGTTTTTTGTCCAGGAGCTCAGTTTGAATTTGAGCTGAGGAGTAATTTGTAATCGTGGTCCATCCGTTTGCTGAAGGAAAGTTATAGGGCATAGAGTAGCTAGATACATTGTATCAATGGATGGTCTGGTCTGTCTGGTCATGTTCCTGGTCAGTGAGGGTAATGGAAGCATGTCATTTATCCTGTTCATGTAGTATCATTCTCAGTTGGTTGGTTGGTTCTGATCTGACACTTTAGCAGCATTTGATTTTGATTATTTTGTGGAAGGCTGTACGCATAGGTATACTATATTATGGTTTTTTAAATGAGTTTTTTGAAGATGCAATATCATGCATTATATGAAGATGATTATGATTATTTAAAATATATTAGAGGGAAAATTCAAATTATTTGCGAATTATGTTATTAGGTACATAAAACATTTTGAATGTAACAAAAATTGGTAGTACATTTTTACGCTTTAAAAGGATGTGGGGCTGAACTGAAAATTTTGAGTGGTAGTAAATTTATTACCTTTTTTTCAGTTAAAATGCAAAGAAATATGAATTTAGCATTTTTCGGAAATACGTAATTTAATGATTTTACACTTTTTTAAAACGTGATATGTGATAATTTTGCAGTTTTTAAAAACGTGCTATTTAATACATTTCCATTTATTTAAAATGGGCTGTTTAGTAAGTTTTCAGTTTGTAAAAATGTGCTATTTTTTAAATTTTCAGTTTTTTAAAACGTGCTATGTTTTACATTTCCAGTTTTTTAAAACGTGCTTTGTAATAAATTTTTAGTTTTCTAAAACTTGCTTTTTAGTAAATTTTCTACATTTTAAAAAAGTGGAATTTAATAATTTTGCAACTTTTAAAGCTACTAGTTTAGTTGTATACCTTGCAAAAAACTAAAGTAAGTTTGAACTTTTAAAACAAGCAACTCAAAGCATTGGATTGGATGCAAGTATTAGCAATTAGAGTAGGTACATTTAAAACGCGCAGTATTAGTACAGTGTCGGCTCGTATTACCTCTTCACATTCAATCGCACTCACATTGTAATATAAATCTCAGTATCAACAAGTGTATGCGTAACCTGCATCTATATACCGCCCTCCATAAAATACATAATAAAATAAAATCAATATAGAATAGACAGCATATAGGCAACAGGAAATAAATAAAAATACCTCCACTTCTACCAATACTTAATACTATGTATATCACAAATCTCCAGTTGCTGTGTTAAATTCTGAATGTGATTCTAATTGCCCACAAGTATCAATCTGTACATTCTACTCACAAAAAACATTCTTCTTTTTTTTCTTCTAATAATTCAATGCTTATATTTTATTTTTTCATGGACACACATTCACAATTCAGCAATTACGTAGGTAGCTACAAACAATGATGATGCAGAGGCAGGGCTCAGCACTGCCATTATACAACCACATGCATCATATAATAACATGGTTTCCCTTTGGTTTTGGTTTTGGTTTCGCTTGACTTGGACTTGGGCTTAAGCATGGAGAATTTTTGAAGGTTATTACAGCCACATCAACGAGAATGTTTATTGTTACATGGATATTTTATTGTGTGATGACTATGACTGATGACTTCTCTCAAAAATTCTCTCTGCTCAAACTTCATCTCCTGAATTTAAATTTATATATTTAAATTACAATTCAAACTCAAATCCTCCTCAGAAAAAAAAAAGAAAAGAATTTGCTACGTTATAAATTGCTGTAGGATTTTTGCTTAGTTTCTTATAACAATGTTTAAGCGTGGGTTGGATCGTTGGATCAGTTGGATGTGTATTTTATTTGCCCAAGGTTCGGACGGTTGTCGGTTCATCGCTTTGGGCTTTAGATCGTTTGTATTATTGACATTATTGCTATTGTTTTTGTTCTTGTGGGTCCATCAGTATTTTTTTTGAGCAGTGTAATAAATTCAATTTATGAACAAGAAAAAAAATTGAATTTGATTTGAATCTGATGTAATGTTTGTGGACAAGTGACATGACATGTCTGTATGATTTAAAGCTGCAGATCGTAAGCTTCAGTTTTGTGAGTTGAGAATTTTGAGTTTGACATTAGTAATTACATTAGATTTAGATTTTTGCTCAAAATTCAGAACTCGTTCTTTCCGTCTTTGCGTTTCTTTTGCTGAGGATTACAGATAGACCGTTGGACGGTTGGACGACGGTTGGACTTGAGGGCTTTGATTTTTCCTGCGCTGGTTTTCCGAGTGAGATTTATAATACGTAAAGTAGTGTGTGCTTGGATGAGATAACCAGCATCTGTATCACAATCAAAATCAACAGGATCTCAGTCAGCACCACCACCAGCATGAACGGTGAACGGTGAGCAGAGTGGTCACAGTGGCACAGAGTAGTCATGGGTCTGGGACTGGGTCTGGGATGGGAGGGACAAGTCAGAGTTTAATTTTTGATTGAGCTGTTGCCACTAGCTTTCTGCCTGGACAGAGATCATAATTTTTATTTAAGAGGTTTCGACGAAATGTTGCTCTATATTATGTTGTCCAAATTACATAGTATATGAACTTGTAGAACATGCTACATGGTAGAAGGGCCTTGTTGCTATTGCTGCGCAAAGTTGATGGTGATACCAGTAGAAGCACAGTAGCATAGCACCAGTGAAATATAATTTGTAAGCAGTGCAAAAACAGTTATTTCTGTAAGGTACACACTGCGCATGAAATCGACTTTTCGAATTTTAAGCTATTAAAATTGTTTTAGTAGGCTAATTTGATCAAATGCAAAATGTTTTATTTAGACAGTTTTGAAAAGTGCAAAATGTTTTATTTAGACATTTTTTAAAAGTGTAAAATGTTTTATTCAGGCATTTTTTTAAAATTATAAATGTATCAGTGTTTAGACAATTTTAAAAGTGCAAAATGTTTTATTTAGGCATTTTTAGAAATCTCAAAAAGTTTTATTTACAAACTTTTTAAAAGAGCAAAATGGTTTATGAAGATATTTTTAAAAATCACAAAACTCTTTATTTAGACATTTTTTAAATTGCAAAATGTTTTATTTACATGTTTTTGAAATGTTCGAAATATTTGAATTTAAAATTTTTATAAACAGGCAAAATATTGTGTTAAAAGGATTTCAATAAACCTTATGAACTATATCATTCTTCTATGAATTTACATACCAAGCAGCACAAATTTCTAAACTGCAAGAAACCTAACGTAATAAATACTAACGTAGAAAAAATAATCCTTCTAATAATAATTTGTATTTTAGACATGCCACCCCCACAATTATGACCAGTGCCAGTATTGCTTCTTCATCAAAAACTGCAATACCTATAAAAACAATATACACAGAGGTACAGAACAGAACTCACTCGCCGTCGCCGTATAAAAAACAAAAACTGATTTAACTTTGTAGCAACGGCATGGGACATGAGTAGTTTAGCTCATCACTCCCATTTTTTTAAATATACGTGTGTATGTCTCTACAAGCTTCCAATTACCAGTATAAAACTACTAGTAGCAAAAGGAAGGTACAGTGCATATTACACTCCAAGTCGAATTCTTTTATACTTAAAACCTTACGCATCTAATGATCTAATTGGTAGGTTGGGAGATATGTACGAGAAGGCGATCCGCCTTTACTTCCCTCACTGCGCTTTGGCATTGAATAATGTTCTTGCAGAGTTGTGTGTGTCTGTAATATGCGCTGTGTAGTGTGGCCATCATGTTGATGATCCCATGTCATGTCATGTCAAATGGAAATGAATGAAAATGTAAACTATGATCATAACTTTTGTGAAGCGCCGATCCATTCCGATCAGATCAGATCAGATCAAAAATCAAAATCAAATCTGTCGATATACTTAAGCCCTTATATAATATTGGTCTTTCATTACACTGCAAATACTTCTATATGTATCAAAATAAATTCCCTATAAAAAAGTCTATCTACATACATACATTTTTGGCAAGTGCGCTACTCAGCTGTAAATTGTGAAAGGAACACAATATGAAATAATTGAGTTAGCACTCAGCTGTGTTGTAAATTGTAATCTGGGAGCTTTATACTCAAGCCTTAAAAACCTAAAGAGCATTAGGGAGCGTTCAGCAATGACGTGGACGTTATCAAGTTTTGAGAGACAGGAAATTTCGCCCCTATAAAACCCATGGATTTTGAGCAGATTTGCAATATCAGTAGATGCTGCGGAAAGGGGAAGGGTTCAAATTTTAAAATTAGCCCATGACGTCATGACTGAAAACTCCCTAAGGAATTAAATGCAATAGACTGATACACTGACTTGATAATTGACTGTATAGCGGTTTCCCAGATTCATTCATAAATTCATACCGAGAGCCTATCTTACCTGTATACTTACAACCCGAACCAGTAACCAGTGCAGTCTGAACGTGCCGTGCCAGGGAAGCAATGTGTACATTATAAATTATACCTTCCAAGTACTGATGACTGCTACAAATTGTGTGAATTTTGAATTAAAATCTTCATGTCTTCTTAAAGGCCAAGTTTCAATTCCAATTTCAATGCCATGTTTTAGTATTCGTTACATATATGTGATTTGGAACGTCAGTGTGAATTCATCGCATTGCTCGTTCTGGTTCTTGTTCTGGGGGTTTGTTACTTGTTGCTGGTCGGATGTAGGATTTTATTTTATAATTACGGACATTTATAATTGTTGTACGATTATACGATGAGGATGGAATTAAAGAGTAGAATACAAAATTACAAACACGATTATGTACAATTGTTATTGAAAATACAATGTTAAGTTATGCGCTGCTCATGTAGGCATTTATTTAGCGAGGAAATATTCCTCGGGGCTGTGATTCTATAGTTTTAATTATACTAGGATTGTAATATATTCCTATTGATGTTTGGTTTGGTTTGTACATAGTATAATGTAGGGGAGATCAAAGTTCATATTCAAACTGAGCTATCTACACGCACAATTTTATAAATTGGAAATATTTGACGCATGGCGGGAGATGGAATTAGATTTATGGCTTAACAAAAAAGGCATTTAAAAAATTTGAAATTTGAAATTTTGCGCTTTTAGAGAACAAAGGAATTTTACATTTGTTTACATTTTTAAAAGTAGCAATGTGAATTTTTATATTTTATATTTTCTTAGAAACTATATTAAAAACAAATGTTAACTTTTTTTTAAAGTTTTTTTTAAAGCGAATTTAAAAGTTTAAACTTTTTTAAAAATTCCAAATTTAGGAATTTACACATTTTTAAAGCGTGTTAATTTAAAAGTTTACACTTTTTTAAGAACGCCAACAATTAAGAATTTGCAGCTTTTTAAAAGCTCAAAATTTTGAGTTTTTCAATGTTAGAAAAATTAAAATTAAAAATTCGTAATAAAATTCAAATATCACCTATGTAAATTTTAGTACTTTAAATTTTATGGAAAATTGTAAATTACAAACTTAACGTTGTTAAAAACACCAATATTAGGAATTTAACTCTGTGTACAAACTTAAAAATTCGAGTTTTTTGCAACTCTTAAAACAGTTTTAAATTTCAATATTTTTTACAGTATATTTAAAAACTAAAAACTTACAAAATATTTCATATTAAAGTGACTTTAAAATTTGTAACTTTAAAAATTTCCTTAATTTTAAGCATGCCTTTGCCGTATTTATGCTGACTGCTAAAAAAGCGTATACGTATTATAAATTGTAATTGAGTACACAACTCTACACATATGTGGCGGTTTGAATTCTAATCGTAAGAAGCTTAATTATAATTATAAGGTGTTAAACATTTCAAAATTCATTACAGAATTATAACGAGGATGCGCACATATTACCCTTTGCATTTTACTAAAGGGCGCTTTACTTACACACGTATAATAATTACTTATTCACAAGTATGAAATCAATATGGGAACTACTCCTTGGGTCTAGACAATAAATATAATTGTATATATAATTACACTTGAATGTATAAAAGCTGAGATCCGCTGTCTATACTTGTCCAGAATGTTGTTCTAGCAATTAAGTGCCCAGCTATATCCATTCCTTGTAGTAGCTACATACATACTTGGGAAATCAAAATCAAAGTACCTGCTTACAAGTGTGTACACTCCATCCTTCATCTCGTCCAATTAACTAACAAGTTCTTGTTCTCTCGTTCAAATACATTATTTGTGTGAACAAGAAGAAGGAGCAACCATTTAATATTCCATATAATATTTTAATGATGAATTAATTCTAAGCATCCACAGCGGCATTTAAAGGCGCTATACGTATTTACTATACGCTCCGTCATTCCTATTTAAACCACTCTCAAAATCTACTCAACCCACACAAGCTAATAAAATACCACAGACAACAACAGCAGCCACTTGAAGTTCACATCGAAATCGACTTCAATCAAAAAAAGCAAAATTCAAAATCAAAATTAGTATTGCAAATCCCTCACGTCTATATAGTAGACAGCCTTATAGTTTTTTGGTTACATAGTAAGGGGTAAACTCTCCTTTGAATTAATTATTCCAACTATTGTAATAATAATTGTGCGGGTAGATCAATGTTGTTGAATTTACATTGTAAATTTGAATTCTAGTACCAGTCTTATACATATCGTCTGTGAAGAACCAAAATGACCCATATCCATTTGTAACTAAAAGCAATATCAAATATCTACAATAGTATTCAAATGTGTCTTGAGAGCATTTGAATAGAACATTTTTACACTTTTCAAAAATATGTAAATATTTTGCACCTTTTCAAAAACATGGGATTAGAACATTTTGCACCTTTTCAAAAACATGGAATTAGAACATTTTGCACCTTTTCGAAAAACATGTCATGGAATCAGGACATCTTGCACCTTTTGAAAAAAATGGAATTAGAACATTTTGCACCTTTTCAAAAACATGGAATTAGAACATTTCACATCGTTGAAAAACATGGAAATAGAACATTCTTTACGCTTTTCAAAAACTCCTAATTAACATTTGACGCATGTTTCTCCTTTTTCTTTAATGACATAGCTCATTTTGATTCCAGCTTAAATTGGATGTGGGTCATTTTGGTTCTTCACAGACAATATAGAGGATTTCATTGTCTGTGTACAAATATGTTTTGAGCTTTCGCATTTCGTTGAGTAATCAACGTCCGACAATAATTGGTTTGAGAACAAGATGCAAATGACAGAGATGTGTTTTTAATCCCCTTAAATCCCTATATAACTTGTCCAAGATAAATTTATTCAATAATTATTATTGTCTATACCACACAACTGAGCCACCACCTCTACAACATAAGTTTAGTGATGTTATAAGCCGCATTTTTTTATGTGTAATAACTCAAGGCATTGCACTATGTATTATGGAGGCTGATGACTGGTACTGGTACTGGTGATTGGTGCTTCAATTGACTTACATTGAATTGTCCACAAATGACGTCAAGTGTAGTGTCAATGGTTCTACTTGGATTGGAATTGGAAAGTTGGTCATTTACGCAATGGTTAAGCTCATGACAGGGGGGATTATAAACTGATTAAATTAGACAAATTTTTGGTGACGTTATTTAATGACGATCCCTTGTTGCGCGGTTAGCTGAACTGACTATAGTGAGTGTGTGTGAGTCTCGCTTTACTTCTCATGCAGCGAAAGGCGAAATGTCTGTTTGATTCTTGTTGCTTCTGAGTTTCTGAACTGGAAGAATTTAAAAGCAGAAAAATAATAATCTTGAATAATAATTATGATTATAATTGACAAGGAAGGTTACATGATGAGGTATGGGTTTGGGATAGCAAAATCCAGTTGAGTATGTTTTCAAAAGGTTAGGGTTAGGACTTGGGACGTTATAGGAGGAACCCGCGCTAAATTAAAAATTCAAAGCCTTCGAGCAAATAAAAGATGCAGGGGCAGGGATAAATCTGTTCTATTATTTGCATACTTACTATCAACTATGCAGTGGGCTACATGAACATGCATGAGAGCTACTTGGCTTTGGCTTTGAATTTGCCTCTGCTACGAACATTTGGCACGTTTAATAAATTATACGTTTTTTATATGAATTTTAATTTCTTTCAATCATTTTTGTAAACAATTTTTCTTAAATTTTAATTAAACCAATCTAAAAGCAAATGTGAAATTAAGATTTTGCTATATAGTGTAAACCATTTAGGTAATTTGTATTTTATTTTGGTAAAGTGAATGTGTGAGTATATAATATGGACATATCGTCTGTGAAAAACCAGTATGACCCATATCCATTTGTAGCTAAATACAATATCTACTATCTAAAAAAATATTGAAACGTCTTGAAAGCTTTTAAATAGAACATTTTGCACTTTTCAAAAAAATGTAAATACAACATTTTACACTTTTCAAAATTTCGTAAATACAACATTTTACACTTTTCAAAATTTCGTAAATACAACATTTTACACTTTTCAAAATTTCGTAAAAAAGACATTTTACACTTTTCAAAAACATGTATAACATTTTACTTCGTTGAAAAACATCAAACTAGAACATTTTACACTTTTCAAAAACTCCTAACAGACATTTTACGCACGTTCTCATTTTGTTTTTATGACATAGCTCATTTTGATTCTAGCTTAAATTGGATATGTGTCATTTTGGTTCTTCACAGACGATATCTGTAAATGTAAACGCCTTGTATATTTATAATGAGGTCGTACTAATACGAAACGTTACACGTAGTAAGTAGCAAATGCATAGCCTACATTTCAATCAGTAGGCAACAGTAGTATAGTAATTATATACTTTCTATGTATGTCGTATACATAATACGCTAGGGAGCGTCCATATATTACGCGGTACAAAATCCGTAAATAAATTTTGACCTCTTCCCCCCCCCCCTCCTTCTTGTGTGTATATTTTCCATGTCAAAGGATGGGAAGCCACTTCCCCCCTCCCAAAAAAAAGTACCACGTAATTTATGGACGCTCCCAATACATTCGCTCCATGTGCTTCTTTGTCCTTACTCGCTCGACTGTTTTTTCTATATGGGAGCAGAGTCTCTTGGTTTTTGGTTTTGGGTCTTTTGGTGGAAATAAACTCCCTAATGGACTCAATACATAATGAATGGGTAAAATTGGCATGACTGCACAGAACCAGGACCAGAGTAATTCCCGTAATGTACCTCCCGACCCGATCTTCAGAAACTGGCTCCGGCTCCGGTTCCAGTCTCGATCCCGGTCCCTGTCCCGGTTCCGTCCTCTTGGCAGTTTGCGGTCTTACAGACTACTAACTCAATTATCAGGAGAGAACAGACTTGAAGTATATACCATTCAACTACCGCACGATATACTATAAGCTCCCGAATTACGTAGCTACTTATTATACGTCTTCCAAAATTCTTGCAAACCTTCCGTAACTTTCGTCCGTTGCTGGAGCTATGGAGAAGTCGAGGAAATTGAGAGAGACGTCTTTGGAATTGGCTATACGGTTTTCATTTTCGTTTTTGGTTCTTTGGTTTTCGGGTTTTCGGGTTTTCGGGGTTTGGGCTTTGGGCTTTGGCTTTGGCTTTGGCTCTGTCTTTATGGCATTGGCTTTGGGAGGAAATTAGAACAGAAGAAGGAGAAGACGTGGTGGTGGTGATGGTGGTGGTGGTCGTCGTCCTCCTGTGTGTTTTCGTAATGGTATTTCTCCGTACTACATAATTAGCCATAGTTCCATATTAGGACCTGATATACGGGAGTTGTTCTAAGTTCTGAACGTGTGTGTAAGTAGAATTTGATCAAAATCAATAATGAAGAGCTCTGCACTGCATTGCGTACTATGATATTGCGTCACTCTAAAATTCTGTCTCAAGATTCATTTCCAGAAACAGAAGCAGCTTCCGTCATAATGTGTCCTTCCCTACCTTCGTTTTCTATACAGTTTTGAGGGATAGGAGTTACCATTGAAATTTATTAAGAAAAATCTGCGTAGGGCGTAATAATATAGTAGTAGACTGTAATTTTTTTTCGGAAATATTTTTGCACTGTTTGAGAATCAGTGTCGGACCGGACGAAGGAATTACTTTTCGGCAGCAATTTGTTTCCATGCAATAACCGATATTTTGATTATATTGTTGGTTTTCTTTGGTAAAGCAAAATGTTGTATTTACATGCTTTAGAAAAGTGCAAAATGTTGTATTTACATGCTTTAGAAAAGTGCAAAGTGTTCTTTTTACTTGATTCAGAAAAGAGCAAAATGTTCTATTTACATGTTTTGAGAAAAGTGGAAAATATTTTATTTGCATGTTTTTGAAATGTGCAAAAATATTTTATTTGCATGTTTTTGAAATGTGCAAAAATATTCATTTTGCATGTTTTTAAAAAGTCAAAATATTCTTTTACATATATTTTTTAAAACTGCAAAATGTTCCATTTACATTTTTTTTGAAAATACAAGCAGTGGGGGGGGGGGGGGGTGCTGCCTGTGCTGACCGTGACCGTATTATCCGGCTCCGGCCCTGTTGAGAATACCTTGAGGTTTCGTGTTGCTTCTTTAAGAAGGTATCTCCATTATATCGTCGTATCATGTGCGATCCACTTTCCTGTGTCACTCTCCATTTGACAATTAGGAATAACTTATTAAAACTTAGAAGGCTTGGATATGTGCTTACCTGTTATGATATTACTGCTATGTTATTGGAAGGGAAACCTTGCTAAGGCCGAGACTCGAGGCAAGCCCCAATCCCAAACCGAAACCGACACCGAAACCGAAACTGAACAATATACAATTAAGAAGTTGAGCCCCGCCAAACCACGTCTTGACTACGTGGCTGTGTGGTAGTGGTAATATAGGGTATACAGATTGGATTAGATTTTATGCTAACGGCATCGCATCACATCCCTTCCCATCATCGACACGAACGCCGAGCGACACGACACACGGTATTAAATTCTATTAAGAAAGCTATACATAATATAGCTATTTTATTTTGCTATAGCTAAGTAAAAAAAACTAAAAACAACCATAGGGAATTTTGAATTTATTTTCTTGCCAAAGTTACACAAAGCCAAAGCTGGAGGAGCCAAAGTTAATTCCATCAAAGTTAATCTTAAGCCTAAGCTTTAGTGTAAGCTACGGTTCACTTCTTGTTCCTGTCTTGGCGGGTCTTTCTTGGGTCGTGTCTTGTGGCTTGGTTGCCACGTATAATAATGTATAATTAATTTCGAGTAGAGAGACAAGTCGAAGTCGAAGAACAAGTCGTGTATAGAAGAAAGTATGGGGATACTTAGCCAGTGACGGGTTGAACACCTGAGACTGTCAACTTTTATTTTTACAACCCGTGTCATTAGGATTGGATTATCATAATGGTAGTGGCATTGTTCTTGGCATCCATCTCCGTAATAGCTAATAGATTATTATGTTACACAACAACAACAGCAGCAATAGCAGCAACAGCAGTACAGAAGAAAAGTCAATACTTGGAGTGAAACCTGAGACAACTTATGACTGAAATTCAAAGTAACTACGCAATTATTAGTACAGTTTCTCCGTGTCTCATATTTTACTGTTTGTATTATTGCATTGCATTGAATTTTATTCGAATTTTTGCTCTGTTTGGTTCAGGTTCAGGTTCAGGTTTAAGTCAAGTGTAATAAAAGTTGCGTTTATATGTTTTGTGTAGAAGTAATTTGCAAAATTACTGAATTTTATTTTGTACAGTTTAATATTGTTATTGTATATCGTCTGTGAAGAACCAAAATGACCCATATCCAATTTAAGCTAGAATCAAAATGAGCTATGTCACATAAAAACAAAATGAGAAACATGAGTGAAACGTTAATTACGAGTTTTTGAAAAGTGTAAAATATTCTATTTACATGTTTTGTAAAAGTGTAAAATGTTCTATTTACATATTTTTGAAATGTGTAAAATCTTCTATTTACATGTTTTTGAAAAGAGCAAAATTTTCTATTTACATGTTTTTGAAAAGTGCAAAATGTTCTATTTACATGTTTTTGAAAAGTGCAAAATGTTCTATTTACATGTTTTTGAAAAGTGCAAAATGTTCTATTTACATGTTTTTGAAAAGTGCAAAATATTCTATTTACATGTTTTTGAAAATTGCTCAATATTCTATTTAAATGCTTTCAAAACATGTTTCAATATTTTTGTAGATAGCGAATTTCGTTTTTAGCTACAAATGGATGTGGGTCATTTTGGTTCTTCACAGACGATATGCAAGAAAGGCATGGAGTGTTATGCATAATAAAATTTTATTTTGTTTTTTGCACACTGCAACTGGAGCTGGTTAATGGGAAACGACTGGTTGCTGGATTTTGTTCATTGAAAGTACACAGATTGCACACTTAAAAATAAATAATAAATAGTTTATGTTAAAGTACCTAGATACATAGTAGAAAAGAATTGCTGAGCAAACAAATGTTATGTCTGGCAGTGCTCAAGAAAAATTACATATGTAATATTAAGGACTTAATACACTAGTACCAGTGAGTAGAAAGACAAATATGAGCTATAAAAATAAAAACTGTAGGAATTTTCATATCGTATAGCGTAATCGTATAACGTAAGTCTAATCGTCGTCATCGTAATTATTGTCAATCGTAAAAATGAAGTAATAGGTATATTATATTGAGGGATTGCACTGCCATTAAAGCGAGAACAAGAAAATGTGAAAAACAAAGGACAAATTAGAGGCAAATTACTATTACTACTGTGTGTGCTTTAGAATTTCTAGAAAATACATCATCATACGGACTTAGGACTTGTGCTCGCAACTTGTTGTTATATAATAAAATAATGGGAGTTGTGTCAAGATTTTACAGAGTTCAAAGTTGCATATCTAGATACTTTTCTGGGAGTTGCTGTGCAACAGTTGCAGTACAAACAGAAAACGAAATGCGCTATCGACAAAAAAAATAAAATATCAACGTCCTCGAAAAATATGTAAATAAAACATTCTGCATATTTCAAAAACATGCGAATGAAACATTTTGCGTATTTTAAAAAACATGTAAATAGAACATTCTGCATATTTCAAAAACATGTCAATAGACCATTTTGCACTTTTGAAAAACCTGGAAATAGAGCAATTTGCACGTTTCAAAAAACACGTAAAAAGAACATTTTGCACGTTTCAAAAACTTGTAAATACAGCAATTTTATCGTTTCAAAAAAAAATTTAGGAAGAACATTTTGCAATTTTCAAAAACATGTAAATAGAGCAATTTGATCGTTTCAAAAAAACATGTAGGAAGAACATTTTGCAATTTTCAAAAACATGTAAATAGAGCAATTTGATCGTTTCAAAAAAACATGTAGGAAGAACATTTTGCAATTTTCAAAAACATGTAAATAGAGCAATTTGATCGTTTCAAAAAAACATGTAGGAAGAACATTTTGCAATTTTCAAAAACATGTAAATAGAGCAATTTGATCGTTTCAAAAAAACATGTAGGAAGAACATTTTGCAATTTTCAAAAACATGTAAATAGAGCAATTTGATCGTTTCAAAAAAACATGTAGGAAGAACATTTTGCAATTTTCAAAAACATGTAAATAGAGCAATTTGCACGTTTCAAAAACATGCCAATGAAACATTTTATCCTTTTTAAAAACTCGTAATTTTGACATCTTCCCCATCTAAAACCCATGCACTTTATTCTACATAACTGATTTTAATTCTATAGCTTAAATTGGCTATAGATGGTCAATTTTGATCCTTCACTCACGATACATTCTTACCCACTGATATTCCTCATGATAAAATATAGAGCTTAAACTTGTAACTTCTTTTGCAACTTCACTCTCCATACACCAAATAACTATTTCCCTTGCTAATGTTAGTACGTGACAAATAAAATATTTTCTCGGTCCATAGTCCATGCTACATTATATTGGGCCTATTTCGTTTTCCTTATAATTTGTTTCCTCACAAGAATTACGGTTAATGTTGATGGTGTCGGTGATTCACGTCTATTTAGGAAATAATGTCAAAGTCAAGCTTAATGTTAGTGCCGCCGTGGCAACTTCCAGAATCCAGACGTCCTCACAGACTCCAGTCCCAGTCCCAGTCCCAATCTCAGTCCAGTCCGGTGGAATCATAGCCACGGTCACAACTATACAACTACTGTACACCCGAACCAAGCACACAGCAAAGTCAAAGCCAACAACAAACTGTGCTAAAAAATTAAACGGAAACTACAACGGAAAAAGTAAAGAAGGGAAAAAGGGCAGAAGTAAAAATAAACGAGAAAGGCAAGTCATAAAATAAAATAAAAGCTTAACAATAATATATATAGTACCCAGAAAAGTTTTATTTACCATACAGCTCCCTTCTACTTCTACTTTCTACAGTTCCCCGTCAACTTGTACTTATTGTGTGTGCACCTCATTTCCGTTGATGGAGTACACGGGCCGAAAAGAAAAATACCAACTAAAAAACTACCAAAACCAAAACCAAAGCAACTCACCCACGCTAGCAAATATTATCAGTACTGACTCTGAGCTCTATAATGTCTGTGTACAGTGTGTCTAAACGGCAAAAACGTGGCTGTGGAAGTGGAAGTAGAACAACAGTGCCTCATATATAGTTCAGGGCTTATTTCTCTGTGTCCGACAGAAAATGTGTGTGTGTGTGTGGAATGATTTTATTTCCCGTCCAATTGCTTGTCCGCTCGCATGGAACACTACTAACCTGTTTATCTCAAAAAATCGAGAAGAATTCTCCGCTTAGACTTGGGACAAGACTCATATGTAAAGAAATGACATATGAACTTGTTGTGCTTTATTTATTGCAATTCTCTCTGATACTCAATTCTGACTCCTGGTCCTGGCTCTATGTTTGTTGGCGTTGGCCGGTTTCGGTTTCGGTTTCGGTTTCAGTTTCGGTACCGATTCTTCTCGGGGCGGGTCCGTCGCGGTCCTTCACAGTGACGGTATTTTGTATGGCATCTCTATCTACACGGGAATATTTAAGGATTTCCATTCAAGCAACGTATATAAATTGCGTACTCTACTGATGTTGGTGAATGTATCAACTTGTATTCGCTATCCATGTAACAGTGTACAGTACTGTACAGCTTACAGTTAAAAGGCAGACTGGTATACTGGTATACTGGTATACTGGGAGGGCGAGGGAGGTATAGCAGTCCTAAAGTAGGAGGTATTTTGTATGTTTTATTCAAGTTGAAAAAAAAATTGTGTTCAATTTAGGTTATTACTTCCTAGCCGAATTACATTCTATCATGCCCAAGCCACACAATCTGGAGGTACTCTGTTTGTCTAACAATAAGTGAGTAGTTTAGTGCGTTAGAAGTCTACAAACCGTAAACAGTAGAAGAGTATAGAGTCTTGCTGTCTACTGACATAACCAGAATTTAAGCCTTTCACAAAAACTCACATTTCCCATTTTCATCTCCCAAACACAGTCAAGACCATAGCGTAGGGTGGTGTACTGTACTACAGAAAGGAATTCGAATTTCGGGATTAAATAAGCAGTAAATTCTATAATTTATTACACTTGCTATACTTCCATCATGTTTGTGTGCAATCTGGTAAAGCAATTTGGCATTTTTAAAAATATGTAAATAGAGTATTTAATAATTTTTTAAAATATGTAAATAGAACAAGTTGCATTTTTGAAAAACATGTAAATAAAGTATTTTGCACTTTTCTTCAGTAGAAATTAAATAAAACATTTTGTACTTTTTAAAACCACGTCACCATAGTATATTTTGTACTTTTTAAAACCACGTAGATAGAATATTTTGCACCTTTCAAAAACATATAAATCAGTATTTATAGTATTTATCACTGTTTAAAAACGTATAAGTAGAATATTTATCACTGATTAAAAACATATGAATAGGTATTTATCGCTGATTAAAAAAGTATAAATAGAATATTTAACACTTTAAAAAAAAATAAAATAAAATATTTATCACTGTTTAAAAAACATGTATAGGTAAATAAAATAATTTCCCCTTTTAACCAACAAAAATCATGAAGCATTTTACACTTTTCAAAAACTAGTATATAACATTTTACCTTTTTATCTTATTTTGATTTTTGACAAATTTCATTTGCTCAGCTTCAACTGGATATACATAGATCATTTTGATTCCTCGCTTACGACATATCACACAAGATATGTCCATGTAGCATTCAGTTTATCGACTGGCCGGATATAGCAGCTTAAAACCGGCACAAATACCAGCAGTATAGGCTCGGGCAAATTCCCTATACGACAGATAGATATCACCTGATCTCTGCACTTAAGTATCTCATCATTCTAAATTCAGGATCATGCACTATGAATTGAGATGAAATAAACCAAGCTTTCCTAAATTATAACGTATCCCGTATCTAATAATTGTAAACATACCTGTCTTTATAAATACTCACCTAAAGCTGATTCTTTCATCAAGGTTAATCTTGAATTGGAGATCCAAGACGGAAAGAACCAAAACCAAAACCAAGCCAATTACACATTTAAGAGGCTTACTGATATTTAGTTTAAGTTTTACGAGTGCGTGGTGGGGATTTTTTTATCCGTGGCGAATCTAAATTACAGAGGATCTCAATAATAATCATAACGCATTATAAACAGAAAAATGCTCTTGAACCTATTTTTTTTATAACTGGAGGCTCATCATTTCATATGTAATTTTATTGCTCACACAATTTACTCTTGCTGTTATCATTGTAATAAAATCAACGACAGGTGTAATTTGAATCAAATTGTTCGTGTAGCTTTGTAGCTCGTATGGCCGGTGCCGGTATGGCAATAAATATGTAATGCCCCCAATAGGAACAATATAATTGTAAGAAATATTATAAGCTGTAGGCTTCCACCTGCAGATATGAATTCAAATAATTTTATTGCCAAAAGTATTTGAATCCCGTGGCCGTCCCTCAATCACTATCGACAATGGAAAAAAATCGACACCAGGTTAAAGTAGAAACCAACACCGATACCGATACCAGTCCAAGTGCGCAAAATCATTGCAATAAAATCAAATTCAAATGTAAGTAATCCTCAATTTAAATTGAATCGAGAAAAAAATATCCACAATAAAAAGGAGGAGCAGCTGTGATGATGTTTTATGTACTCGACGAGTACATTTAATAATAATAAATATGATTATATATATACATTATACAGAACTGCATTTTACATTACTTACTTATAGGCTTGCTCAGCACCCTATATACTGGCTCAGATAGGAGGCGGCTCAGGCAGTTAGACAGTACAGTAGACAGTAGACGAGTAGACACTTAATAAAGTTTGAAATTTAAATTGGTTGGTTAACAATTAGATTAGATTGGATTGGATTAGAAAATATATTTGAGGTCATCGTTCGTATCCTATGTAGTTCCCTCTCTTTAGCTCTATATTCCGCCATCTCCCATTTGTAACTTTGTCTGTTTCTGTTTTGTTTCTGCTTACAAAGTAGTATTAATAATTTCCAGTCCCATGCTCAGTACCAGTACCAGTACCAGTACCAGCTGAACGTATACTTAACCGCTATATTGTATGTGAGGAGTCAAAATGACCCATTTCCAAATTTAAGCTAGAATTAAAATAAGCTATTTCAAAATACACTGAATAAGATAGATGCATAAAATGTTAATTAGGAGTTTTTTAAAAGTGAAATTTTTTTTATTTGTGTTTCTGAAAAGTGTAAAATGTTCTATTTATGTTTCTTAAAAGTGTAAAATGTTCTATTTATATGTTTTTAAAAAGTAAAATGTTCTATTTACATGTTTTTAAAAAGTGTAAAATGCTCTATGTACATGTTTTTAAAAATTGTAAAATTTTCCAATTTAAGTGTTTAAAAAAAGTGTAAAATTTTCTATTTACATGTTTTTGACAAGTATAACCAATTCCATTTAATCATGATTTTAAAAATACTAAAATATTCGGTTTACATGTTTTGGAACTATACAAAACGCTCTACATTTACATGCTTTCCTGATCATAATATTGTAGTTTTTATTTGTAGATAGTGTATTTTAGTTTTAGCTGAACATGGATATGGGTCATTTTGATTCTTTACAGACGATATGCGAAATGCGTATAGTGCATTGGATGTGCTTTAATTAGAAAGAACTGCGCTACGGCTATATTTAAAAAAGCGCTCGCATTGTCCTATATTCCTATTATTTCCTATATGTAGCTAACAACCAGTAAAAAACTACACAGCACAGACTACTTACACAGTGGATTTATTCAAGACTAAAATATTACACTTTTTCTCCTGACCTCGTGTCCGACTCGGACTGAACATGTAACTCTCGTACGTCTTTAAAAGTGTATTGAGTATTTGAAGTTAATTTGAATTTAAAATTTATTGTTGAAAGTGCCGCTCACATAGCTTCAATTTTACAAGTTGGAAGGTGTTCCATGCAAATTTAAACAGCAGAGCTTCATTTTTGACAGCACTGTTGAGTCTTTTGTCTTTATCGCTATGGCTTTTGTACAATGTACAAAGTGCCTACAACAAGGCGGCAGTTGTTCCTTGTTCATTCTTCTTACAGATATATTACCACACAATAGTGAAAGTATTGGCTGTACGGTCCAGATATAAGTGTAAGTACCTAGGTGCCTATTAGAATACATGTGGACGTCGATACGCTTTGATTTCATTTGACTTCGGCATCGGCTTCGGCTTCGACTTACGATTAGACGGCCTTTTTGCTTTTGAATATTGCGCCGCATAATGCATAATAATAGAATTTAAAATTGTTACTTATACTTTAGCTCAAAAAAATCAGTGTATCGATTAGAAGGATCTTCTTTAGGAAGTTGTGCTTGTATTTTCAGCTTCACTGCACCTCATACCATCGACTGTTAAAGCAGAGCCTCAAACAGGGCCGGACGAAGGAATTACTTTCAGGCAGCAATTTGTTTCCATACAAAAACTACCATTTTGATTTTATTGGTGGGTTTCTTTTGTAAAGCAAAATGTTGTACTTACATGTTTTAAAAAAGTTCAAAATTTACTTTTTACTTGATTCAGAAAAGTGCTCAATGTTCTATTTACATGTTTTGAAAAAAGTCTGAAATGTTTTATTTCCATGTTTTTTAAATGTGCAAAAAAATTTATTTTGCATGTTTTTGAAAAGTCAAAATATTCTTTTTAGATATTTTTAAAAACTGCAAAATGTTCCATTGACATGTTTTGAGAAAATTCAAGCAGCGGGGACTGCCTACGCTGGCCGCTTTATCCGGCCCTGAGAGCCTCAAGCAGAACAGTTTCTGTTCTGTTCTCAAATTTAAAACTAAAGCAATAAATTAAGTGCTTATGTTAAACATATGATGCTCTTAAAATCAGTAAATATACCGATTTTTCACGGTGTGGTGTCCTGAACGGGGAGACGGGATAACTTTTCTGCTATCTGTCTCTCTACCGAAGAAACCGCGGAGCCGAAACCGACACCGAAACCGATAGTGTATTACACGAAGGTAAAATGTAAGATCCCGTAGCAGATTCCACTATCTACACCAACAATGTAATCTATACTTGGTACATATACCTAGGTACCTAGATATATACTATACCCAGCCTTAAGTTAAAATCAAAAACTAAAGTAGGAACTCAACTAGGAACAAAGCCAAAATCACTTGAGGATGAGTTATGGAACTTATATCCAGGCCCAGGCCCAGTCCCAGCCAAACTTTCCATGGACTTTTGGATAATAGATGTTGTGTTACGGATGTTTTTTTTCAATGCTGTGCTGTGGTAGTACGTAAGATTAATATCTGCTATGTAAAGGCTGTAGAACAACCTGCATAAAAACCTTCGTATCGTTCGTAGAGGTGTACCTCACTGTAATATAATGCTGAACATTTTTAGTGTTTAGTGTTTAGTCTGTACGAGGTACAGGAAGACAAAGTAGAGGCAGAGACAAGGCAGACAAATAAGTTAATACGTTAAACGCTAATAGTTCATATAGTTAATGGCTGTGGTAAAAGTAGGGAGAGATTTTTAGTATGTAGTATGTCTGATTAAGTGCGTGGCTACATCTAAATCTAAATACGAACACAACACGGAAAGTGTATTAGTGGGCTGTGTATTGTGTATAAGCTGGATCTGGATCTGGATCTGGATCGTATTGTATAGCATAGGCAGGGCTCTTCGGCATCGGCTTAGGCTATATATGTGCAATGTGCATATTGTGTTCACTGTAAGAAAAAGGAAAACCCGAAGGAAGAAAGCATTAATCATTAAACTATCCATAAGCCGTGCAATACTATATAGTGAACCATACACAACCAGAAAGCAGCACCAGATCATGTAGAAACAAACGGAACCATTCAGCTGTATGGCGTATGGCCGATCCGATGGTATGGGATGGAATTGGCATGACTTCACTCCACATTATACACTTACATATTGTGTGTGAAGAACCAAAATGACTCATATCCATTTGTAGCTACAAACAATATCCACTATCTACAAACATATTGAAACATGACTTGAAAGCATTTAAATTGAATATTGAAGCACTTTTTAAAAATATGTGAATAGAACTTTTTACACTTTTTAAAAACATGAATTAGAACATTTTACACTTTTCAAACACATTGAATTAGAACATTTTGCAATTTTCAAAAACATGGAATTGGAACATTTTGCACCTATTACAAAACATGGAATTAAAACATTTTGCACCTTTTCAAAATCCATGTAAATAGAACATTTTACACTTTTCGAAAACATGTAAACAGAACATTTGACACTTTTCAAAAGCTCCTAATTAACATTTTACGCATGTTTCTCATTTTTTTATTATGACATAGCTCATTTTGATTCTAGCGTAAATTGAATATGGGTCATTTTGGTTCTTCACAAGACGATATAGTATTAGTATGCACTTGGTCTCTCTCGTCTCATCTCTATTGAGTCTTGACTTTGACTTTTGAAACATTAGCCCCGTCACTTATTCATCCATCTTGCCTGACTGTCTTATTTATTGTGACATGGCCGGCCCATCTGTGTCTATTATGTGTATGCTAATGCTTTGCAATGGTGTATTGACAAAGTATTTCACTGTACTTCTACTTCTACTTTTACTGCTACGGTACCGGCGTCGGTACTCTCCTTGTTTTTGTTTTGTTCTGATTTGTAAACTGCAGTCACTACAGTGCAGTCTAAGAAGCAGAAAGATAAAGTACACGCGCATTCACTTTGTCCCCTTTGTATTTGGTGAAATTCTAATGTTTGTTTTTCCTTTTGTATTTCCTATTTATATTTTTTTATTGTGTATCTGTTCATATTTTGTATTGAAGTTTTATTTTGAAATTGAAAGCAAAAATAATGTGTGTCGTACTGTGTAGTGTATAGCTTAAGCACACTGTTCACAATGTACTGCTCGGCCCTGACTGTGATTACATGGCGGTGGCAGGGCAGTCATACAGTTTGATTCTGATTGAATGCGGGGCACATACAAAAGAAGGAAAAAAGAATACAGAGTTCAGTACAACAGCCGGAGCCAGAGCCGACTGCTGTCTCCGCACTCTCTAATTATTCTAAATGATGTAAGTGTATAAGTATATAGCTCCATTATAAATGAACCTAGCAAAAGGTATAGTTAGTTTGAAATCATATATTAATCTGTACACGGTACTGTTTGCTGTTCATAGAAACTTTTAGCATACCTTCAAATGGGAACTTGACGTGGGCCAGAAAATAAATATAGAAAATGTCTGTAGTACAGAATAAATATAGAATTGTGAGCATATCGTCTGTGAAGAACCAAAATGACCCATATACAATTTAAGCTGCAATCAAAATGAGCTATGTCATACAAACAAAATGAGAAACATGTGTAAAATGTTAATTAGGAGTTCTATTTCATAATGTTCTTATGTTCTATTTTCATGTCTTTCAAAAAAGTAAAAGGTCCTGTTTACTGTTTTTGAAAAGATGAAAAATGTTCTAATTCCATATTTTCAAAAAACTACAAAATGTTCTATTTACATGTTTCTGAAAAGGCGCAAAATGTTCTAATTATATTTTTTGGAAAAGGTGCAAAATGTTCTATTTACATGTTTTTGAAAAGGTGCAAAATGTTCTAATTCCATGTTTTTGAAATGGTGCAAAATTTTCTAATTCCATGTTTTCTAAAAAGAGCACTTTGTAATTTCATATTTTTGAAAAGTGCTAAATGTTCAATTTAAATGCTCTCAAGACATATTTGAATATTTGTGTAGATAGTTGATATTGTTTTTAGCTACAAATGGATATGGGTCATTTTGGTTCTTCACAGACGATATGTACATTCTGGAAGTATAAATACATTATTGCATTGTAAAGATGAAAGGGAAATCATAATTACTATGTAGAACTTATATAGGTACAACTGGCCTGTCACTTTAGTATTGTTACTGGTTTGGTTTGGTTTCGGGTGTGCTTATGGACCTCGTCCTTGTGCCGTATTTGACTAAAATGGTCACGGTAAAGAGGATGATTACATACATTTTTAAAAAAAGCGTTAATTCATGTACAGCAGTGCAATGCAGTGGTTTCAATCATTATTAGGACATATTTTTGCAAGACATGAGGATTTGCACAAAAATTTTACCACAGACGACAGTGTTTCGACGTAAGGCATTCAAATATATTTCTAATATTCCATTTCTTTGTTTGGTAGTGTATTTATGATGTCGCTCTGCATTGAGCGCCAAGTCAACACATGTACATGTATAATACGTATACCTTAATTATAAATTTTCCCAAGCTTTAAATGTGATTCATACTTTTTGTAAACGAGCGAGAAGCGAGTTTAATGCATGCAAAGGTAGAGCACATATTCCTTGTTAGTTATGCTAAATCGCGTTTATAAATTACGAAGCGTTTGTGTAATAACTGATTTTCCGTAAATCAATATACTCCTATCCTTTCACGTTAACGTACATACCAACTCCGCTTATTGGTTCTGTAGGCATGTTCTAATGTTGTAAGTTTATACAAATGAAGGGTAAACATTAAGCATTTGAATATGTGCTCTGTCTCCTGTCCTGATTAGAAGCTTATATAATTCTTAACCAAAATTCTACTTATCTATTCAACCTAGGACACTGTCATTGGTGAACAGTGTATTTCTTTTGTGACAGTCTTTCTAGCTGTCTCCCACCGCTATTGACCTAGATTCTTTCTTTGTGTCTATTTAAGCAGTTAAGTCGAAATTAGTTTTTCTTTGTAATATTACGAATCCCGCTTGTAACTTCTGTCAACTTACTCGATAAAACCTCTATAAATACAGAGTTTTGTACCATTTACAATTAGATAGCAACTTAAAATTGAACTTATCACAGGGCGAAGCTCTGGTCTATCTCTACCAAAAATTGTAATCTTTACTTAAGTAATTTTCTCTTCGTTTTTGCTATTGAATAATCGTCGTAATTTTTAGTTAAAATAAATTACTTATTTTCTCGTTTAAAGCTGCGTCTGATCTATTTAGTACACGAAGTGAATTATTATTTAAACCCATCACCATCATTCTTCACCCGGCATTAAATTCATCTTGTTCCACCAAAACATTGGTCCTTCGAACCGGATTAAAAGAAATCTATTACTCTCGGTGAAATTGCAAGCTTGAATATTTGTGCTAAAAGAAGATGGCTCCAATTGACAAACTACTTTCCCAAAGGAAGAATATTATCAATAGTCTTCAGGTGCTGGAAAAGAAATGTACTCAAGATACATTCAACAACTGGCAGCTTTCAACGCTGAAGAAAGAACACGATAAGCTGGATACTTGGTCGAATAGGCTCTTTGAAATCCAGGGAGAATTACTTACGTTAGCTACACCAGATGCAACCGGAACAGAACCAACTGAAAAATCGGAATCTACAATTACTTCAACGTATGAAGACATCATGCTTCAGATTGGGGTTCTCGAAGATAAACTGGCTTCTCATCCAAAACGGTTAGAAGAATTGAATCCTACTCCAGTTCCTCAACCTGCATCTACTGTGAAGCTTCCTATCATCAATCTCCCAGAATTTAAAGGAGCTAACGACAATTGGCTTCACTTTCGAGACAGCTTTCAAACGAACATTCATTCTCGTTCAGACATTTCCGATGTTGAAAAAATGCAGTATCTCAATTCATGTCTCAAGGACGAAGCTGCATTACTGGTATCAAATCTTCCGGTGAGCAATTCAAATTACACAATAGCATGGGATACTGTCATGAAACGCTACGACCGAAAGGATGTACTCATCACGTCTCAGCTCAAGAAACTCTTCAATCAACCGAAGATGAGTTCAGAATCTGCACCGATGTTACGAAGACTGATTGACACTACAACCAGTTGCATTGCTACATTGAGGACTCTAGAACAACAAACTGAATACTGGGACTGCATCCTTATTTTTATGCTCACGGAAAGGCTTGATACCGACTCAAGACGTATGTATGAAATGCAGCGAGATACTTCATCCGAATCAAAGTTTGAAGACCTTATTACCTACTTGAACAAACGAGCAGATTCACTTTCAATAATGGAAACTACCAAAGAAAAGGTTACCTCGGATCCTCAAAATTCAAGCAACAACAATCAGCACCACCAAAAGAAGACAGGCATAAATACTCACCTCACATCAACTCAATGTACCTGCAATGTCTGTAACAACAACGATCACAAGACCTACCAGTGCCATCAGCTGGAGGCGCTTTCCATTGAAGACAAGAAGAAGCTACTTCAGAGTAAAGAATGTTGCTTGAACTGTCTGGGGAAGAAACACAAAGTAAAAGACTGCAGATCCAAGCATGGCTGTTATATATGTAAGGAGCGGCACAACACAATTCTACATGAAGAAGTAAGCCAAAAGGAAGTTCCTGTCATAACAGAAGACCAGTCAACCTGCACTCTCACAACACCATTACATAATCAATCTAACATCTTACTTGCAACTGCTGTAGTGAAAATAAAGGACAACGCTGGAAACTTTGTCAAAATTCGAGCTCTAGTTGACCAGGGATCAGAAGCCACTTTCCTATCTGAAGAATGTGCCCAACGATTGGACTTACCAATAACCCCTGCAAACATAGCTGTCTCGGGACTTCAAGGTTCTTCTGTGGGTACTATAAAGGGCACGACACATTTAGTGCTTCAATCCTGTACCTCCAAATTTTCAACTAAAGTTCACGCCTACATCCTACCCGGGAAACCAACCAACCCATTGCCTACACGTACTTTATCGTGGTTTTCGTGGCCTCACATCTATGGTCTGAAGCTAGCAGATCCCCAATTCCACTTATCCTCTCCTATTGATCTCCTCATTGGGGCAGACGTATTTGCTGAAATCCTACGGGTTCCTGGGAAGAATCGTATCATCGACGGGCCCCCATACACTCCTGTTGCTCAAAACACAATGCTTGGCTGGCTGCTGACCGGACGGGTATCATCACAAACAACACTAACACCAAATACTTCAAATCATTTAACGGTTCTGCAATCTTATACTACATTCAATACCGAGACTCAGAGGCAGAAACCGACAATCACCTTTTACCAGGACCAAGAAGAGGAGTTCTCCATTCATCATAGTCAAGAAGGGAAATCCACGGTTCAACCCACCAAAAATGAAGAGCTTTTCTGTCAGCTGGATGTTGATGTTGATGCAAGTACTGCATTTTACTCATTGGCAGAATCTCACCAGGCTATTTCTTGGATCCCAAGTCCACTTGCTGGAGCATACAACTACACGCAAGCTACCGGACTATTTGGCTTATGTGCTACCTCCGTTCCCCCTGCTAATACTGATGCTCTGGAAATGACGTCCTCTCAGTTCTTATGGATTCTTGGAAACAACCGTATTGATGCTCACCCGCGTTCGGCTCGGATTCATCATCGACCGTTCTTGGATGTGCAGATCTGTTTTCCAGATCTCCAACATCATCGTTATATTCTTTGTGGACTTAGACGATTTCACCAATACAACCGCACAACGATGGGAACCTCTACCCGACGTCATTCAACCCAACAGCACCATAGTTTCAAAGGAGGTCAACCAGTTCAACCAAAGCCAGGACTCATCTTCATAGAACCTGTCCTGGATGTACTAAGACTTTCCATGGCGGCTGAAAGTTACATTTTCTTCTTCAACGCTGAGGACTGTATGCAGCTACATATCTTCCGCTGGCGAGTACAAGATATTCGGAGATTCTATTTCGTGGAAGCTAACAATATAATCACCCTGATGAGCCTCCCAAATTCACCTACAGCACTCTTCAATACTGTAAATCGTTGAAGACAAGCCTCCAGTTTTGCTACAGAGGTAATAAGCTCTTTAAAATGTACGCTCACCTTAAGTCAGGCAATTCTTGTCTACCTAAGGATGACGTCATTTTTTTGTTTGTTTTATTACTGCAACTTAGTTGAAGACAATAAAACGTCAGTTCCTCAGGGTAACTTGTTTTCAACAGTAAATATACATTTATATTTATTTTCCATACTACTTTTATATATCTAACTGCTACAATTATTAAGTGTAAAACATACCTTAATTTAAAAGTTTTTTTTTCTTCTACCTATTGCAAGCCACAAAAATTCGTAGGTTTATTGTAATTAGGCGTAGAGTTTAATTAATTGTAATATCAATTAATTTACATGTATAATTTATGTAAGCTTGAAAATTCATTGAATTTTGGTGGCCGGTGTTTCGACGTAAGGCATTCAAATATATTTCTAATATTCCATTTCTTTGTTTGGTAGTGTATTTATGATGTCGCTCTGCATTGAGCGCCAAGTCAACACATGTACATGTATAATACGTATACCTTAATTATAAATTTTCCCAAGCTTTAAATGTGATTCATACTTTTTGTAAACGAGCGAGAAGCGAGTTTAATGCATGCAAAGGTAGAGCACATATTCCTTGTTAGTTATGCTAAATCGCGTTTATAAATTACGAAGCGTTTGTGTAATAACTGATTTTCCGTAAATCAATATACTCCTATCCTTTCACGTTAACGTACATACCAACTCCGCTTATTGGTTCTGTAGGCATGTTCTAATGTTGTAAGTTTATACAAATGAAGGGTAAACATTAAGCATTTGAATATGTGCTCTGTCTCCTGTCCTGATTAGAAGCTTATATAATTCTTAACCAAAATTCTACTTATCTATTCAACCTAGGACACTGTCATTGGTGAACAGTGTATTTCTTTTGTGACAGTCTTTCTAGCTGTCTCCCACCGCTATTGACCTAGATTCTTTCTTTGTGTCTATTTAAGCAGTTAAGTCGAAATTAGTTTTTCTTTGTAATATTACGAATCCCGCTTGTAACTTCTGTCAACTTACTCGATAAAACCTCTATAAATACAGAGTTTTGTACCATTTACAATTAGATAGCAACTTAAAATTGAACTTATCACAGGGCGAAGCTCTGGTCTATCTCTACCAAAAATTGTAATCTTTACTTAAGTAATTTTCTCTTCGTTTTTGCTATTGAATAATCGTCGTAATTTTTAGTTAAAATAAATTACTTATTTTCTCGTTTAAAGCTGCGTCTGATCTATTTAGTACACGAAGTGAATTATTATTTAAACCCATCACCATCATTCTTCACCCGGCATTAAATTCATCTTGTTCCACCAAAACAGACAGTCCATGCAGATTGCAGATCACAAACAACAACAGCGACGTGAGTGGAAAATAAAAAATAAAATTCTAAAAATATGACAGTGTTCAGTCTTGAGTGTATGAGCTCCACTACTTATCGTTAGCATTACAGATATCACTAATGTTATAACGCTCTCCATAACTTTGATTAAGGCTCTTCCTCATCAGCTTCTGGTAGACTGGGTAGCTTTGACTGCCGTATGGATTTAGATTCCCTTTGAAGTACTCACTCACTCAGTCAGTCATAGGCCCAGGACCAAGCTCCCAAACCAAACCAAACCAAAGCAAAGGCGAAACAAGGCTGTACATAAATCGTAAAACTAAAAGTTCTATGTACATTATTTTGGTAGTCTTATTCGGTATTTTGCCATGGGGAGACTCGTGCCTATGGAGTATATTCATTTGTCAGAGTCCATTACTTCCACGAGAATTGTTTCGTTTGTTGTCAAAGAAGCATTTTCAGCTTTTACATCCCATCCCAGCATCCGCATCCCCCAACCAACATCATCCATATGGAGAGTGGAGAGTGCGTCTGTCTAAATCTGAAATCTGAATGTAGAACTAAGCTATGCTCTTGGTCTTGGAGGATCACTCTTGTGATGTGCTGGATCTGGTTCTGTAAAATCAGGGCCGGACCAAGGAATTGCTTTTAGGCAGCAATTTGTTTCCATGTATAAATCATGTTTTGATTTTATTGATGGATTTCTTTGGTAGAGCAAAATGCTGTATTTACATGTTTCAGAAAAGTGCAAAATGTCCTTTTTACTTGATTCATAACGTTGAAAAATGTTCTATTTACAAGTTTTGAGAAACGTGGAAAATGCTTTATTTCCATGTTTTTGAAATGTGCAAACAAAACTTTTTTGCATGTTTTTTAAAAGCACAAAATGTTATATTTACATGTTTTGAGAAAAGTGCAAAATTTTCTATTTACATGTTGTGAGAAAAGTGCAAAAATGTTTTATTTTCATGTTTTTCAAATGTACAAAAATTATTATTTTACATGTTTTAAAAAAGTCAAAATATTCTTTTCTACATATTTTTGAAAACTGCAAAATGTTCCATTTAAATGTTTAAAAAAAATTCAAGCAGCGGGCTGCCTATGCTCTGGTCGCATTATCCGGACCTGTGTAAAAGCACTGTAATATGAGAGTACATACTAGGTACATACAGATTTGTCTTGAGTGTCACAGGCACTTTTCGTGCATTACTTACGAGTCCCTGCACAAATACGAGACCACTTACTTACGTCCTCGTACTTGTACTGCGTATGCTGTAATAAATAGAAATGTGTACATTGCACTTGGTCGGTTGTCGGTTGTTGGTTGTTGGTTGGTGGGTACTTATCGTATTGTTAGGGCTCACGCTTTAAATATAAATACAAAAAAAAATACATAGGAGCGTAATGATATCAATAATACATATACGAGAATTCCGGATCAAGATTCGGAATTGAGTTAGTAATAAATATTTTGAAATGTACTTTAGCTGATCTTCGACGCATAGTATGGAGAGATGGAGATCAACTTGGATGTGATCTAGTGGAGATGATGCGATATAATATTTTGTTATCAAGATATGGTTTTTTTCTTCGCTTTTATTTTTATTTTCCTTTTCGCTTTCGTTTAGTTTATGTATATTACAAAAGATTTGAGAGAGTTGTGTGGAATGGAGAATGGGAATAAAATGAAATACAGTCCATTGAGTTTTCAAGTAGCACTTCATATTTTTGAGGATAATAGTATTCTGATCCCTGTGTGATTATGTGATGTGAGATATGGGCGAGCTATTACTCTTATCCGGGTAGTTTGGAGTGTTCGAGTTTGGCTTGGCGAGAGCCCTATGTTCTTCTGTTTATGTCCTGGTTTTAACTTAAGCTGGGAGCTTAAGTGGTATCGTGGTATGTAGTATGTAGTGTAACGCAGTATGTATATAGGCGTAGGTGGTTACAACTAAATGTGCGTACGAACACCACATTAAAGGAGGAACGGCCGGGAATCGTAAATAGTAAACGGGCATATAATAATTTGTATGTAACGTATGTAGTTACATATATATACTTATGTATTTATTTTGTATAGAAAAATCAATATCAATCTTACAATTAGAATATTTTCCATTTGGATTTAGTAATGGTTCGAGTATTAGTTTAGTATGTTCGTATGCATATTGGCAAATCGCAAAAAAAAGGAAATTATGCATAATATATTATTCAGAGAATAGCTAAGCGTGTAATGCGAATAATGTCTGTGGAGAACCAAAATGACCAATCTTCATTTTTAGTTAAAACCAATATCCGCTATCTACAAAAATATTCAAAATGTGTCTAGAGAGCATTTAAATAGAGCATTTTGCACCTTTTCAAGAATATGTAAATACAACATTTTACACTTTTCAAACGCATGGAATTGGAATAGTTTGCATCTTTTCAAAAACATGGAATTAAAAAATTTTACACTTTTCAAACACATGGAATTAGAACATTTTGCACCTTTTCAAAAACGTGGAATTAGAACATTTTGCACCTTTTTAAAAACATGGAATTAGAACATTTTGAGCCTTTTCAAAAAACTGGAATTAGAACATTTTGCACCTTTTCGAAAACATGTAAATAGAACATTTTACACTTTTTAAAAACTCTTAATTAAAATTTTACGCATGTTTCTCAAATTGTTTTTATAACATAGCTCATTATGATTGTAGCTAAAATTGGATATGGGTAATTTTGGTTCTTCACAGGCGATATGTAAGTTATGTAGGCTGTATCAATTTTACAAGAAGCAAAAAACAAAGCATGCAAGAATTCAAGAAAACTGAAAAATAAAAATGTGGATTCTATAATGTCCATTAGAGCCTATAGGGGAGGGGTATTTTGCCCTTTGTAAAGTAGTACATGCGTGACCATGGCATTAAAATTTTGAAAAATTTAAATAGCATCTTCGCTTACATTATGAATCTGTTCATACATTCACATAATTAAATCAATTTTCGTTGTGATGATAAAATGGTGTAAAACAACCTCTTGAACATCACCAGTATCAGGCAAAGCTGGGCATTTTTCTCGTCTGTCATATATGCCCCAGAATACATACTTTTTGTAATGTATGTGAGTCAATTTTTAGCTTTCGGTTTCCAGTTTTCCAGCATCGCCTTCCGCTCTCTCCATGCCTCGTTGACGACAATGAATACGAATATGAAAAAATGAAAACAAAAACGACCATGACGGCAGCAGCGGCTCGAACCCATTTAAATCCACACTTCCCACTTCCACTTGGACTTGCTACACATCCCCATAATAATAATAATAGATCATAATAATATCTGCCAACATTTTATTTTAATGTTCCATAATGCAAAATGGAAACTCATACTCACTCTCAGTCACATCTATAGGGCTCTTCGCCTTCATGACAAAATTTCGACTTGATTTTGGAATTTTGGTGAGAGGACTTTGGTTTGGGTCTCGCTCCGCATCGATGACCATAACAATAATACTGACTATGGGGGAAAGAGATTTGAGAGATTTTCCAATGGGACACAATATAACTTAATGTGATGGGATCTCTCTGATTCTGACTGTGATATCAAATGGCAATGACCATGGTTCCATGGTGGATGGTGGTGGTCGCGTGGCAATTCAAAATTCTGGGTTCTCCGGGTTCTTTGTTCTCTCTTCGGTCTTCTGTACTCGACTGGTCACGGTTAGTTTTACATGCACTACCATTTAATTATTAGATATGTACATAGTTGGGTTATCAGTTCGGTTCGGTCCGGACCGGTTTCGGTTTTCGGCGGCGTGAGTTCTCTCCCTTTCACTCACACTGCCAAGTATAAATAACTGTTATTTCATTTTCGTCGTCCTCATTTCACTTTCGCAGAGCATAAGCATAAAAAGTAAAAGTAAAGACGAAAAGACATTAGGCACTATTGCAGTACGTGTGTGTGCTAGCGCTCCATTTTCTTTCCGATTTCCTTATGTATGAACGTTGAACATTAAAGGGCCAACGCAGCGTCGTCGTCGTCGTCTTCGTTGTCGTCAGCATCAGCATTTTTCTTTACTGATATTTCTATTATTTTCTTTTTCTGAAAGGTCTGTGCTGTGTAGGTAGTCCGTTAGGTACCTTTTATTATAAAAATTGATTTTATTCCGATTCTATAATTTTAGTACTAAACATTGTGCATTTGTACAAACAGAAAAATACGACGTGACGCTTATTTTTTGCGAGTGCTGACGTCGCATATGAAAGGACAACGTCCTCAATGCATTGCACTGTTTGTGCAGTAATAATATTTAAAAATAAAAATGTATGGATTTAATTCAAAAGCATAAATACAGATAGGCACAGTAGGAGTGATACATATGATACGATTATGTACGTACGTAGGTACTTGGATATCGTCTGTAAAGAACCAAAATGACCCATATCCAATTTAAGCTAGATTCAAAATGTGTTATTTCATAAAAAAAAATGAGAAACATGTGGAAAATGTTAATTAAGAGTTTTTGAAAAGTGCAAAATGCCCTATTTACATGTTTTTAAAAGTGTAAAATATTTTATTCACATGCTTTTGAAAAGTGTCAAATGTTATATTTACATGTTTTTGAAAAGTACAAAATGTTCTATCAACATTTTTTTTAGAAAATCGTAAAATATTATATATATGTAAATTCATTCAAGACATGAATCAATATTTGTGTATATATTTGTGTATAGGTCATTTTGGTTCTTCACAATCGATATCTGATTTAGAGTTTTTGTACCGTACCGAGCAGGCACGGTGAGGACTGTCATGATTGGTAACAATAGAAATATGGAAACAGCCTCTCAATGCTCCTGATTATGAATTCTTTTGCATTAACTATTGACTATGGAAAAAATTTCCAGTCATCACAGATATTGTTCTGCTTCTTTCTCCAATGGCACTGCATTTGAGGACCAGAACGAAACGAGACACACTGCATTATATTGTGTGTGGCGAATTTCGCTTTACTTTTGGAGGGAAAATTAAATTGCTGTGGCGGGTATTGGGGCTGAGGCTGGGTCTTTACTGGTACGGAGGGTCCTTCTAATGAAATGTAGGAAATAATATGTGGCACTCTCTGCATTTCGGTTTTACATAGTTGCAGCGTACGTCGGCCGCCCGACGTCCGTCGCCTGTCAATATCCTCTGATTCATGTTTCGCCTCCTTTTCATCATTTTCTGTGATTTTCTTGCATCAATGAATTGGATTTTGAATTACATACATTACTACGTATCCGAAATTATGTTGGGTAGTTTCTTTGTTTGGAATTGTGCATATATTTGTATAGGAGTATGGCATTACATTATTTGCAAAAGGAGACATGGATTTTTGGATTGGATTTATATTCCTTTTCCTTTCCATCTAAATTGGGAAATATGAGTCTCACACAAACAATCAGAATTTTCCAAATCTATGTAAATTTGTGATTTTCGTAATGAAATATGAGGAAAAATAATAATACTTGATTTTATTATCCATATTTTATAAATGTGGGTCTAGGGGACGTGCACATACATTGCACCCATATTTTCCCACGTATTATTCACATGCCGGGTAACTTTGAAATAAACTTTGGTATCCATTACATCCTGGGTTTGCGTCTCTATTAGAAACTTCGCGGTACTATGGATTTTTCATTGTGTAAGACTCTAGTTTTGTTTCAATCAGAGTGCAGTACTACATGCAAAACTATTGTTAATTTCAGGATCGATTATTCTTCAAAGTGGCTCCTTGATTAAATGGTGAATAAAAAGTTTTTTAAATTCCTTACATTATATAGTTTCCCATTTACAGTCAAATCTGACTATAGTGTAGTAAAATATCTAAACTCTAAACCTAATGATACACTACAGTTGGCAGTGTGGATATGGCAAAGGCTGCATTATTTATAGAATATTATATCATCTGCGAAGAACCAAAATGACCCAGACCCATATCCATTTTTAGCTAAAAGCAACATCAACTATCTACAAAAATATTCAAAGATGTCTTGAGAGCATTTAAATAGAATATGTTGCACTTTTCAAAAACATGTAAATAGAACATTTTACACTTTTTCAAAAACATGTAAAAAGAACATTTTATACTTTTAAAAAACAAAGTAAATGAAACATTTCGCACTTTTAAAAAACATGTAAATAGAACATTTTACACATTTTAAAAACATGAAAATAGAACATTTTATAATTTTAAAAAACATTTAAATAAAAAATTTTACGCTTTTCAAAAACATGTAAATAGAACATTTTGCACCTTTTCAAAAAGATGTATACAAAACATTTTACATTTTTCAAAAACTCATAATTAAAATTTTTCGCATGTTTCTCATTTTGTTTTTATGATATAGCTCATTTTGATTGTAGCTTAAATTGGAGTTGGTTCATTTTGGTTCTTCACAGACGATATGTACAATAAGTACGTTAGATAGGAGGTAATAATTCTCCTATTCTCAGAAGTTATTATGTATGCATCAGGTGAAGAATAAAAGAGAGAGAGAGAGAATAGAGATCAACTAACCTATTATTATCTGCACTCGTTTTCATGTTTTTCTATTATGTATAATGTATGGTGTACGGCGTACGGTGTACGGGCTTTCGCCTTTGAAATCCAGTGACATGCTTTAGCATGGCATGATGGCATGGCATGGCATGACCATGGTAACTCTACACAGAATATAGTTCCGGGCATTTCCCCATTTAAAATTTCAATGTGCATAATAGGAATCGTGAATCATAGGTCCCAGCAGTAGCTGTAGTCGTAGTCGTAGTCGTAGCAACGCACTATGTGCATTTGAAATAAGGACAAGTATGAGAAACACATAACACATGAAAGGAGGTGGAAACCATACAGAGCGTAGAAAGAATAAAGGATAAATTCAAGTGGAAACTTTTTACCTGGAGCATATTTTTCTCTATTATCTGTATTTGAAACGAGACTGGGAACTGGGACTGGAACTGCGTCAAGTGTGTGTACCCTGTGTTCAGCTGGAACTGGAGTGTGTTGTATGTAGACCCTATAGGTCGCTATGTCAAAATTTCAAATTTAAAACTCAAGTTTCTATTTTTGGAGAGAGTTTTCCATTTTCTTTTCGCTACACACACTTTTTATGTGAAGGTATATATCGTGTGTGAAGAACCAAAATGACCCATATCCAATTTAAGCTAGAATCAAAATGAGCTATGTCATAACAAAATGAGAAACATGCGTACAATGTTAATTACGAGTTTTTTAAAAGTGTAAAACGTTCTGGTTACATGCTTTTGAAAAGTGGAAAATGTTCTAATTCCATGTTTTCAAAAGATTGCAAAAAGTTTTAATTCCCTGTTTTTAAAAAGGTGCAAAATGTTCTAATTCCATACTTTTGAAAAGGTGCAAAATATTTTATTTATTTCCTTTAAGACATATATTACTATATCTTTGTAGATAGTTGATTTTGTTTTTAGCTAAAAATGGATATGGGTTATTTTAGTTCTTTACAGACGATTTACTATGTTTTTACACTCTAGTTTAGTTTTTTATTTTCTCCAATTTCACACTTTTTACCATATCCTGCGAAATTCAAAACCCTAATTCCAGTCAATGGTTTACATTTTAAATTTTGTATTTCTTTATTTTGGGACTTTTTTTACCCCATTTTGTCAAAGTGCTAATAGTTAACTTTTTTTATTTTTTTTGTTATAAATAAACTCTTGGTTTGGCCTACGTACTAAGTTTTCGATTAATTTAAGATCAAAATGGCGCCAAAATTTAAAATTTGAAATTTAAATCTAGGATCGAGGAACAGTAGCAGTATAGCATTATTCGTATTTTGTTTTTTTAAATTTTCAAAATTCTGCAGAATTTGGAAAGATCTTATTAAAGATCACATTATTATAGCTTCCCATTAGAAATCATAATATACCATTAAAATGATGAATATAGCCCACACATGATTTAATTCCAAATAGTCTATATTTAGTGAGTAAAAAAATGCTTTCAATGTCACTATATATGCCCGTTATATAACATTTTTATACATTTTAAATTTTTCGAAATTTAGAATTGTAAATGGCATGGAAAATCGAAACTACCTACTATATACTATAATATCCATATAAGGCACTGAAAATAATATCTTATGAAGCGAAGGATGCGTGTAAACATTTTATTCCCAGTATTAAGTATGAAGCACTACACACAAAACATTTACCATATTCTCAAGTCAGTCTTCTGACTACTGATAAATCAGCTCTTTTTTTTCTTTTTTATCGTAATTTCCGCTTGACCAAATTCTGATCGATTCCTATGTGGATGTCGATGTCGATTTGGATTTGGAATTTGAGTTTGAATTCTTTTATTGATTTTAGTTCACAATTCTGATCCCAATCCAATACTATTACCATCGCCATTACCAACACTGATATATCCACCATGTATACTGGTGAGTTTAAATGGAGGGTTGCTAGTACGCTGGAACTGACAGGATATGGATATAGTATTCATAAGCTTCAATCATTCGGAAAGTAGGGAGATAAAGGTAGCGCTAGGCGATGCGGCGGTGGCGGTATTATTGTAGTATGTACTCTAACTTTAAAATATGCAGGAAGAGTTTCGTAGCAAAACGGGTCGGGTAGGAAGGTATGTAATTATAATACATACTAAATTTAATTTAATACATTTTTAGATGTACGGAACCAGTGAACCAGTGTATAGCAATAAGCAGTATTTCTAAATCCGCCGCACATGTATTTCAAATTATTACATCTTTATTGCCTTACAAGCCATTACATTTCCCAAATTCTAATTTTGGCTATATGGGTTCTAAATGTGTGTGCACGTGTGCACAAATACACACTATTCATGTAGATATCACTTTATGCATGTTCCCTCGTTGTCGGTGTCGGTTTCGGTGTCGGCTGATAGGCTGTCAGTTTCGGGTTCAGTTTTTCTATGAATTTATATCCCACAATTTTTACTTTACTGCCCATAGCGTATTAGGTACTTTTCAGTTTGCAGTTTGTCATCTTGTGTTCCGATTTCGGTTTCAGTTGTGATCCTGATCGGTGCGTAGAATAAGCTGGTGCTGGTATGGATATACTCTATGGTATTAGTCACTGTAGTACCAGTACCGGTACCAGTTAGCATTCTTCCCGTGTGATTTTTTTATCGGTCTTCCGTTTGGTTTCAGTCTTATGATTTGGTTTGTTTGAAGCAAATAATAACCCCGGATCATGCGGTGTGTCAATACACGGTTATCGATTTAAATTTCCCTTTCAATTTTATCGACGTCGTCGACAAAGGGCGAAGGCGAAGACGAGGTGCGAGTTCAGGACGAGGACCAGGACCAGTGCCAATAATAACGCGATTCAAACTAATAGTCGTGTCGTGACGCATAGTACAAGCAAAAAGTAGCTGACTGAGCATTTAATATGTACTAGCTGTATTATCAACTTTAACATTCGTATAGGTAGATAGGTACTTTTATAGTGTTAAATGCATGTATCTATAATTATATTATCGTCTGTGAAGAACCAAAATGACTAATATCCATTTGTAGCTAAAAACAATACCCACTATCTACAAAATTATTGAAATATGTCTTGAGAGCATTTTAATACAATACTTTCCACTTTTCAAAAACATAGAATTAGAACATTTCTCACCTTTTTAAAAACATAAAATTAGAACATTTTGCACCTGTTTAAAAACATGGAATTAGAACATTTCGCACCTTTTCAAAAACATGGAATTAGAATATCTTGCACGTTTTTGAAAACATGGAATTAGAAAATTTTGCACCTTTTCAAAAACATGGAATTAGAACATTTTGCACCTTTTCAAAAACATGGAATTAGAACATTTTGCACCTTTTCAAAAACATGGAATTAGAACATTTTACATTGTTGAAAAACTCTTAATTAACATTTTACGCATGTTTCTCATTTTGCTTTGAAGACATAGCTCATTTTGATTCTAGCTTAAATTGGATATGGGTCATTCTGATTCTTCATAGACGACATGTTCTTATACGTATAGTGTAGTTTCAAAAGCATAGCATAACAGCATCCAAACACAAAAAATACCTAAAAAGGAATTTGCAATGCTAATGTCAATAATCATATATTTGCTGTATCATCATTCCATATATCACTTATACCATAAAGGTGCCACTATGTATGAATATTTTTTTAAAAATCAACAAAAATTTGAATGCTGACAATAATGCTGACTAAAATTAGGAAACTACCAACATTAAATTTGGAAATTGTAAAAAATGGAAATGTTTTGAGAATAGGTTCGCGATCGTAATAAACATATATGACATTTATAATATAGAATAGGCATAATAAAGTGAAACAGTAGGAATCCAATACACAGCCCTTGAGCTCCCACTCCCACACAAAATAACAGTCTTTCTCCTGTACTGTTGACTCTAACTGTGAGCCCATTATAATTACATTGCATTATTATCCCTGCGTGTAATTCATAAGTAATGAGGTGCGGGCGGAATGCATTGGGAATGGCATGACTTTCTGCTCACTTTCCATTACAACACACGCACGCAGTTGGTTAAGTTACATTATTATGGTGATGAGCTGTAGACGGACTGGAGATACAAATACTGATATATCAAATAAGTTTAATACTTTGTATACTACGCAGCTTCGTATCACCACAAGGCACCAGGTAAAAAATTCTGTACGCTTTACTTTTGCTTACCCGTAGCGTTTACACTGTATCATCTGTCCAGATAGTACGTATATAGCTATGAGTTCAAGACACACTGACAAGATTTCCATTCATAATTTAATACAGAGAGAGAGAGAGAGAGATGATAATAAACTAGCCTGAGTGACATCTGGACATGTCACAATAATATGAGCTTCCTTTCCCTATTCATTTCCATTCCTCGTTATTCCCGTTGATATTTTCATGTTGTTTTCCTTTGTGAGATAAAGTCCACGTTCAGACAGACGAATTGGAGTGAGGTACACACACAACAATGAACAATTTTTACTGATATTCCACTACTTGATGAAATATACTTGCGTATAAAAAACCAACAGGGACATAATATCGTCTGTGAAGAACCAAAATGACCCAACTCCAATTTTAAGCTAGAATTAAAATGAGCTATGTTATAAAAAAATGAGAAACATGCGTCAAATGTTAATTAGGAGTTTTTTAGAAGTGTATAATGTTCTATAAACATGTTTTTGAAAATTGTCAAATGTTCTAATTCGAAGTTTTTCGAAAGGTGCAAAATGTTTTGATTCCATGTTTTTGAAAAGTGTAAAATGTTTTATTTACATGTTTTTAAAAACTGTAAAATGTTCTACTTACATATTTTTGAAAAGTGTAAAAATTTTTTTAGATGTTTTTGAAAAGTGCAAGATGTTCTAATCGCATATTTTTGAAAAGGTGCAAAATGTTCTAATCCCATGTTTTTGAAAAGGTGCAAAATGTTCTAATTCCATGTTTTTGAAAAGGTGCAAAATGTTCTAATTCCATGTTTTCAAACAGGTGCAAAATGTTCTATTTACATGTTTTTGAAAAGTGTCAAATGTACGAAGCGCACATTTTTGAAAATTGCAAAATGGGTCATTTTGGTTCTTCTCAGACGATATCTGTAATATAGACATTTTCTATAAAAATGTTTCATTTCGTAGTATTTACCTATCTATACGCCTACCTATATTTTTTTGTATTGCAGAGATGTAATCCGTGCTGCTTTAATAACACAGCAGAGATTCTAAAAATCCCTTTAGAATTTAATAGAGAAATATATCAGGAGTATAGTGATACAAATGGAGAAGAGTAAATATGGGACAATTCAGTGAGAATTCAGAGATTCAGAAAAGTCATAAAAGCTTTCATGTGTCACCATATTTCAATTTTCATTCATGAATATACATGTCTTTATTTATGTACAGTACAGTGTGCCCAGAGTATCTGCATTGTGCCATCATTTTATGTATCTTTAATCTGTAGTAGTTAAATCTGACGACATGGCAGGCTTCTGGTTTTCATTTATTCCCGTTGCTTTGTGCTTATAGAAGTACCAAACTACCAACAGTTACAAGTACAGTAGGTACGTATATAGGTTTTGATTTAAATTTTCTGAATTTGAATTTTGTCATGATTTCCCTCTATCGCGTCTGTTTGTATTTTTGTATCTACGGTACATATCATTAAGTACATAAAAAAATGAAATAAAAAAGGGAACTAACAAGTGTCAAGCTTGTTTGTACAAAGAATGTTTATTTTTATTTAGTTAAACTAATCCCTGCTGATTGCTCGCAACTCCGTTCCGTTCCTTGAGCTACATGGCCCGTATGCTCTCAGTTTTATTACAGTCAACAGTACTATACCAACTACATATAACTTGTGTATTTGTTGAATATCGTCGGTGAAGAACCAAAATTACCCATATTTTAGCAAAAACAACAGAATCCACTATCTACACAAATATTGAAATATTTTATGATTTTGAAAGCAATAGAACACTTTGAAATTTTTGAACACATGTAAATAGTACATTTTGCACTTTCTAAAAGCACGTTAACAGAACATTTTGAATTTTCTAAATACACGTTTAAATAGAATATTTTGCACTTCCTAAAAACATGTAAATAGAACATTTTGCACTTCCTAAAAACACGTAAATAGAATATTTTGCGCTTCCTAAAAACATGTAAATAGAACGTTTTACACTTTTTAAAAACACGTAATTAAAGACTAACGTAACTCTTTTATTTAGAGTTTTTATGACATAGCACATTTTGTATCTAGCTTAAATTGGATATGGGTCATTTTGATTGTTCACTCACAATATCACTATACATATTAGTATTTGCTTGTTAAAAATGTTGAATGTGGATTTTGATTTGTGGAGATGAGATTTCTATACGCGATGGATTTTTTATGCTGTGTTTATCAAATCCCGAGTAAATGTACTTACGACATACGTAGAGGCTTTTGTACTGGTACTGGTAATGGCACTGGTACTGGTATCGGTATCGGTGGACACCTTCGTGCTCAAGCATTAAATTCTAAAGGTCGTAAAATTGCTTGTACCTAGGTAGGTACCTGCGTACAGTGCTCTACAGTCTACATAGGCTTCAAGACAATGGAAAGGCTGTAGCATATATTATTTTGAAAGCATAGGCAGCAGCAGACACAGAATAAAAAGAAAGAATTTATGATAAATATTATTACACTAATCTTGGATGGATCTCACCATATTTAATCATAACATAATAGGTACAAGAAAATCTAGGTTTTCATATTTTCATTATTCACTATTCGCAATGGTTCTATACCCTGCTCCTGCGGGTTGCATGGTCTCTGCCCATAACAACTATAAAATAATGAAATGTATAATAGATAAAGAGTTAAATCCGTGTCCGTGTCCGTCTTCGTCTCCGTGTTTTGAGTGTGTTTTGTACTGTATTGTCGACTCTAGTGTTATTGTCAGCGGGAATGGTGTATTGTAGAGTTGGAGCAATATCCAGATACGGAAGGGACCGTATTATCTTTATGGCTCTGGATTAATTTGGAACAGCCGCTGCTGCTGCTGCTGGTCGTTGCCTTTAGTGCTACCAGGAGCGTTACCGGCACCGTTAACGCTACCGGCACCGGCACCGTTACCGTTACCGTTACCGTTGAAGAGTCCAGTCTCCAAATGAACCAAATGAAGGGCTAATTTATAGTCGAATTAAATGCCCCTATGCTTCCCCATGTTAAATACGTTAAATGTTGACTCATTTTCGGGATTCAAAACTCGGACTCTTACGATTAGCCCCCGTCTTTGGTCCGCACTTGAGGCCCAGTCTAATCTATTGTGATTATATAAATGCCGGCACTCACTCAGTGTATTGTAGTAGACAAGAGTATAGTATAGTACAATGCTTGACTATATCGCTGGAATCTAATGAAATAAAATCTGAGGGAATGTCTATATACATACTATAATCTGTAATAATCATAATGAGTAGTAATCACATGTGGATTTTATGTTAGATTTCTCTCAGACTAATTCATTCTAATTTGTTTTCTCTTTCCATATCTGAATATTTGGATTTGGATTTACGGATTTGAGCAGCATAGGATTTTCCCAGATTTCCGAATATATCTTAAATTATTATCTAAATACTGTATGGCTGTTGTAAAGATTTACGGTCCTCCATTACCGTTACCGTTCCGTATAAACAGAAATTGCTAGAAGTGGACTACTGACAGCTCATACTAGTTATTAGTTATTAGCATAAAAATCAGGACGGTTTTGTATAGAATCATGGCACTCTAATTTTAGTAATTTCTACAGGATACAGTAGGCAGGTTTATTTCATTAATTTAATTTATTTGATTTGGCTTTTGCTTGTGTAGCCTCAAGTGTCAGTCAGGCTTATGGGGCAGGGCCAATGCAGCAGCAGCTGTATTCAGATCATTAACATGACACAGAGGCAGGGACAGGGCCGGACGAAGGAATTTATTTTAGGCAGCAATTTGTTTCCATACACAATTAATGGTTTTCTTTGGTAAGGCAAAATGCTGTATTTGCAAATGTTTTAGAAAAGTGAAAAATGTTTTTTTTACTTGATTCAGAAAAGTGCTCACTCATTTACATGTTTTGAGACAAGTGGAATATGTTTTTTTTATGTTTTAGAAAAGTGCAAAATGGTTTATTTACATGTGTTTGAAATGTACAAAAAATTTAATTATCATGTTTTTGAAAAGTCAAATTATTCTATTTACATATTTTTGAAAAGTGCAAAATATTCTATTTACATGTTTTGACAAAAGTGGAAAATGTTCTATTTACATGTTTTGAGAAGAGTTGAAAATGTTTTTTTCCATGTTTTTGAAATGCACAAAAAAATATTTTGCATGATTTTGAAAAGTGTAAAATGTTGTATTTACACATTTTTGAAAAGTGCAAAATTCCATTTACATGTATTTTGAAAATTCAGGCAGCGGGGGCTGCCTGCGCTGGCCGCATTATCCGGCTCTGCACAGAGTACAGAGGCACACAATATCAGTATAATCAGCTCAGTGTCCGAATTTAATACCGTTTAGTTTAGCATTTGGCAGGCGCTGGCATACTGCTCATATTTATGTAAATTTTCGTATGTCTCTCTCTCTCTGTGTATTCTATTAATTTGCATGGATATTTATTTCCAGTAAATTAGTAAATTCGGACCTCCGTTTATTGTAATTAAGGAATTCGGATTTGGATTCTTAAAGGTCTTCGCTCCCATGTCCCATGCTATTGCCCGTAGTCCGTTCCGTTGTTATAGGTAATGGAACGTTTTCCTTGCTTCAATGGCACATGGCACGGCACATGTCATATTCAAATTTTAAAGAAATGCTCTGTACCATTATTCCCTTTTGTCTTTTGTACATCCCTCTCTCAATGTCTCAATCGGCTTAAGGCTTAATGAGGATGTTGTTGTTACTGTTGTTTATGTAGGTCAGAAGTTGCTGCATATAGCCACGCAGTTTGTCGTTTTCGTTTACGTTTCTTGTGTAGCTTTCCCGAATTTCGCTACTTTGTGAATTTTACTCCCTGTCCATGTCCACGTCCTGTCTCTGTGGACATGAACCAGGATGAAACTTGTACATCGCATTTTGCATAATGTATGAAAGGGAAGAACAAGACAGAACAGAAACAGACTGTGTGCGTCTGCAGTAAGATAAATAATGCTGCAGGTAGGAGATGAGTCACATTTGCATATATACACTTGCCATGTGTGGTCTCAGTTTAGGCTATCTACTCACGTACTACACGACTACAACAAAGAGGTAACAGTACAGAAATAAAATACGCAGGCTATACAGTCAACAGTTACGGGGAAATTCGATTTCAATTTCCATATACTCATAGTGTCACAGACTACATTACAGTACAGTGTCACACAGTCCATGTGATAAATTTATCTTGACAACAATGCAATTTAATATAGATGTAAAACACAGCGTGTCCTCCTCCACCTCCAACACTGCACTGTTGTGATAAATATAAATGTAGCGTATTACTGTCGCAGCCAATACATATTCGTGTACATACTGCATGGCTATCGTGTGTGAAGAACCAAAATGATCTATTTCCTGTTTAAGCTAGAATCAAATCGAGCTATGTCATAAAAAAAATGTCAGAAACAGTTGAAACAGGCGTAAAATGCTAATTAAGAGTTTTTTAAAAGCGTAAAATGTTCTATTTACATGTTTTTGAAAAGTGTAAAATGTTCCATTTACATGTTTTGAAAAGGTGTAAAATGTTCTAATTCCATGTTTTTGAAAAGTGTAAAATGTTCTATTTACATGTTTTCAAAAGGTGCAAAATGTTCCATTTACATGTTTTTAAAAAGTGTAAAATGTTCTATTTACATGTTTTTAAAAAGTACAAAATATTCTATTTACAAATTTTTGAAAAGTGCAAAATGTTCTATTCAAATGCTCTCAAGACATATTTGAATATTTGTGTAGATAGTTGAAATTGTTTTTAGCTGCAAATGGATATGGGTCATTTTGGTTCTTCACAGACGATATATTTTAGGTAAAAGTTTGAAAGGGAAAATGAGAAAATGATACTGTACATAAAGCGGGAGCACTCTTCTACGTACTACTGTAGTACTAGTGTGAAGTGTACCATGTGTGTCCTACAAATTATTCTGTTTTTGTTTTTACTAGCTTTTCTAGTTCTGCGTTCTATAATGACAAGCCTAGTCAACATACCTAGGTAGTCCAACATCTAAAATCTAGCGCGCTAAATTTCCTGCAGGCAGACCTGAAACTTCTATAGAGTTTCTCACTGTAGTCACTATAGTCAGCTTCATGCAAATTCTCTCTGTAGTCGCAAATAGTGAAAACACGTAAATGGGAAGACTGCGTTGTTGACAATTGAAAGAGGAACAGAAGGGCTTTCCTTGTATTTGTTCTCTTTAGTTTAGGTGAACACAATGCTCGTCGCCGGCCATACTTACACTATGGGCATTTATGTGAACAGGGCCGGATCATGCGGCCAGCGCATAGGCAGCCCCTGCGCCTGCTGCTTGAATTAGAAAAGAAACATGTAAATTGAACGTTTTGCAATTTTCAAAAATATGTAAAAAGAATATTTTGACTTTTCAAAAACATGCAAAATACATTTTTTTTGTACATTTCAAAAAAATGCAAATAAAACATTTTGCACCTTTCAAAAAACATGTTCATAAAACATTTTGCATTTTTGAAAAATGTGTTAATAGAACAATTTGCATTTCTCAAAAATATGTAAATGGAACATTTCGCACTTTTCAAAATTATGTAAATTAGAATATTTTGAAATTTTAAAAACATGCAAATAAATTTTGTTATACATTTAAAAAAATGTAAATAGAACATTTTACACCTTTCTCAAAGCATGTAAATAGAACATTTTGCTTTCTTCAGAATCGATTAAATAGAACATTTTAAACTTTTCTAAAACTCAATTAAATTTAATTGAAAACTTGCCTAAAACATGTAAATACAACTTTTTGCTTTGCCAAAGAAAACCATCAATAAAATCAAAAAGGTGGGTTTTGTATGGAAACAAATTGGCGCGTAAGACCAATTCCTTCGTCCGGCCCTGTACTTGAAAATATCCAAAGGGAAGGAACACAGTGACAGTGTGTGGCAGCAGGAGGATAGTTTGTATTGTTTCACTCTTTTTCAGGAAATACTCTGAATGTTGATAGATGCGGAAACACTCAAGTACAATACTATGTGTCAGCAGTAGGAGTAGGAGATACACTGGCGCTGGGCAGGACTGTTTGAACCTTCTCCAGTTACCACGTACATTCCACATAACTTCCAGTTCCATTATCCTGTAGCCTATCTTATAGGTAGGTGCATAGGTAGGACGTTATCCGAGTGCTTTATGGTTATGGTTTGCCTGGGATTGTTTTGTATTGTGCAACGTGGGTCCTTTATAGTCCGAATTACAGTTTCCTGTTTCCCGGAATTCAAAATTGTAATTGTACTCTCGTGTCATGCGGCCAGGGTTCTGGTTCTGCTTCTGGCTTTGTGCGTCTCTCAACTGCAACTGTAATATGGCGAAGAATGTAAATGCCTTTTATGACGATAGAATGCGAGGGAAAAGGAAGGCTTCTTTGAATTGTGAAAATTGTGAATATAAATTCATATTGTGTTTCACTCCGTTTCAATTCAATAGAAAATGCAATAGAACCGCATAGCAGGACTGAAAATAACGACAATAATCATAAAAGATGGAGACTACTGGAGACTGGTATGTGTATGTATAAACACTGTAGAGAAATGTTTAAATGGAGAATTTGCAATTCTATCAGCTGTACACTTGAATTGTATGTAATTAATTATAGTAGAGAGTTATATAATGAGTTATTTTATTTCCGAATTAATTTCCAATGTATTAAATGCAAATTTGTATGTATGCTTATATAGTCAGAGTCGTAATTTTGTTATTTAATGGGCCACCCAGTCGACCGACGTCGACATGAATTTAATACAGGGCACTCAGTAAATATAATTAATTACGCATCACACATTTTCTTTATTTCTTACACAACTAATATATCTGTATTTATGCAGTACCGTTAAAGTAACTTTTTTGCATTCATATTTGTTAATTAAAAGTTTACCTCACATTGTGTACATCTGATTCTAATATCTACGCAGGGTCGGATAATGTGGTCAGCGAAGGCATAAACATTTTTTACATGTTCAAAAAACATGTAAATGAAACATTTTGCACTTTTCAAAAATATGTAAATTAGAATATTTTGACTCTTTAAAACATGCAAATACAATTTTTTGAAAATTTCAAAAACATGCAAATAAATTTTTTTATACATTTAAAAAACATGGAAATAAAACATTATCCACTTTTCTCAAAACATGCAAATAGAGCATTTTGCACTTTTTTGAATCAAGTAAAAAGGACATTTTAAACTTTTCTAAAAACATGTAAATACAACATTTTGCACTTTTTAAAAATATTTAAATTAGAATATTTTGACTTTTTAAAACATGCAAATACAATTTTTTGAACATTTCAAAAACATGGAAATAAAACATTTTACACTTTTCAAAAACATGTAAATAGAACATTTAGCACTTTTCTGAATCAAGTAAAAAGGACAGTTTAAACTTGTCTAAAACATGTAAATACAAAATTTTGCTTCACCAAAGAAAACCATCAATAAAATCAAAATGGTGGTTTTTGTATGGAAACAAATTGCTACCTAAAAGCAATCCCTTCGACCGGCCCTGTATCTACGCAGCAAATGAGCTATCTAAAGAAAGGGCAGCTTAAAATAAAAATACAAAACTTTAATAACAAGAACAAAAGCAAACAAGCCTAAGTCTCAAAGTCTCTACATTTACTTAAGAAATTTGCAGGCCGCGAAAATTTAAATCTTAAAATCCATTATTTATTATTGTTTGGCGTTTTGAGGTAAAAACTTGTGGATGTTCTGTCTTTGTTTGGAATTGTAACAGTACACCAGTTCCACGTGCCGACTGCATGGTAATTTACCAGGTAAACACAGCAATAGCAAGGCACAGTAGAAGTTTCATGCAACAGATAAGATATCTGTGTTGTAATCTGTATAGCCTAGGCTAATCGCCTGGCTTAAGACATAATATATTCTAATCTCAAGACACGCTACACGTAGATATTCTCCCATGTTTTCCTCCTCCGTCTTTGTATTTGTATTTGTAATGTTAATACATTGCAAACAGTAGAGGTGGATGTACAGAACAGAAGAAGTAAGCCTCCGCATATAAACATGGAATTTAGAATGAAAGTAAATTTACACTTAGCATTCCGCTGGCGCTGGAACTGAACTGAAGCTGGCATATTATTATCAGCCTTAGCAATCACTCGGAGACCGGAGATACTACAGTGCAGTGTAAACTGTAAGCAATTCTGTCTGAATCTGAATCTGAAGAAGGCTCGAAGATCTGATGAAATCATTTTGTGGTTCTAAAAGTACAGAGAGACTATGATGTTTCTGTGATGCTCCGGCTCCACTGGTCCTAGTTCGCTGGTTCTGGTTCTGGTCCTCAAGATCTGGATAATCTCATCTCGTATTCAAAAACTTATTTACGAACTGAATCCCATCCGTTCATCTTCCTTGCACTGCACTGCACTGTGTCTTCGCCAGGGCCGGACCCGGACGAAGGAATTGCTTTTAGGCAGCAATTTGTTTCCATACAAAAACCGCCATTTTGATTTTATTGATGGTTTTCTTTAGTAAAGCAAAATGTTGTATTTAAGTGTTTTAGAAAAGTGAGAAATGCTCAATTTGCTTGGTTCAGAAAAGTGCAAAATGTTCTATTTACATGCTTTGAAAAAGTGTAAAATGTTCTATTTACATGAAAAGTGTACAATGTTCTATTTAGTTGATTCAGAAAAGCGCAAAATGTTCCATTTACATGTTTTGGGAAACGTGGAAAATGTTTTATTTCCATGTTTTTAAAATGTACAAAAATTTTTATTTGCATGTTTTTGAAAGTTCAAAATATTATTTTTACATATTTTTGAAAAGTGCAAAATGTTCCATTTAAATGTTTTTTTTTAATTCAAGCAAAAAAAAAGGTTGCCTGCGCTGCGCTGGCCCCATTATACGGCCCTGGTCTTCGCCTATGATTTTCCATTCGTTTCCATTCCTTTTATTAGTGTGAAGATGATGGAGCTAGTTCGAATGCCAGGACCAGGAACCAGGACCAGCTTTGAGCATTAGGGTGTGAAGTTATACATGTTTATATCCAGATTCATTCTTATTAATTTCACAATAGAAACTATACTGTATGTTACTTCCTACATACAGCATCTCCGTCTTGATCTT